>JAOTRN010000041.1:13694561-13707491 GCA_028566695.1 Bagroides melapterus | reverse complement strand
TAGATTTTAATTTATATTATGATGAATTAGCAGATATTTCACACATTTTTTGCGACATACAGTACACATATACTTTGTATCTAGATGCTAATTGCGCAACATATAAGATACTGTAGATACATAGTCAAAAAAAGAATTACAATAGGGATAGTAAGGATATACTCTTAAAACAAAAACATACTAGTTCACATTATTTGAATTGTCTCAGTTTCTCATATCATTTCATATTGTCTGTATCATATTCAGTCTGAGAGAGTGATCTGGCTATTACACTGCTTTTGGCTTGTCTACTATGCTACTATTATAGTAGCTGTTCATTTGAAGTGCTTAATATCTTTCATATGAATAAGCGAGTGGGGTTTTTAGTTCAAGTCAGACATAGTTAATTCTTTTAAAATATGTCTAGAAATTAAATGTTTTAGAAAGAGGTAAAATAGAGATGGAATGTGAAACCAAACATAAAGCTTATGAAAGCCAGTTTTAGTAAGTGATATTTCACTTTAGACCTGTGACTAATGCAGACAGATGACAAGTAGAAAAGAAAATGTGTGACAGAAACAGGGAAGTAGGATTGATACACACACCCCACAAACCCCCCTCCCCCCAACACACACACAGATACACACCCATGCCCTGAACAGCAGATACCGCAACCACCAACAAACATAGACCATGAAGCCAATTTAGAGGAAGGAAGCAGGAAAATGGCAAAGACCCCTTCTGTTTCTCCTCCCCTGAATTATTGACAGTACTCATCCAGGCATTTAATGGCCAGGGCAGAGTGGAATTCATTTGGGTGGTGGTGGAGATAAATAATTCATCATGGGTAAGGGCAGATCTGAGCGTGTGCAAGAGGTCCCTCTTTTCCAGCTGCCTCTGCATAATGATAGTGGGAGGGGCTCAGGAGATGTGTAGCTCAGAGCAGTGGGCCAGTGGTACATGAGAGAGAGAGAGAGAGAGAGAGAGAGAGAGGGAGGGAGGAGGGGGATGCTGGCTTGTGCCGGTGGATGAGGTGCAACAGGGCGAGGCAGTGTAGGAGAGTAGTGAAGATCCAAACATGTGGATGAGAGAGCGCACTGCTATCCAGCGATGAGCACTATGCTGAGCCCCAAGATGAGACAGACAAGGAGAGGTAAGCACTGCTCTGCTTCTCTCTGTCCACTCCCATCCCCTCAGCCTCTACCCCTCAGCATTGCCTCCTCTCTCTCAGCATCCTGCTTTCATCTCGTGTCTCATGAAGCTCTGGTATGGCTCAGCCTAGATAATACTGCTCTGTTGCTTAGTAACCTGTTTTCATTTGATTAGTATGAATATTTATCTAAATGACTTCCTGCTGCATGTGACTTGCCTCATTGAGTAAGTGAAGATTCACGCTCTTTATGAGCTGACGTAAATGTGAAGGTGGCATGACAGAGACAAGTTACGATGCCGCGTAATAATTCTGACAAATGCTACTCATGACAATAAGCAGAAGTCTTATAATGTCTCGTGATATGTTGATATGGGATGTGTCACTAAAGCTGTATGTGTAGTTTGTTGCAAAGTTTATCGTATTGCAGATCCTATTCTTAGTTTTGTGGTACATTGTAGTTTCAACACTCAGACACAGAGGACTTACACATAATAAATCATAACAGCTGAATGTCAATGTTACCCTCCTTTAGTACCACCTCAACAGCTGCTCGTATAAGAGTGTTGGCGGTGTGGTACTCACAGAATGGCTAAATCCAGTTAAAATTATTGAGGTGGGCCACATACAGTGACTGGTCCAGTGAGCGTTTGCAAAGTGCATGCTCCTGTGCTGAGCATTTGGCTCTTGAAAGCAGGTTAAAGGCGTGGTGGTTGTCTGTTTCAGCACTAATGCATTCTGGCTGTAAAAAGCTATTTGTGGATTGATCCCCTTGCCTGCTGTGCAACATAATACAGGCGCAGAGAGCTGAACCACACTGCTTTCTTGCTTACCTCTGCCTCTGTCATCCTGCATATGGAACATGTCACGTTTGATGAGTGTTCTGGCTTCACTTGTCATGTTAGACCTGCTCCACCAGCGTGTTTTACTCATGTTGAGCAAAGAGCCGAGACCACATCTCACTTTTTGCTCTACAGTGATTTATTACAATTGGAGCTCAGCCACTCATAGATAAGTTGTCAGAATGTGTGTGTGTGTGTGTGTGTGTGTATTCCTGACTGAAAATCAGCATTTTCACACTATCATGTTTGCTTAATATTATAGAATAATAATTATCTCATGTTATAGCAGAGTGAATTTTGTTGGACACATGCTGATAATGAGGCTAATGAGGCATGAGCCTAGTCCCATCTCCGGGTTATGTGTGTGGCAGCTTGAATTTAATTAATATGTGAAGGGATTACATTCTTTTTGAGATAAGAGAGGGAAGCCAGATTTGCATTTCTATGACATATAACAGCAGTGTTTATTTATTCATTCAACACGGGTATATTGTTCAGACAGTTTGATTAAGTGCTGTAAACACATCTGGATGAGTGCCATCATAAATGGAGGAAATTTCATCTGCTGATGAATTTGAATGTGGAGCCATTCAGTCATTCAGTTCACTCACTAGATTCTCTCAATGTTACTGGGCTATTGGACAGACGCTCTTGTCATTAACTATGTGCTGTTTCAAGTAGCTAAAAAGACATTTATGTACATGCCTGAGATAAGATTTATTGCCTGTCGTGAATGCTGGACCACCATGTAAGATCTTTACCCTTAGTTTTCTGCCTGAAATTGCATGAGTCAGAAGCATTTCCTAGCATGCCCAGTCCTTGAAAGGAATTTTACAGACATTTGATTTGCTTTGCTTCAGCATTTTGGTCACTATAATCATCATGTTTTTGGACTGACTACGGAACTTATAATGGTTCAGAAGTAGCCAGAATGTGTTACCTCTGGTAAAAATGACCCTTTTGATAACATCATTCCCTCTGGTGGGCTATTTATGTTTTAGCTGTCTGATCATTACAGGAAGAAATTAATTGTTAAATTAATATTTAACATCAAATATTCATGTTATATTAAAGTTGGAGTGGGAGAAAGAGAATAGTTTGAGGTCAGACACAAAAATTAATTCCCATAGTCCTAAAATGAGTATTCATAAAATATGCATAAAATAGGTCTCATCAGTCTTCCCTTATTTTTAAATCTCTTGGAAATGAGCAGACAAGTGGGTTAATGGAAGAACGTATGATGATGCATCCAGCATCTCCTCTGCAAACTGTTAAATGCTTAAGCTTCAGCTTTAAATATTTGGGCATCCCGGCCTTCAAATTTTAATGTTAACAGTGTTTTTTTCCCCCCTAAGTTTTCATTTTAAGTTGTGAATTATTTTAGAAGTCCCCGCTCCTCCTCTTTATCCCCTTGGGCTTGAGTAGCCTACACTAACACTGATGAGGCTTCCATTACCCACAGTGATTTAATGAGATTCTGGCAGTGCCTGTTATCCTCCTTCAGATAAATGGACTCAGGGAATGGATTGTCCATTATGGCCAGAGACCACAAGACATAGTTGTGACTTTGCAAATAAGATAGATAAGAAGGCAGGAAGGGAAATGTGCGTGGCTGGACCTAAGAGTAGCAGAGCTCGCTTATTTGACTGATGCTGAAAAAGAAACCTGATAGCATTCTTAAGTGTTGATATCCTAGGCCTGTTGCTCCCAGATGAAGGAGATGAAATGCATGAGGATTTATTTTGTTACACTCAAGCCTCATGTGAATGATGTAATTTGCCCTTGAACTGGTCAGCTACTATTACATATGAAATTTACACTGATCAGCCATAACATTAAAACCACCTGCCTAATACAGTGTAGGTCTCCCTTGTGCACCCAAAACAGCTCTGACCCATCAAGACATAGACACAAGATCTATGAAGGTATGCTGTGGTATCTGGCACCAAGACGTTAGCAGTAGATCCTTTAAGTACTGCAACTTGTGAGAGTAGGTCTCCCTGGGTCAGATTTGTTTGTCCAGCACATCCCACGGATTCTTGATCTGTGTAATTTGGAGGTCAAATAAACACCTTGAACTCTTTGTCATGTTCATTAAACAATTCCAGAACAAATTAGGAGGCCGGTTCACCTGTTCCTTCGACCAGTTTTGGTAGATATCTGCATATAAGGAACACCCTACAAGACCTGTCATTTTGGAGATGCTCTGAATCAGTTGTCTAGCACAATCTGTCCTCAAAATTCTTCAGATTCTTACAACTTCCGATTTTTCCTGCTTCCAGTACATCAACTGGTACCTAACATATTCAACCACATTACAGGTGCCATTGTAACAAGACCGTCAATGTTATTCACTTCACCTGTCAGTAGTTTTAATGTGATAATGACTGATCAGTGTATGTGTGTTTTTTAAGGTGTTTTATATATACAATGGTTGACTGTTAATAATAATAGCATGCTTCATTGTTGGAAGACCAATTGGTGCTATTTTTGTCTACATGCAGCCAGGTCAAAGAGCATGGTGATGGGGGAGCTGACCCGGGCGGCAAGTCGGCCATCCTCCCCTAGCCTCCAGGAGAAAACACTGAAGTCTGGCTGGCTGAAGAAACAGCGCAGCATCATGAAGAACTGGCAACTGCGCTGGTTTGTGCTGAAAACTGACCAACTTTACTTCTACAAAGATGAAGATGAAACCAGGCCTCAGGTATCTTTACAACACTACACTATTATCAACCCATGAGCAGAGAGTACATGAAAATGTTACTGTACTACACATGTTTTTATTTTAGCATACTTGTATTTAGTAAAAGAAGATATTTTTTAATCTAGTCTAAAATACCCAATTTTCTGGTGCCACAGCCATCTGTAAGAGCTAATTATGTTGCTTTATGTAAAATTCTCTTGCTGTATATACGAGAATCATGTGAATATTTATTTCCATATGTTACTTAAGGACGTGTGCTGACCTCTAACTTCACTTACATTTGTGGTTAGTAGCTTTGACCTAGAAAATCAATATGTTTCTCGGTAGTACTTTACTAAAAGGCCCACAAATAAGCACATATTAAATTTCATCTAATGCCTTGATTATGATGAATAAATACATATACTAATAGGCTTTAAAATAATGCAACAGAAGAGTTTGTCCTAATGTAGTATTTTGCTGTGTGTTCAGTGGTCCTGTGACTGTGAGCATTAGCAGTTTGTAAGGATGCAGTAGCTGGCTTTATTTTAAAGGAAACAGCCTCCTCAGTTTGCAGCTTTTGTATGAAATGTTTGAGATAGTTAGTGAGTAGGAATTGCCAAAATGACCAAATTAGTAGGATAAAATAGAGTAAAAAAAAAAGATTAAAGAATAGTAAAGTGGATCTTAGCAGCTAAATAAATTGTTGACATTTCTTTTATTTATTCTATTTATTATTCATATCAAATTATTAATTAAGATGTAGAGTGTGTGTGAATATTGCATTTGATTGTATTATGCGATAGGGTATAGATTTAGATGAGAAGTTTAGGTTAAAATGTTCAAAAAGACTTAATAATGCAAATGATTTGTATAAATATTTAAAGGTTACAGTATCAATTAACAAATTGAATTAAGACAATGTTTGTACTTTAGATATTTCTATATGTATTTATATATGACTCAATTGGCTCTAAATTATTATAGGGTTCATTTACTTTACTATTTGAATACTGCTGAACAGTTAGTGCATGTATTACATGATAATTACAAAGGTATTAATTAATTATTGCCTTATTGTTTCCTGTGTAAAAATACCCCATGTAGAGTACAAAGAAGAGCCTGACCCTTGTTTGAAGGATATATTTCTTTTTCCACCATTGTTATAATATTGTTTCCTCACATCTTCTATTAATTATTTTCAATTCTGAGGGTGAGGTAATGGCTGGAGTGAAGGGGTCTCCATATTATAGCACACAAAGAGCCTCCTTTACTTAGGCAGTTTTATCAGGTCCATTAGATAAAATACATTTTGAAAAACTGGACATTGGGGGCATGACCACATCTCACACCACATTGCTTGAGTAGCCACTCTCTCACACCCTTGACCTGACAAGCTAATTTGATAACAGCCTGTGCTCCTGCTCAGAAGCCTCATAATTCACACACTGCTCAGCAGATGTAGAGCAGATGACCTTTGAACTGTAGAAGTAGTGGTGTGCAAGCAGAGGTCTTGAGAAACGATATCTCTGTATAAAAGAATGGATGGTATGTCCAACTATCTTCAAATTCTTGACTCTTTTTTAATTAATTCTCACATGCCAGCTCCCTTTAACCAAATCCAATTTCTGCTGCGGAAAAGCGCCCAGAACAGTTAAATGGATTAATTGGTATTTCAGGCTTATCAATGCATAAATGCTGATATTTAACTTAGCTGTGTCTGGGTAGTAAAAATGACAATTTGGCTTAGTAAGCAGTTTCTGTTGCATTATTCTATAGCTATTGAACTGACTATGTGAGGTTTAAATCCTTAGGATAAGGTTCAGTGCTAGAGGTGCATAATTTATAATGGGAAAGTGCTATAATTGTGCATGTCTCAGCAAATGCAGCATAAAATAGCTCCTTGCATATAACACAGCAAACTGTACTCCCTCTGCATTTTATCAGGTCATTTGTGTCATAGGTACATCGCTCTTTTAGTAATTACCAACAGAATCAATTTTCCATTTAAAAGGTCTTCACAGGGAGCTAATCTATAATAATCCACAGAAAATAGCTATCAATTCCACCAATATTGGAATAAAAATTGTGTGTATGTGTGTGTATGCATTTTATCCTTGAACTGGCCTATATCCTATTTTCTTGGTTTTGTCCAGGGCTGCATCCCATTACACGGCTGCCAAGTGAACGAGCTAAGCGCCAATCCTGATGAGCCTGGACGGCATCTTTTTGAGATAGTTCCAGGTGAGTTGGAGCGAAGCAATCTGGTTGCTTAAGTAATGCTGTTTGAAGTATTCTTGTGATCGCCCTCAAGTTCACCTTTAATATAAGCAGGAAAGAATCTGGGAAAACGAGCTCCCTGTAAGGGCAGTGTACTGAAAGGGCTCTGAATATTGCAGCAGATGATAGACTGCTTCCTCATTCATGCTTTAGTCACTATTCAGCACATGGTTTCCTTTAGCAGGAAGGCTACCTGAAGAACATTTGTGACAACTAAAGACTCTCCTGTGTAACTCTGACAGCCATCAGTCACATAGAACTGATTATACAGCTTTGTAAGCGTAGCACATAATGTCCTCTGTGCGAGACCTTCACTATTTTGCGGACTAATCTAACATGCTGTATTATCAGCTATTTTGTACCTCACTGTACATACCAGCTTAAGGAAAAAAGAGAAAAACCTCTAAAGTCAACAATTCTCAACCCTCCTCCCCCCTGTCTGTGCTCGAGCTACAGGTGCACACCAGTACTTTCCCATGAAATCACATCTGCTGACACAGATTCTGTTTATGTCTCCTGGGAACCACCACAAACTTTGATTAATCTGTTTCACCCAATATGCAATGTTATGAAACCATTATAAGCTGTGTGATCATCTTTGGTAATTGGTAGATTGCTATTGCAGGGATCAGTCGGTATTATAGGCTTGTCCTCACTTCACTGTTGTTAGTGGGCTAATCTCAGTTTTGATAACTAACTGAAAATATTATGTAATGCAAGATATTCGTGTTCCACGAAAATTCAGGATCAACTCAAAATAATGATGGCAATGCTTTGTTAACAAATAAAGTCGTCTTAATTTAGCCGCTTCACTATATATAACTGCTATGTCATTAGTCTGTCATTTCATCAGGTCTGAACTGGTCACAGTGCATTCAAATTATGTAGATTGCATAGTCACTTGCCACACTTTGTTGGAACATGTAGTGCTTTCCCTGTTTATTGGGATACTTTTTTGCAGTGCCTAGCAACATGTGGATTGATGTAAAGTGCTCCTCCTTTTTGTCGTAACTAGCTGATGAGAGAATTCTTTCATTTACACCAAGTAAATATCACAAGCTGGCGTTATATCCAGCCGACTACAGGGTTAAATCGGCTCCTGCTGAAGTGCACATATGGCCACACTTCTTACAATGTTCTTAGTTGTGGCCAAATTTACAGCTTTCCTCTATGATCTTATATGCAAGTCAATCTTTATACATAACAATGACAAAGCAAGTATGACGCCTGACTGGAGTCAGAAATGAAACGTGAATCATAGGATAACGTCTTGTATACAGCGGATATAGAAAGTTTACACACCCCTTTTAAAATGGCAGGTTTTGTGATGTAAAAAATAGACCCGAGATGAATCATGTCAGACACGTTCAGGACATCATCTTTCCATGGGCCGCAAAGAGCTTACAAAGCATTTACAGGATCTCATTGTTTTCCAAAATATCAGCTGTACCACTGAAACACTGTGAAGGTCATCATCAGCAAGTGGAAAAAACAGGGCATGAGAGTGCCATTACTGATCAGGGATTCATACAGCAACAATAAAGGTGCTGCAGGAACATCTGGCAAGTACTGGTCACTCCCTGCATGTGACAACAATCTCTTACTCTTAACATCTGTGCTATGTGGTAGGTTGGCTAGAAGTCCTTTTTTACTGAAAAAAAAAACATCAAAGCCTGCACAACTTTAGACAAAACCGAGGGTACGATGTTTTAAATGTGATGAGACCAAGGTAGAACGTTTTGGCGCAATAGACTTGTTTGGCAGATAAACAAGACAGCTTATCATCTACAGAATATCATGCAGAAAGACATGGTGGTGGCAGCTTCATACTATGGCTCTGCTTCTCTTCAGCTGGGACTGGGGCTTTGATCATGTTAGAGGGAATTATGGACAGCTTCAAATACCTAATATCTGTTTTGGCACTCAATGAAGAAACATTTTGCCTTCCAGCACGATAAAGACCCAAAACACAAATCCAAGTCAGCAAAGTAATGGCTTCAGGAAGAAGAAGATCAAAGTTTTGTAGCTGACCAGTCAGAGTTCAGATCTAAATCCTGTTTAAAACCTGTGGAATGAGTTGAAAAGGACTATATGCACAGAAGGTCCCCTTACAATTTAAGAGATCTTGAGCATACCTTTATACAGGGAATAGTGGAATAAATTTGCCAAATCAAATTTACTCCATATAAAATTTGCTCCCATAAAATATGCTGTGATGTATTACAAGTACAAGTTACATGTGTTGGTTGCTGTATGACATTAAACGTGGAAAAAGATCTGACATGATTTATCTTCATTAATTAACATCTCAAAAACCTGTCATTTTTAACAGGTGTGTGTAGACATTTTTTATCAATTGTATACATTGTTATAAGTAGCACTTATTGACATGTGAATTAATTCTGCAGCATATTCCATGAATCTTTGACACAGCTATCAATAAACGTGGACTGTTTATCTGCAGGGATGATTTGCCATGCAGCCAAATACAAAAGGCTATTGACTGGCATCAGAGTGTAAAATTATTTCAGAATGATGTTGAATGTTTTAGGGGGAATTCTTGTCATGTGGGAAATAAACCAGCCACTGTGCTCTCTGATGCATTGTAAGGGAACATCTACAGTACTTCTTGGTGGTCTTACATCCTGGATTATCTGAGGCCAGATGAACACTGTGTTTCCTTCCATTAAAGGAGTATAACATGTTCAATGTGGTGGGTAAATGTATTAAGTCAGTTTACCTTTAGATGCACTTTAAAATGAGAGATTTGGCTAAACGTTATGAGGCAGTTGAACTTTGTCTTGAAGGATCTATAAGGGAAAGCTTTAAGTTATCTCCGAAATCTAAGCTGTGACATTTTTGTAATTGAATACGTTCGCTGGATTCAGACATTTTTAAAGGAGCTATGTTGCATTTTTTTTGCACAATTGCCTCATGTTTAAATGTCCTTAAATGTCCAGCTCTTTTTGCTTTTTTCACATGCACTAGATGTCAGACAGTCAAACAATGGCTCCATTAATGCCTGATCTTGACACAAAAGCAGGAGCAGTGAGTGGAGTGAGGCTACACAGTGGAGGTCTAAACTGAGCTCATGGTCATTTGGGGAAGACTCATGTCAGTACTGCAGAACATAACTAATGTACAGTAAGCTCAGATAACACCAACCCCCCAAACTCCCCCTGCACACACACACACACACGCACACACACACACACACACACACACACACTCCCCAGGTCCAGTACTGTGTAATCAAAGCATCTGTGTTACACATAATCACCATGTGGTCTCTGAAAGAATCTTCAAAGAGACGTGTGCTTAATTAATAAGCCATTTAGTTTAATAAGGGAAATAAGATCTGGGCAACATGCAGAGATATGTGCATCAGGCTTGCAGAAATATTATCCCACTCCTATGTAAAATTAGACAAACACTCTCTCTCTCTCTCTCTCTCTCTCTCTCTCTCTCTCTCTCTCTCTGTCTCTCTCTTGCTCGCTCTCTCTCTCGCTCTCACACACACAAACACACACACAGATTGATTAGCTCTTTCTGTTTGTGTTTGGGGGTGGGGGGGCGTTGTTTGCAGTGTTTGGCAAAGATGTGCTTGGTGGTGGCGTGTCTCATGAGGGTGAGTGAGGGCAAGCCAGAGCTCCACTCCCAGTCTGGAGGGGCTGTGTGTGTGTGTATGTGTGTGTGGGTGCGCATGTATGGCTTTGAGTCTGTGTCTGCCAGAGCGAGGTGCCGGCAAAAAGAAAAAGAAGAGGAGGGAAAAAAGAACAGAACTACTTTTCTGAATGAATGAATGTATGAATGAATGAGGCAAATGAAGGACTTGTTTTTCAGGTTTCTGGCTGTAATGCTGCT
Organism: Bagroides melapterus; assembly: GCA_028566695.1. Taxonomy (NCBI): domain Eukaryota; kingdom Metazoa; phylum Chordata; class Actinopteri; order Siluriformes; family Bagridae; genus Bagroides; species Bagroides melapterus. The sequence goes on along the minus strand of JAOTRN010000041.1, from coordinate 13,696,693 downwards.
TCTTTGGTTCATTTTTGGCACACTTTCTCTCTTTCTCTCTCTTGCTCATTCTTCCACTCGTGCACTTAAGTGCCCCTGGCACATACCTGTGTAAAGGATTCACCTTCTGGGAGGGCCATGGGTGGAACTGACATGGCATTTGTGTAGCTGAGCCCTCGGCAGCTGCTGTGTGCCAACATGGGGCTCAGCTGCTGCAGAGTGCAGGAGCACCATGCTGCTCAGCTTAAGGGTAAGCTTTACTTAAACTTCTCACTCAGGATCTCCATCCAGTTTCTTTATACTACGAAAGAGGAGACTACGACAGTGGACGTGCTTGATCTTTGGGAATACTGCAAATACTTTTGTTTGGATTTATAGGAGTAGTTGGAGCTTCATTCATTTTGCTGAGTTTTAAACAGAGCTGCTGGTGGTAAAGACTAGAACATCTGGACTGGCAAATGCACAAAAAAAAAAGAGATCCAGGAAACTGTGGCTTCACTCGTGAGCTATTTTTATAAGTATTTTTTGGAAGGCTTTGTAAGAAGCATAAGGGCTGCTGGTGAGACAATCTTGCATGAATGTGTCTCTGTAATTTGACATGAAGTGTGCTGAAAGGTGTTCTGCTGCTCTCTGATCTGACGCTGCCATTTTAACCCTTTACTTCCCCTCCTTATAATATGTAACTTTTTGTGAGTTTGTGATACTGCTATTTTCTGTGATGTGGCTCTGTTTTATGTTTACAGCATTCCTAATACAGAGCAAAACATGCATGCACAAATATGTTGCATGCAGAAACATTCAATATAGCTGTAAAATAGAGTCAGTGGGTTTACGATGTACTCAGTAACATCAACCGAGGCTTAAACAGTGCCTGAAGCCAATGATTGTGGGTGGAAACAAAGTGGAGGTAAATAAATAATTGCCATACAGGGGATATAGGAGAGTTATGGCAGTTTCCCACAGTCTCTTTGTAAATTTTATCAAAGCTCCCCATGGTAATCTAACAGTCTGGATGCAGAAATGGAGCACTGCTGAGTTTGCACTTTTTTTTTGTCTGGATATTTGATAGCCACAGTGAAAAGGGGAAGCCTCTGAGATCAGAGCAGAAAAAAAAATTCAGAAAGAACACTGACTTTAAAAAGACTGTAAAAGTCGAGCAAAAGAGCAAAGGTCAATAGTGATTTCCACACTTTTTAAGCTTTGCATGTGCAAGATTTCATTTTTTAATCTGATCTTGATGTATCAATCTTTATATGTTTTCAGCTGCCAAGCCCAATACTCTATAGTGCCTGTTAGTGATTTCCTGTTTTTTTTCTGACTAATGTTTATTGGCAGCAGGGCTGTCTGATATGTGAGCCTCGCTACTTGCTGTTAGTGACGCAGTGATATCTGAGTTCGGCATCATTTCTGAGTGCAACTGATAGGAGCGTTTTGATTGTTTGCACACACACTGTGGTTGCTTTCGCTTGCAGATGATTTAAGTGATCTGTTTTGATAATCATATGGGTAAGCTGGTTTAATAGTTGTGGAATCAATAGGAAATCTGTATGTAGAGAGAGAGAGAGAGAGAGAGAGAGAGATAGAAGCCTCCCCAGCATAGATCAGTATACATTTGTAGGGAGGAGATCTCTAATGATCAGGCTATAAAACAGTAGCTCACAGAGACAAGGATACAGAGCACAAATGTCTGTTACTGCATATTGTAGTCCTCCAGGAAAGAGTGCAGAGAGCTGTTTTATTGTAGCATGTGATCACAGCTCTTCAACACATCAAACACATTGCTTTCTACAGACAATATCTACAAAAATCTCTCAGCTTTGATTCATTTCAAGGTTTAGTTTAAAGCATTTACTGCCTTTGAGGAGAGAAGCGTGATTGTTGATTTTATTAAAATCACTCCCTTTCAAATTACTGGTTTGATCTAGACTCCAATTTCTCATCTTTTCCAGCGTGTGGGGAGGGAAAGGCAGAATTTCACCTCATCAAAAGCTTGCGTGTCTTTGGTGTATTGCATCCAAGTTTTTTTTTTTATTCTAAGCCTGAGGGGCCAAAATGCTGGATCTCCACTCTTACTGATGGTCAAAAAAGCCCTCTGCTTTAGGGCAGTCTGTCTCTTTATGTGGTCTGTGTGTGTGTGTGTGTGTGTGTGTGTG
>JAOTRN010000041.1:13681502-13694461 GCA_028566695.1 Bagroides melapterus | reverse complement strand
TGGTCAAAAAAGCCCTCTGCTTTAGGGCAGTCTGTCTCTTTATGTGGTCTGTGTGTGTGTGTGTGTGTGTGTGTGTGAGTGAGTGGACATCTTGGTGCTTATAGAAGCTTATAGAATTATAGAATCTTCGATTAAGATTACAACATATGTGTAGAGTAAATATTTGGCTCTGATCCAGAGAACAAACCATGTGCAGATTTGTTTGGTGCCTACAATATTAAATGGTGGCCATTAGGCTCTGACAGTGTTTAGTGCTTACAGTTCTCTGGAATGTTAACAACGCACATCACAGCTTGGGCCTCCCCCTTATAAACAGTCCACCACCGTGACCTTCCGTCACAAGGGGGAAAAATGCTGGCCTTCATAGTAAATGCATTGTCCACTGAGGACACATTGCATGGTCTAGTGTTGAGCTGCACACATTAAAGCATGGCCATGTGAAACTCTGGGATATCAGCACTGTTGTGGAGCACAGATACGAAGGCGGCTTTTTACTTAGGGGAGTCGAGAATGATAAAGTCAAGGAGTTGAGAATATGTGAGGTCAGTCGGTTCATGGTGTACGGGGAAAGCGTTGACCCAGATGGGCAGCGTTCATGACCGTGCATCAACACCCACTGCACACTACACAAATGACAAGTGTATTAATGCACTGCATCGTTCTTGTGACTCTTGTGAAAGAAATGACCCAGATTTGAACTGAAACCACATATATTTTCTGCATTTGTTATGGCCATTACTCTTTAAAAAGCAAATCAATAAAGATATGAGTGTTTTCTAAGATATTTCCAAGGTCTTTTGTAGTCATTAAGATGTTTTTTTTTCTTCTTCTTCTTCTTTTTTGCAGTAGATAAACAGGATGTGCCCTTCAAACAACATTTGTGCATCTGAAAGTTATATTTCAAACCCAGCTTGTTATATCTTTTCTCACTGAAAAAGGACTATTGGTGTGTGTGCTTCTGCAGAAAGACAATGTTACTGCACCATTTCCTTTCAGTATGCTCTAAAGACAAAATGCAGCCTCTTCAGGGAGTGGTCTGGATGTCAGCTTGCACAGCTCTTTTATAAACGGACATGAACCAAACCTCTTCCTCCATAAGCAGGCACCTATAGCAGATAGCACCTGACCCAAACTAAATGTAATGCCTCAGTTTTTGTTTTGAGAGATGCAGGAGAAAACTTCCTTTACTTTGATTCCATCTAGTGGTTCGTAATTAAATTACAACTAGATTAAAAGTGGGTCAAACATTTTTTTTTAAATCATTGTCTAGGTTTGAACCAGGAAAAGACTAAAAGCAAAGGCTCTTGTAATTCTGCTATTTGAGTAAAGTGGAAGTGAATTTGTTTGCTTGTTGTGTTGAACATGTTTCTGCTGCTGAATCAAAATCCTGATTCTTCTGCTTCAAAAATGTTTCCAGTATTAGTTGAAACTCATCCTGTACATTATGGGTTACATTATCCTAAACCTCTATGCATCAGAAATTAAAAATTATAATACGATTTGTATTATAATCACTTCATAACTGACACGGTATTGGATATTAATTTAATAATTAATAATATGTAGATTTTTGTTACAATTTTTTATGTTTTGCAAGGTAAGAAATATACGTCTAGTAACAGTTACATTTTTGAGTATACATGTAACTTTATGGAAGCGCTCTCTCTCTCTCTCTCTCTCTCTCTCTCTCTCTCTGTCTGTAGGTAGTACAGGAGAAAAGGACCGATCAGTTCCTAGCCATGATGCCTTCCTGCTTATGGCAAACTCCCAAAATGACATGGAGGACTGGGTCAAAGCCATTAGACGTGTCATCTGGGCACCTTTTGGCGGAGGTAGCACATTCATTTCAGTCTTAGAGGGACACAATATCAGGCACACTCTTTTCTATTCCTTTTGGTTATATTGTTGATGTATCATTTGTTACTTCACTGGTGCACAAGCACACACAGGTAGCAACACAAAGCCTGCTGTCAAAAGGTCTTTGGGCCTTATGTTACAGGTCTGATGCTTGTGGGGTTATTTTATACTTTCTTTATACAAATGAAAGTAACCAAGAGCTTTATTTCCCCATTGTTCTGACAGTTAATAACATTCCACATGCCAGACGTGTGCACTGTGGATTCCACAGTGAAGCGCCTATACTAACACAGCACTTATCACTATCTGTGTTAATCCTTTCAATCCTGTCTTAGACGAGAGCTTACAAGTGTTCCATTATAAAAGCATCCTGTTAAGATATACTTACAATGGAGATTTCTGGATTAGGCCATTATTTGATTTTATAGATTGTAATTATATTGATTCATAGACCTTGATTTGCATACATACAGTCAACACCTTTTAGAAACTGTATATATAGCGGACAGACATAACACAAAAACAGCTATTTGCACTAGATGGACCAATCACAGTCACGAGGATACCTGTCTGAGTGCCTGTGGTTCATTTTCTTTTGAAAACTCCACTACCTTTTAGCTCAGATTACAGCCTCAAAAAGAGAATGGCAGAAAAAAATGCTCAAATGTTGATTAATTAGACATCCATAACATACTGTTCATTTGCAAGAGCTTATAAGAGTTTTGTGAATGACACTGACATTTGAATGGACATGTAATATATCTAATGCCTGAGGATAGTCAGCTGCTGTCTAGCTCTTGTCTTTTCACACAACCTGAGCTGTGTATGTATCACAGTTGCAGAAGTAGTCTGGGCTGAATCTTAAATGCAAATATTTGTATGGAGACAAATGCATATTCCTGGGATTTGATATCCTTTTTAAAGTTCATCCCATTTTTCTGTATGCCATGAAAGGGATCTTTGGACAGCATCTTGAGGATACGGTGCAATATGAGCGAAAGTTTGGGACCCGACTGGCACCTCTGCTGGTGGAGCAGTGTGTGGACTTCATACGAGAGCAAGGTCTGAAAGAAGAGGGCCTCTTCCGCATGCCGGGACAGGCAAATTTAGTCAAAGAGCTCCAGGATGCTTTTGACTGTGGTGACAAACCTCTGTTTGACAGGTATGATAGCATCCTGTTAAAGACGTACAATTCAAATCTAAATATATAATATATAATTGAACAGTTCTATACAATTGTTGAACTTAATATTACTCTGTGTGCAGCCTTTCAGAGAGCTGAGTTTCAAAAAATGATCAACAAAAATCGGCTTACTAAAAACAGTCTATGTTACATAGAGTGAACTTCTCAATAATTAAAAATATTCTGGTTGCTGTGTTCTAAGAACAGTAAAAGGAGGAACATATAGTGTGGCAAAAGAAGAAGAAGGAAAATAAGAAAAGAACAAATGCAGAAAATTGCAACTAAATTCAGATCTTACCTCATAGCACACATACCACAACTTTCCCCTTTCCAATCAATTCTGTACAGCTATTTCTATTTCTTTCTTTCTTTCTTTCTTTCTTTCTTTCTTTCTTTTAAAAAACAAATAAAAAAAAGCAAACTTAAGTTCCATTATGAAATCATTGGTCCAGCGCACTAATAGCTCCTAAAGAGCAAATTTCTTATATAATATTCATAGGATTCATATGTGCTCAATGCAGAATCTCCACTGATGTGCCACAATTTATTACTTGCACCATTTCTCATTATTAAGCACTTGGGTAACTCCTACAGATAAGTGCACATCACACCCAAAACTCATCTACTTGATCACACTGGTACATGATGAAACCTCTCTTAATCCGGGGTTTAGTTTCAGGGGAGGGGTTACCCCAATAATCAGAGCTAGCCATGAGTTAACCCCCCGATATTTATACCATGATCATCTGAAACATTTGTAGAAGTAATTTATTTTGTACCATTACTGGAGTTTTGAATCGATTGTAAGTTTGTCATAAGAAATCATTTAAAAAAATACTAAAAGCTCCCCTTCGTTGCACAAGTTGGTACCGCCCAACTACTGCCGCTCAACACCGAGCTTGATAAAACTGTCGGTAGCTTTTAAGACTTTGAGTAGAGCGGCTCAGCAGCCTATTTTTAGGCATTGCTTGTCAGAGAGGGAGATTGGAATAAATAAAACGTACTCAGAAGAAGGTAGGATAATAATCTAGGTAACGGCTGGTGTAAACTAGCTAAGGACACTCCATATATATTGTAGGAAGCTAGCTATTTCATTGCACTTTAGCTGCAACTGTCAATATAGCTATTTGGGGTAAAAACAGCCAAATGCTATTTTAATAGTACCCGTTATTATCAGCAAAAAGGGTTTCTTTGTAGTTTAGGCTGAAGTTTGATAACACAGTGTTCTGAGGGCGACCTGAACTTCCAGCACGTGCCCTCCCCCAGAAGTTGTATAATGAGCGAGAGCTAAAAATAATAATAATAATAATAAATCCCAAAACAACAAGACTGTTGTTGTTTTAGACCAAAACAAGCGTCTCGCATATCTATAATTCCCAGTTATGTTTTTTGAGACAATTTCCGTGTATGTATATATTTTTTTTCAACAGGGAATTCTGTCTCTGTCAGGAGTTGATTTGATATTGACAATGTACAAAAAACCTTCCCACCGACCACTTAAAATTGAACACGAGCAAAACAAATATTTTTATAGCAGCAAGATTTCCCCAGTAGTAGGAAATATCAGTACTAATATATGTATTTGGTGGCCTACACAAACATTTGTAATGTTTTGCAGTAATACTGATGTTCACACGGTGGCGTCTCTGCTAAAGCTGTACCTCAGGGAGTTGCCTGAACCCGTCATTCCCTTCAACAAATATGAGGACTTCCTCACCTGTGCCCAGCTACTGCACAAAGATGAGGAAGTGGTGAGACTTATTGTTATCAGATTACCTTTGTCTATCTAACACTGTCATTTATCTCGGTTTAAGAATGTTCTGCTCATTACAAGCGAAGCAGAGCTCACAGTGAGCATTACTTTTCAAACAAGACTGTAATTCAAAACTTAAAGTGTCTTTATATTCCCATTTAAGGGCCTCAGTGAGCTGACAAAGCAGGTGAACACTCTTCCTCAAGCCAATTACAACCTGCTGAAGTACATTTGCAAGTAAGTGAGCAAAGTTAGACAAGTAACTATGATTTATATATGTTTATATAATAAGTATATACAAATGTTATGTGACCTTTTAAGCCCTGCAGCATTTTCATGCTATATTTTAGATTCTTGGATGAAGTCCAGTCTCACGCTAATGAAAATAAAATGAGCGTTCAGAACCTTGCAACAGTATTTGGACCAAATATCCTCAGAGCGAAAATGGAGGATCCTGTTTCAATGATGGAGGGTAAAACAGACAACATTTTGGTCATTTTTTCTGTGGAGGAGTTAGAATGATTCATGTTTAAAAATAAATATGAAATACTATAAACTTTATAACTAGAAAAAGCTAGGAATTTAATTGAACTAGCCCTTGGTAATGGAACCCAGTTGGGATATACTACAGTTACATGTTTTGGCAGTTGAAGATGATGAATGTCATTTCAGGAATGAAACATTAATTATAGGAAAATAATCAGCATCAGGGTGGTGTGATGTGGCTCGGCTTGAGGCGCTTCATTTTGGACAATTATTTTTCTCTTATAGCATAGAAATTATGCAATGCTAACAACATTTTAAATCATTATAGAATGACAAGTCATACTTTGATTTAAAAAAAAAATGACATCTATTTAAAAAAAAAATCTGTTAAAAAAAATCAGAAAATGTCACCATCTCATCTGTTATACAGTTCTGTCTATGTGGAGTGTTTCTATATTAGTATAGTAATTACATTGTTTCTATAGAAATAAAGTAATTAACTGATACAAAACATAGTACTTTAACATTCACAATCTGGAACATCAGTGAATCATTAAACTGACTTAGAAATAACAAAGAGAACATGAGATTAATATGAAAGATAAAATACTTCTACTGTTTCAGGAACCTCTCAGGTGCAGCACCTCATGACATTGCTGATCAGCGAGCATGAAAGACTGTATGGAGGCACAGAGGTCGAGACATCCTCAAAGCAGACGCCTGCTCAGGGTCAGCGTGGCATGGTAGCGTGGGGTTCTGAGGAGGATATACAGAACTCTTCTATTCAGACCTCTAGCCTTCCTGACCATGTGTGTGGCAGTGCCACATCTCTGGATATAAACCCAGGCATGACCAACAATACAAAGCAGGCACCTCAGGGAAAAGCTGGGCTGCTGATCAGTCCAAGCAAACAGGCCAAATCTCTCCCTTCCTGGAAATACTCTTTTAAAAGCAGCAGTACACGGGCTCAGCTGCCTAAAATCGGAGGCTCATCTGTAGACGTATCGAACACTGGGAACTGGCTGATGAATGGCCTGTCGTCCCTGAGAAGCCATCGGCGCACATCTTCTGGAGAGCGTGTGGGCAAGGATTCAGCTCTGTCTCATCGCCTTTCCACCTACGACAACGTAACTGCATCCAGTGTAAGTGTGCCCAGCGTGGCCAGCTCTCCCTGGTCCACTTCCTCCTGTGAGATATCAGTTGTTAACTCAGTGAGCAGCGAGCCTTCTGCACTGAGCTCAGACAAGGACAAGTGGGTAGAGACAAGGGTGGAAGAGAAAGATATCACAGAAAGTAGTGAAGCACTGGAATTGTGTGTAAGCAGCACAGGATGCAGTGAGTATGGGAACATGGACGAGAACGTGGATGAATCAACAGACCCCGATGATAACTCACAAACTCTTACCAGCCTTATAACTGAACTGAAGGATGAGCTGAAGAAACAAAAAATGAATTATGAAGCTCAAATAAAGAGGTAAGTAGGAAAGCTCAGATTTTTGTTCACTTATTCAAAAAAGAACTGTACCTCAATAAAAAAAGACTTCGCTCGTCATTATACCCATATATGGTTCTTCCTCAATCTGATGTCACAACATTGGAAGCACACTATTGTATGTAAAATCTTTGTATGCTGTAGCATTACAATTTCCCTTCACTGGAACTAAGACACTGGAACCAATCCTGTTGCAGCATTATAATGCCAATGTGCACAACGGAGGCCTGGCACAGTGGCTGTTCCAGTTCATCCCACAGGGTTCAGTCAGGTTTCCACAAACACAAGGTCTGCCAAGACTGGAGTAGATGAATTTGAATTCAGTTAATTTAAATTTTATTTGTATAGCACTTTTAACAATGGTCATTGTCTCAAAGCAGCTTTACAGAACATGAACATAATATAAAGAGTTTATTATATAAGGAAATATAAAAAAATTACAAAAATTCAAGATTAATACAATACACACACACACACACACACACAAGGAAAAACTCTCTTAGATGGAAAAGGTAGAAAACTTGACAGGATCCAGACTCAAAAGAGAACCTCGTCCTCATTTGGGTGACATTGTAGTGTGTGAATTATAAGTATAGAGTCCAGCAATTTGAGTGGCCTGCACTGAGCCCTCACATCAACGCCATTAAAGACCTTTTGGGATGAATTGAAACAGCAACCGTACCACACTCCAAAACCTATTGGAACTCATTTGGAGAACAGTGGAGGTTATTAAAGCAGCAAAGGCAGACTGAACCTGGAATGGGATGTTCAGCAAGCACATATGGGTGTAATGACAGGGATGTCCATACATTTGGTCATATAGTGTATAATTCTAGACCATTTTGGTTCTAGGATGCAGCACTAACTCTGGAATGTTCAAGGGGGGTGGGAGTGAATTCTTATATATGTACATACTTTTTTTTTTTTTATGTTTCGTTATTGTTACTTGCTTCCTAACAAGCTTCTAATATAAACTTTATGACTTCCCTTCCTCATCACGCTTTTATTTTGCAGACTGGAAGATAACAGCACATTGCTGACTCAGCAGGTTTACAGGTTAGAGGAGGAATTAGACCAGGAGAGGAAGAGGTACAGAATGTTGGAGATTAAACTGCGGAACTCAGAACGAGCCCGTGAGGATGCAGAGAACCGGAACCGACTACTGCAGAGCGAGATGGAGGAGTTTTTCTCCACTTTAGGAGATCTTACAATGGGGACAAGGACCAACCAAATGTGACACTTAACACTAGATGCAATTTGAAATCTTTTTTACTCATGTATCATGGGTATTCTATGGCAACTTCAAGATGTTTCACTGTAGGGAATTGATCAGCTCTCATCTGTTAGTAGCAATCCTCTTTTCCGCCTTCAAACTTCAGCTTTACATTTAGGATATGTTTTATTATTATTATTATTATTTCAGTCACCAACGTCTCAATCGCTTCACTTCCAGTATGCACAGATGATACCTAAGCATAATATTGCTGATTGATTGCAGTTGATGTAATTATGGTTGTCTAATCGCAAAACTTATTATTTCCAGATTATTTCCATGACAGTGCCTTTTGTGTTAATGCATGGTATTGGGAAATTACAGTTTAGCCAGTCAAAGCATTACACATCATCTCATAGCTTCATATTTTGTATATCTTTTCCAAGCTTCTTATTTTACGTTTATGAACACAAAGTACCTAGAGCTGTCCAGTCTTAAAGAAATAGATGATGGAAAATGATTGCTGGTTTAGTTAATGACTGTTACACTTCCCACCTCATTTAGCAAATCCCTTTATCTTAAAGTGAAATGCAGTTTGCTAAAGAAGAATATTTAAGAAGAATGGTGACAGCTAACAAATAAACTAGAGTTAATTGTTTGTATATTTATTCCTTTTTTTTTTTTTTATAAATTGATTTAACATCAACAAGGTTGTCACAGTTAAGAGGATTATTGCTATATAACTTATTTCTGAAGTGTTTCTGGAAAAAAAAAAACACTGAATAAACATGCTGTTTTTTGCTAAATGGCAGAAATAAACATGAATGTCTTGTATAATTAAAATGTTATCGTGCTTTCCCCTCATGAGAGCGCCAACATCCTGGTTGTACTGTTTTCATATCATCAGTTATCTTAAATTATGATTGAATTTATTGATTGATTTATTCCCAAAGAATTGGACCTTGTATTTGGCCAGATTTGCCTAGAAAGAACTGCAAAAATATATATTAGTGCCGTATAAAATACAATATATGTAATAATTAGTACTATACAGCAAATACAAATGTAGGATATTTTCTCGTGCACTTGTAACAAACCTTTAACACATTCTTGTAGCAAAAGTGAAATAATCACAAGCAGGCACTAATTTTGACTTGTGTTTATTTGCAGTGGTTACAACACTGTTGAATGCCAGGGCACTCTAATGGTGTGGTACACATTAATGACCTTTACATATAACGGCACATGTTCTACTGCAGCCATCACCATCTCATCATCTTACTTTTGATATTGTCTTCCTGAAAATGGACACTTCGCTCCATTAGCATCCCATGTAGATGGAGAAATGTCCAAGTTGTGTATGACTACATTTAGCAGCTATTGTAAGATTTCCAAATGCTACAAGCATCCAAATTAAATGGGAAAGTGTAATGATGTAGACTTGAATATAAGGTTCGGACTGGGCTATCGGTAAAAAAAGAACCGCATGGCCGACAACATATGGTTAATCATACACAAGTCCTTTAATCTTCATCTCGAAGAAAAATTGAAATGACAAGCTTCTCGTTACTTATAGGGAAGGATTTCAAACAGTGTTCTATAGGAGCTAACAAACCGAAAGAGAGAGAGAGCAAGTGCGCGCAATATCATATTAATATTCTTCATTTATTCTGCTAAGGGGTTGTGGTAGCAAATCACTCGTCCATTTGAAACTACATGGCGCACATACTACATACAGATCATTCACACAAATCCATACGCTCTCTGCTAACACTATTAATTAACTCACGACTTTGTTATAAATAAAGGAACACATGATAAAAATTCACAGTGAGGAACTAAAACGTGAACTAAAATGAAGTATGAGGTAGTTCAAATTCTACTGAAGCTGATCCTGCTCTGTCCCTGTTAACATAATACATGCTAAAAGCTTTTGTGCAAATTCTAATTTATTGCCAGATGAAACTATCATTCCAATTTACTTCCAGGTTAAACGATAGCAGTTAACGATTTCCAATAGGGCATTCAGTCATAAGAGCACTTCAAATTAGAAAATGATAAAAACTTAAAACCTGGGTCAAGGGTTTTCTTATTAAAAAGCAAAATATACAAAACAGTGTCAATGTTCTCACTAACATTCAGAAACATGATTCATAATCAGCAAGTTATTTTTCAGTCTTACACGTTAAAGAACAGGAAAAAAAAAATAAAAATCTTTGGGGAAAGAAGAAAAATGTCCCAAATAGTGCACACACACACACACAGAGACACACCCCTACCTCAAACTTTCAGCAATTAATTTAAATTTCTGCAGTACAGCAGCAGCTAATGTAACTGACATACTTAAAACACTACACATTTATTTTTACAGCACCAGTCATTACAAAGCTTTCAATTACAAACCTTTCCAAAAATATAAATAAAAATTCCAATATTTTTGTCACAAAAATAAATCAGATGATGTCATGAGCTACAAATAAATTTTACAGTACAAAAATGAGAATACTTTCCTCCGTTCGAAATGATCTACTCCACATTCAATGCAGGACAGCATTTCAAGTATAAGAGAACTACCTTAAATACTATTTCAACTGGATTCAACATCCAGTAAATAGAAATGATGAATTACAGTTGAAATCCGTCATACAAAAACTGGGAATAATGAATCTGAATGCCATTGTTGTATGATTGACACACAATATAAGAGCAAAAGTTAAATTACGGATCCATGCTGCCTTATTATGTAACCTTTATACTGTGTAAATGAAGTAGTTTGGATGCCATAAATGATTCCTTGCTCTAAAAAAAAAAAAAAGAAAAAAGAAACAAATGAAAGAAACCAATCCCAGATTCGAGCTGTAAAAACCACCAAGTAGAAGAAACCATCTGAAAACAGAAATCAAATAGCTATTCTACACTGAGAGCAATTTATGCACTATTTAATATTTTACATCCACTATCTAAATGATCAAAATACTTTAAGGAAACTTGCAGCTGCAGATACTTCCACTCAAACATAAATCACAAATATAAAGTAAAATAAAATAAATAAAAATAGATATATTTACAATTTAGTCTTTACATTCGACACTGACATGTTCTTTAACGGGAGGAATTGAGTGAGTGTGTTAATAGTACTCATGTTCAGTAGTTAGGGGCCGCTGGAGCTTCTTGATGGGAAAATAAAATGACTATGGAATATTGCAGTATTCCGAGAGGACGCAAATAACGCCAACCTGCACACTTATCACTGCCTGTGTATTTACATTTGCCTTTGCATTGCCAACCTTCTTTAGCCAATAAAAATATAGATTAAAAAAGACATTTAAAGGATGAGCGTTAAGAAAAGCAAAAGTGACTGGCCTAAATCTGATACCATGCAACACACAGCGATGCTCCAGGGGAAGGTGATAGTCATCTGCAGCAGCTCAGTGCTCCGGCTGTGGCCTCCAGACTGCTGTCTGTGTCTGATGCCACGGTGGGCTCGGTAGACATGGAGGACACATCGTTGATGGAGGATGAGGAGGAAGCCTGAGGCGAGCCATTGACTACTGCTCCACCTGTGCTATGAGAAACATACACATCAGTCAGACATCATTACACACAGCTTATTTATCAAAGCAAATATGTTACACAGTGATAGTGCTGCTTTTAACAAGCCATGTGAATGAGCATGGTATCAGACTGACCAGCACCTTTATTAGAAATGTATGAATATATAGTGCATTAATATAATAGTGTGATTCCTGACTACTTTTTTTTTTTTTTTTGGAGAAATCAGGTTAACTAACCTAGAGGTGATGGCTGGCCACGGATCACACCGTTCTTCATCCTGTCCTCCCAGTCCAGCACTTCCTTATAAATCAACTCTGAGGCAAAAAGATATAGACACAGACAGAGGGAAATAGTCACACAGACACGTCATGGAAGCTGGCAATGTGCATGCTGCCAAAGCATACAATCCTACGTGTGACAAAATATCTGTTTTTCTAAATTAAGTAACACACGTAAGCCATTTAGACATGGCTGAGGGAGTCATTAACACATTCAAGTGACTTCATCATACAGGCTTCTGGCCGAGCGCAAATGATATTCATACTGAACTTCTGGTACTTTCCCCTGCATCAAATTTCATAGAACTTTAAGTGCAAAAAAGGAATAGAGATTGATGCCACCTTTCCACTCCTCCACTGTGTGCTCCCTTTCATCCAACTGCTTGTCGGTGATCACCGGAGGGGGCTGAAAACAAAGGCAACAAAAGGACACACTTTGGTCACAGTATTCATTCACTTCTTCATTCAGTTTTTGTAAGCATGTTAGGCTGGTCAGCGTGTTGGTGGATCTGGAGCTTTTATTGGACACAGGGTGAGACTATTTACCCTGGATGCATCAGACATGCAGTTATTCGCACATAGATACCATTTAGTGTAGCAAATCAGCCTAGCTGCATGTTTTTGGACAGTGGAAGGAAACCAGGAAACCCAGAGGAAATCCAATCACACAGGGAAAACATGTGAAAACTCCACACAGAGAGTTGGAACCCAGAATCCCCGAGCTTCGAGTAGTTTATGTTAGCCACTGTACCACCATTCGCAGCAACTGGTTATTGTACATAAATCAAATATTTAAAGACTGAAAAGAATGAACTAATTTTTTTTTTATACTTACTTGAGTATATTCTTTTATTCTTTTTTATTCAAAAATGACAGCTGCACACATGGTTGCTGTTACATATCTCCTAAAACATGCTGAACAACTTATACCTGAATGTAAACCCCAATTTACTGAATGTAACACGCACAAATAGAATACAAATTGAGGAAATATGAAAAAAAATGAAAAAATGAGTAAAGGTTAGAACAGTGGAGGAGGGGGGGGGAACAAAAACAAAAAAAACAAAACACATTTACTCTTATAATGGCACACTCCACTAGAGAGCAAAGAAATAAAACTCGGTGCGTGTGTGTGTGTGTGT
>JAOTRN010000041.1:13660680-13672612 GCA_028566695.1 Bagroides melapterus | reverse complement strand
TACCCCCTCACTCTCTCTATACAATGAAGCATATCTTTACTCCCACAGTTACCAGGATGTCAGTGAAACAGAAAACAGAAGGCTGTAATCAGAGATACTCAGACTCGCTTTAATCCAATTGAGTTCTTATGGCAGTAGTCTAACTATAGTGGCATTAAATACAGTGCCAAAACTGTGTAGAGTCACAGTGTTTCTACACACCACAGGATACAGACATAGCTACACCTATATTCAGCGTACAATTTGTTTTTAATTGTAGTATTTTAAAGGTGTGATGAGGACAAAGTGTAAAAAGTTTAGTAGTCCTACACATGTATGTTGTGTGTTCTTGGTAACAGAAGGTAAACAAAGCATGTTGGAGCAAGTGGATTAGCGACTGTAGTCCTGTTTCTTAAACATCAAGGGAACTTTAACAGACATGGAATTACTCAAGGTAAAATCATTTTAAATGCATTGCTTAAACATTATATAAGCCAGCCATTCTGATAATTAAGTATCCTAAAATAAAGAAACAAACAAATAAATAAAGCATTTTAGGTGTCTTAAGCTTTCAGTGTAGCAGTGATCAACTATCAACTAATAAAATTAATATGTAATATTTAGTGGTGAATTTTGCACTAGATTTCTGTTTACGTTTGTGTATCTCAGAGGTACAGATGAAACACTCAAATAATTCTTATTGATTGTTGATTGCTGTTTATTTCTGAGGAAACAAATTTATTGCTCTATTAAATGTGGTGGGAATGCAATGATGTTGTTCTTATTGTTTTGGTTTATATACAGCATAAAAGATGGATATGCTTTGATGATATATGTAGTATTTTATTCATTTCATTCAATCAAGTATTTTTAGCACTTAAGCATTATCATGATTCTAATTTAGTTTTTTTCTAATCATAGTTTCTTTAGTGAGTGATTTAAAACAAGGTAAGGTATTCACACTAATTGCAAGGCTGTAGATCTGATTGTTAGCTCAGAAAGAGACAAAGCTTAAGAAAGATAAAAAAAACTAAAAAAAAAAACTTATTGAGATATAAAGGTTAATCTTTTGGAGTATGCATTTTCAATGAGTTCACAGTGCATCTATCATCAGAAACTACAATGTAAGAGGAATCTGGTGGTAAAAACAATGTGATAATGTTCAGCCAATGTTTTTAAATCTTGAATAATTCAGCAAATTATTTTGGCTGGAAGCTTCTAAAGCATTTAATATGTAAGTGAGACAACATGTTTATCTAGTTGAAAAGGTTCTAGCATACACATATTTAGTATTGTAAATGTACTGAGAGTTTGACATTCATGGAAGAGAGAGTGACATTTTACATATAAAAAGAGAAGACAACACCAAGTCAAGTTGACGTCACCAAGCTTCTTGCAGAGAAATACTGTGTGGGTGGGGAATGCAAGGTTACTAAATCTAGTAAGCAAGCTTGGAGTGAACAGGTTTTATTGAAATATCCGCTCTTTTCTTCTTTATAAAAAGGCTTAATATAAAATCGCATTAAAGCTTACTTCCAAATATACTCGTATTAAGATGGTATTAATGATATTGATGAAAAGAGTTTTTGTACCATCATTAATCCACATGCTTTTTCTTTTTTCTCTGATCTCCACCTGCATCCATTTAGTGAGCTAGATTCTGTGTGCTCTGAAGTGTGTCCTGTGAGTATACAGGATGAGCAGCACGTTTGTGACCCTAGCTGAAGTGCTGGAGGCTAGAGGAGGGCCACTGGAGGAGGAGGAGGTCTGGGCCCTTCTGTTTACCTCTGCTGAATCACTGTTGGATCTCTTCAGCATAGGTAAGGCATTATACAGGCTAGCAGAAAAATCATCGATATATTTTGCATTTCTTTATTGTGTCTGCTTTATTTTTTCTAGGGCAAAGCAACATCTGTAGCATCATAAGTCCGACATCACTGCTCTTGTCTACAAATGGTACACTAGCTTTCAAGAACTGCACAATGACGGATGAGGCGTCTGCCTTCACTGCACCAGAGATGCTGCAGGGCCGTGCCATCAGCTCCAGAATAGCTATGGAGAAGGTTAGCAATAGTCCTAGCACAGCAATAATGTATATTGCTAAAACAGACTATCACCTTAAAATGGGACATTTTATGTATATATATGTGTGTGTGTGTTTGTGTGTGTGTGGTTAGGTGTATATACATATACATATTATATAGAACTATTACTTCATCAGTATTTGCTCTGTGATTTGTGTTGTGTTCACTTACAGTATATATATATATATATATATATATACATGTCTCAGTGAAAATGGGTTAAACTTGATCTGTATCACTGGAGGACTGATGAGAGAGAGAACATGTATCACAACTGGAAGAATTGAAGTTTGCATAACAGTCAGCCTGCCATCTAGTGCTGGATATCAGTAATAACAAGACAATATGGAACAAAGTGAAATTGTTGAAAAAACTCCATTCATCATTCCTGTTGTTCTTCTTCAGGGTTAGGGTTAGGGTTTCTAGGGTTAGAAAACCTAACCCTAACACTAACCCCATAAAGAACTGTCTATGAAGCTTAGTCTCACATAGAAACCTTTGGCTTACATGTGTAAATTAAGGGCTTTACATACAAGATGTCCATGTCCATGTACTTTAGGCAATAGAGTGTATGTAAACTAAAATCTGAGAACTGTACATTCTCACCAAAAGTGAGATTTGTTCATAATCTTCTGCATCAAAATCTTTCTTAAATGTTTTGAATTTTCATTTCATTTCTCCAGAGAAACATGTATTTATCTACTAGCTTCACCATAGTGATGGCCAGTATATACTGTATATATAATGTCATGACAATTTCTACAGCATAGTGCATTTAACATGTTTCCTTTTCTTTTCAGATGATTGTATATTCTCTTGGCATGACTCTTTATTGGTCAGTGGACTATCACATTCCTCAAAACCAAGTGAGTGAAACATTTATATGATTTATTTAGAGTGTTTTACATATAGATATTTAGTTTGGTTGATCTATTCAACTTTGGACTACAAAACTGCTAATGTCCTGTTTTGATGTGCAGCCTGTTCAGCTGAGTGATTCTCTGAACTGCCTCCTCTTGAGCATGTGTGAGGACGTGGCCCATCGGCGAGGGAACCTCAGCACCATCCTCGAGGCCTGTGAATCCCACCATAAAGCCTCAGTCCTGTCGCCACCCAACAAAGTCATCCAGCAGCTGGTGGAAGAACTCTTCCAAAACTCTGTGTGTCTTAAACACAACAAATCATTGCAGGTTGACAAAAGCTTGAGTCAGTTTTTAAATAATACCTTTTTTTGCGTTTTTCTAGGTTGACCAACGGACTCTGACAGAGAATACAGTGCAGCAGATAAGTGGCAGAAGTTTGATGGTCAGAGAAAGGCTTCATGGTAAGAATGCTTGTGATGTATATAGAAAGCTATGTTTTTGTACATCTAATTACTTAAACATCCCTAATGTCAGTACCATGCACTTGAATAATAATGAGTCTCAGTCAAGACATTCTTGGTTGAACAATCAGGGCTAGAACAATAATAAGTCATGTGACTATTTGCTACAATTGTTTTGACACTTAATTCATTCATTTATTCCATCAGTCAATACACCTTCTGGTATATTATCTGGGAGAAAACCAGAAACCAAGAGAAAACACATTTGGACATGTGGAGCACAGGAAAAATTAGCATATTTAATTTATTATTTTACTATTACTAAAATATAGTGATATGTTTCATAGCATTTTAGCTGCTGTAGCAATTGTTTATGGCTTTTTTGTCAAACTTTTGGGGTTGTGCTTGCTCAGTGGTTAAGGTGTTGGCTTACTGAGCAGAAGGTTATGAGTTTGAAGCCCAGGTCCACCAAGCTGTCACTGCTGGGACCTTGAGCAAAGCCCTTAACTCTCATGGACCAGAGTGTCTGAAATTGCTATAAATGTACATAAGTGACACATTCCAAAACTGTTCAATTAGTTATAGTAGTAGTGTATTAATAAGTATTTAACTAGTAATTACTCAAAAAGTAATAAGTTAGCTAGCAGAGTTTCAGTAGATATAAAACAGTTATTACTTTAGTGGTTAGAATGTTTCCCTTGCACTATTGTCGGGGAGTCAATTCCTGCATTCCCGAGTTCCCCTAGCTCAGGAGGTTTCCTCCAGGTACTCTGGTTTTCTCCCCAGTTCAAAGAAAAACATTGTAGGCTGATTGGCATCTCTAAATTGTTTGTAGCGTGTGAATGGGCCACCTTGTCGCCGAGTCACCTGGGACAGACTCCAGGTTCCCCGTGAGCATGTGTAGAATAAGCAGTACAGAAAATGGACAATGGAATAATTACCCAGTATTCATTATTTATGTTACAGTAGTGTCTTATGTGGTATTACACAATATGTCCAAAATGTCAAGAACCAATGAGAGTAAGAATATGTACAATTAATTTTATTCGTAATAAAGGATTCAGTTCAACATATTTGCTCGACATGGTGCCCTTGGTTCATTCCTGCTTAGTTCCTGCACAGTTTTACTGAGTCAGTGCTGAATTATTGAACAGTATTCTACTGCTTCTGTTACTCTAGCTCAATATTTCTTCATAAAAATCTATCATTTAGCTTTATTTTTAAAAATGATGTCAAAGTTTGATGTGTGCAAAATGGGTGAGAAACTATTAAATGCATTAAGCAGCTAAAAATAATATGCAGTTTTATACTGTTACTTAGCAAATTCTTATCCTTTATATTCTGATTTTCATTACTCAGTGGCTCATCATGGATATAGAGCTGATGTATACTAACAGTAAGAAGGATGGTAATAAGAAACAGTGCTTGTGTTACACTTAGCAGTAACCAGTCAGGGATTCACAATAGGATTAAAGGTTTACAATGCACTGAACAGCTGACTGAACTGATAATCAGCCTAAACTAAGCTTCTTAGAGTTAGACCGTGTTGTGGTGTTCTGCTGTTTGGATTCAGGAAATATCCAGACTGTGTGAGGTTATTCTTTGCTGCTTGTGTAGTAGCTCTGATTAATTACCTTTTTCTCTACTGACTTGACAGGAAAACAGATAGCATACCCTGGATATGCAGAAGAGAACGCAAGTGCAGCAGAGAGACGCAGACTGTCACTTGACTCAGAGATTAAACAGGGTGATCCAAGCTTTTTCCTCTTAAATGTTTCTTAATGATACTAAATTCTATGTTTCTTGAGTGAAATGTCTTTGTGAAGAATGGTATGAAATTATACTATAGGAGCTGACTGTAATATAAAGTTTCTTTTGTGCTTACGCAACCACGTTATTTGCTATTAACAAACGCTTTTCAGGTGTAGTTTTTATTTTATATGGACGGAACCTCAACAGCACTACCAGTGGTCGAAAACCAAATACACAGAATTAATTTGAAGTAGCAGTGAGAATGAGGCTCATTTTATTCTAGAGGATGGTGTAAGTCTGTCAGTGACCTTTGTGTCAGGTGAAACAGCCCGGAGAGTTAATCTTCATTTGGGCTAATATTTTTCATCCCATAATACTGACACCTCAGTAACACTATCTGCAGTGATTGAAAAGGGTTATATGAAATACAGGCATAAGTGTAATGATCCTTTTAGCCCTTGAAAATGGATTTGGAGAAGAAGCTAAAAGTAGACAAAGAGCACAATTAAACAGATGACAGCAAGTAAGATTAATGCTTTATTTAATACATTTACATTTACAGCATTTGTCAGACTCCCTTATCCAGAGTGATGTTTTTTTTTTTTTTTTTTAAATACACACATACAGCAAACAGGGGAGAAAGGCAGGTCTTTAACCATCATTTGGAGATAGCTAGTGACTCAGCTGTTTGGACCATAGGGGAAGTTCAAGAGTCTTGTTGTAGTTAATACTCTATTACAGACCTGAGAATTGAAATCATTAATGCAGCTACACATCCTACTCTAATTTGTGTGTATGATAATTTGCTCCTTGTCATACTTATTATGGCATTGATAAGTCCTTATATAATGTCATATAATACATTTATTGCGTAAACCTAATGGTGAGTTAGTTAGTGAGGTAGTTAATACTCTATTACAGACCTGAGACTAGAAATCATTAATGCATTAAAAGCAGTTGATAGTTATTAGATTTTAATCCTCCAATCTGATATAACAGCCAGGCATCACTGGGCTATGATGTATGTTTAAGACGGTATGTTATTTTGATCAGGAGCTGTACATCAACAGAAATCCTGGTCCCTTAAAAACAGAACCTCAGAGATGCCTGCCTACCAAAGCATTCAGAGCAGGTAAATACAACCGACACATCGTTTGATGTGGCCACTACATGATGTCAGACAAATGTTTTTTCTCTAATGGGAAGATCTGTTGATTTAATGTCCCAGAATTCCACATGGAGCTCATCACAGTGAAGGTGGAAGCAGTTGGTCACCCAGGATTTGCAAAACTGAACATAGACTTTCCAACCCTTCCATTTCTCTCAGCGAGTCTACAGTCAGCCTCAGCCAAAGGAAGACAAAAGTACATTATTCTGTTTTGTTTGTTATTCTTTTAATACATCTTATCTCTGGACTCAAGACTTATCTCTGTTATATTGTCATATTGTGTTTCCTGTATTTGGGATTTCAGAGTCTAGGACCTGAGTTTGCAAGAATGGCTGAGGAGCCTCATATAATTTTAGAGCTTCCTGGATCTATAGTGGTAAACTTTATTATAATGTCATAAAGAATGTATAGGATTAGTCAATCCGTGCTGTTATACCAGTTATCATGAACGCTATTTCTCTTTGATTAATACAGTCAAAGAAAGGAAGGTCTTCCTTATCGCAGAGGGAAGTTATTGTAGTGATGCCAAATACACAGTGTGTGGTGGTGAAATGTGATATCAAGTCCAGGGGAAGAGATGTCTTCGACATGGTTGTCGCTCATGCAAACCTTGTGGAGCATTTTTACTTTGGACTTGCTTTCATGGATGGTAATATAAATTCTGTTATTTTCAAAATTCTATTGTCACCTGTTTAATCAATGCTTTTATTTTTACATAATCACTTATTTCCTTTGCATGTTATATCTCGACTAGATGATGAATTTTTCTTTTTGAACCACGAGACGAAAATATCCAAAGTGGCACCAGACTGTTGGAAGAAATTAGCAACTTCTACATTTACTCTGTTCCTCCGTGTTAAATTTTTTGCCGATGATGTTTCCTACATATTGTAAGTGCAATCATGTGTCTAATACAAGCCTGAATTGCATGGTCATAGCTTCACATCTTCAGGAGAATTTACTCAAGCATTTTTTATGGAAAGGACACTAAGCTCTTGTTGTTTGATTTGGAAGGCACAAACTCACACGTCATCAGTACTATATCCAGCTGAGGAGAGATATTTTGGAGGGCAGAGTGTACTGTAATGAGGACACTGCCATGTTCCTTGCTGCCTTGGCTCTGCAGGCTGAGTTTGGAGACTACATTCCAGAGGTACTATACAGGGTAACACTTTAATTGCTTGTGCATTGAGTGGCTCCCAATCCTATCCCAAGACAAATGCACTGTTATCAAATACACTGTTTATTTAGCAGTAATGTTACTGATTTTATCCAGGTTTATGGAAAGAACTACTTCCAGATGGAGCATTATATTCCAAAAAGAGTGATGGAAAAAATGGCCTTGCCCTGTGTAAGGGAGGAGTTGCCACAATTACATGCCAGTTATTCAAATATGCTTAGAGATGATGCAGAGATTGAATTTTTAAAGGTAATAAAGTGTTTAGATATTTATATAAATACAACAGTTTGTGATAGTTTCTAGGTCAGCATGTATTTGGTATTCTGCTCCTGTGACACGTTCTTATACACATCCACAGATTGCACAACAGCTGCCAGAATATGGAGTGCTGTTTCACAGAGTAGCTCGTGAAAAGAAGCTTGCCATTGGAGAACTCATTCTTGGAGTTTGTGCCAAAGGAATTATGATTTATGAAGTGAAAAACAACTGTCGGATATTAATCCGTAGATTTCAGTGGTCAGAAACTGACAGCATTTCTACAAGTGTGAGTACAACAGTTCTAAAATCTCTCTCCTAAATTATGTTTATTCAGAAGAAATTCCATATGTTTGTGTGTGTGTCAATGCAGAAAACATATTCCTGACAGATCAAATAGAACATCGCATGAAACAATATTATAACAATTGGAAATGTATTGAATATAAGCAAGCTTATCTGATATATTCTATTATGAATTTATAGTAAAACAAGTATTATTAATAACATTATTATTAAGATGTACAGCGTGGTTTTATGAGTGAGTGACCTTTCTGTCAGCTTGAAGAAGACTGGCCATTCTCTATTCTCAATAGTAAACTCTTGAGACATTTTTGTATGAAATTCATGGGAGATCAGCAGTTATAGAAATAATTTTATCCAGCCTGTCCTGTACCAACAATCATGCCACAGTCAGAATCACTGAGATCACATTTTTCCACATTCTGCTGGTTGATGTGAACATTACCTGAAGCTATGGGTTCATATCTGCATGCTTTTGTGTATTGCACTGCTGCTAGATACCTGGCTGATTAGCTAAACACATGAATGTGTAGGTGTTCCTAATAAAGTGTAATGCGGCTGGTTCTGCTTTTCTTTCTCTCCTGTAGTGGAGGAAGTTCACTGTAGAATGTGGCCCTAGTGGTAAAAAGCACTCCTTTGTAACTGAAAGTTCCAAGATAGCACAATACCTCCTGGACCTCTGCTCTGCGCAGCACAAATTCCACAGTGAGATGACCTCTCGACAGCTCACCTACAGTTCAATAGCAGGTGCTTTCATTAAATTACTCCTGTGACTGTGTTACTGTTAGCCAAACTTTCTTTACAGATGAGACAGTTCTTTAATAATGTGTCTGAGTGCTCTTCCAGTGTCCTAGACTGCAGTGTAGATGTTTTTTTTTTTTTCTGCTTCAGATAGCAACAAAGTGAAACATCCTTTGATATGGCGTGCACGACAAAATCTGTTGAAGAGGATGTCGTGCTCAGAAGTTGGGCTCAATAATGTTGGTCTGAGCATATCATCTGTGAACTCCATAAGCAAGTCATGCGATGATCTTTCAGCCAAGATCCAGCAGTCGAGAGACCTGCAACAAACACATGACACTGTGGGAATAAGAGGCCAGAGTGAACTGAAGAAACCAAGTCAGAGATGCAAGTATGCATAAAACGTCACTTGACCACATGCATTTTTTTAATAACATTGGGAGCAGACTTTCAAATGTGGTACATCACTGTTGTTGAGTAAGATCTAATCATTGCAGTTCCTGCTTTCTTTTTTTTCAGCTCCCCGGGGGCCTTTAGTTCTCCAGTTTACCGGATCATGTCAAATGTTTCTCTACAAAAGCAAGACTCTGAGTCTTACTCAATTTCGTCCAGAGGTAATCTCATGTACTAAGAGAACAGATTCTCGTTATAATTACACTGTAATTTTTAAACGCATTTTAAACACCTTTTCAATAAATTGTTTCGACAGCCGACACTCCTGTTAGAACTCCACCAGAAAGAGAAATTATCTGTGTTACACTGAGGAAAGATCCAAAACATGGCTTTGGTAATGGAATTTCTTGTAAAATAGCTGACTGTTATGAATAAAATAGTTTCCCAATACTTCCTCTTTTGCAATGAGAAAGGCTTCTTAAATTATTACCACAGAGGCAAACAAATATTATGTGATAAAACACTTGCAGTGTATTCCCCTTTTTATGACAGGATTTATAATAGTCGGAGAAGACAATACAGGAAAATTAGATCTTGGAATCTTCATTGCATCCATCATACCTGATGGGCCTGCTGATAAAGATGGCAGAATCAGGCCAGGTAGATATTTTCTAGAGATATTGCCCTGCTTTCAATGCCCAAAGGATAAACACTCTACAGGTTTCATGTGTTCTTTTTACAATGTTTCTTATATAGGTGGGCGACTGATTTCTCTTAATAAAACCAGTCTGGAAGGAGTAACTTTCAGCGCAGCTGCTGAAATCTTACAGAACAGCCCAGATGAAGTGGAGCTTATAGTGTCTCAACCAAAACGTATATATCCTTATATTGTGAATTATTTAAATAGTTAAATGTTTGCATACAGTGTTATTATTGTTTAACACAGATTTTTCCCTCATTTTTCAGATGAGTTTTGGGACCGTAAAAGCTCTCTGAATGCTGGCAATCTAGGGCTGATGCTGGAGAGAAGCTTGGACACTCGGAGTAGCCAGAATACAGAGCACAGGACTGTAAAAGAAGACACTGAATCCAGCATTGTCACACCTAAAATGGGAAGAAAGCTACATATCCCTGTAGTACGAATTCTAGATACTAAGGTATGAAGGTATTAGGTGAAGACAGTTAATTCTGTGGCTTGCTTTAAGTATTCAAACACTAAACTTGAAACTTTTTTTGTACACATTACAACCTGGAAATGACAGGCTTATTTAGGATTATATATATCACAATATTTTTTTAAATTTGTTAAAAATTTTGTTACATTTTAATGTCCAGAGCACAAAATGAGATAAACAGCACCACGAAGACAAAAGCAAGCAGTATCAGTTTAATTATAAGCATAATAAAATTTCATTATTATAATATTATTATTCAACTTAATCTATTATTTAAAAAAGGAAGAATATCACACAACAGTGACTCTGCATTGAAGTGTGAGGGAAACAGTGGCCGAGTATAAGAAGCAAGAAGAAAACCAAAATAAAGCTTTGTGTTTGTCAAAATACTTGTTAGAGACAAACAGAGAATAAGGAAGCATGCTGGTGCTAGCATCATGTGGTGGAGATGCATTTCATCAGCAGGAACTGGAACACTGGTCAGGTTTAAGGGCAAGGTTATTATAGCAACCAACAACAGGCAATCTAATCAGAAAAAGTGTTCCAGTCTGCAAGAGACTTGTATAGAACTTATATATACTTTAAGTTACAATCTCTGGGAGTGGTTCAAAGCTGAACCTGTTTGATTGGACCAGACAAAGCTCAGATCTCAATCTAATTAAGATTGTGGCTGTTCATTGTCTGTCTCCATCCAATCTGAAAGACATTGAACACTTTCACCCAGAAGAAGGGCTCAAAATGTGAAAATCTGATAGATGGAAACATATGCCTGCTTAAGACCTGCAGCTGTAATTGCAACTCTGTACTAACCTGTTAGACACGAGAATACAAAAGTGAATTATTAGATAAGGAAGTACATAAGAGCTAGAATGACTGATGTTCCTTGTCATCCCTAAACAGGATGCGTTCTCTGGGTCGTCCTGTAAGTCCAGCCTCAGGCCAGGTGACTTGGTCTGTGTAGAGCTGAAGAAACTCAACGGCAGTCTGGGTATCTGTGTTGCAGTAAGTCTTGAGTTTTAGTGTAACCCAGTTTAAAACATCTGTGTGCTTTATATCAGTATTTTAAATATCAACTTAGTAATACACAGTTAAAATATTTTCTTTAATGAGTTTTTGGAACAATAGTCAGTGTGAGTCATTTCCAGGGTGGCATCAATACCAGTGTGCGCCATGGAGGGATCTATATCAAAAACCTGATACCTGGAGGAGCTGCAGACGTGGATGGTCGAATTAAGACCGGTAAATAAGCAATCTGATCTTGAATCTGATCAGCATTGTCTGAAGTTATTAAAAAAAACAACAATAATTTGTTAGATTTGTTATTAACTGTAAACTGATTTGACTTTATTTTAATTACTTACCTGATTTATTCCACCTAATTCAGAAAGTCAAGCTATAGTCAACCCTTCACATAATAAATCAGAAGTATATAAGAGGTAGGGTCTGGGGTGGTTTAAGGATGGATCTTTTAATGAATATAGAATTAATAAAACACATTTTAATATTGTTATTGGATTACTGAATTATAGAGAAAAGGTTACAGTAAAATCATTGTTTCTTATTTTATACAAGTAAATA
>JAOTRN010000041.1:13578772-13590187 GCA_028566695.1 Bagroides melapterus | reverse complement strand
CAAATCTCTATTATGTAGATCTACAGTACAGAATAAGACTGGTCTGAAAGCATTTATCATAACTACAAAAACGTCACTGGCTTCCACCCGACTGACTCGATTAGTGTCAGTGACACGGTGACATATGTGCTGGTACTGCAGCAGTACAAGTGAGCGACTATAAGGACAGAGACTAGACCTCCAGCATGATAGAGTACACAGGCACCGTGCAGCCGAACGTGCAGAATGGCCCTCTTGTGCTCGTTTTGTTCCCAGAGGTCAACGTCGAGCAGTCACTAGTGCTGATGTGACATAAGAGAGCTTTGTGGGAATAGCCTTAGAGTGTGCATCTGTGCCACTTAACACTGAATCCCTAAACAAGGACGTCTGTCTGCTGAGGTTTAATAGATGCAAGTTTCCCTTTAATTAGGAATAACAATAAAGATGCTATTTGTGTCTCTTGCACTGTTCAGCTGTGTTTTTCTGTGTATTCTCTTCGGGTGGAAGTTGACTATAGAGTGAATTGCAAACAGAAAAGGTTTTAGGTTTTGTGTACCCAGTGTCTCGGGTTTAATCTATTAATGAAAGAAATGATTGTGTGGCTTTGTGTTTGTGTGTTCAGGAATCTGATGATGAAAATGGGATGCCAAAAAAGAAGTGGCCTACAGTTGATGCCTCTTACTACGGGGGCAGAGGAGTTGGAGGCATTAAAAGAATGGAGGTGATAAATGTTTAAAAAATCATTTATTATTTTTATCTTGTTTATTTTATATTTAAAGAAAGATTAAAAGATATAAAAAGAATAAATATATAATATATAATATGGATTTTGTAAAGCCTCAGTGGATTTGAGAACAATATTATTATTATTATTATTATTATTATTTATTTTTTAAAGGAGCTCTTCTACATTCTGATGTTACATTTGTGTTTATTTAGTTTTGTGCTGTTAGATTAAAATTGATCGAAGGTGCAGGTCATAATTACAAATACAGAAACATAAGGATTCTTGTTTTTGTTGTTGTTGGTGTCCACAAGGATTGTTTTGCTGCTGTTTGTTAGGTGCGCTGGGGGGAGAAAGGTTCTACAGAGGAAGGTGCTAAGCTAGAGAAACCCAAGAACGCAGTGGTGAAGATGCCCGAGCAGGAGTTTGAGCCTTATGAGCTCAAACCGAGAAGGTCGACAGCACGCCGGCGTTCACAACAGAGGAAGTGGTACACTCCCATTAAGGTACTGAGGTTCTCCACAGATAATCTACTATAGATTCATGCACATAATCCTAAACTAAATGAAGCCGAATTGACCCGAATTTAATAAAATGTTTCACATGAACATTGTTGGAATGTTGATGCGGTGTAAAAAAAACACTTCAGGGTGTGCCACAGCAGAAATATATTTATGACAGGAAGGTGACCTGACATGATTTATTCTTTTACAGTGTCCTTGTAGTTCTGTAGAATCTGTCAATTCATGTTTATCTTTTGATCTCAAATGTCTTCAGGAGAATTTTCCTTGTTGTTACAATACTTTTGGAGGGATCTATATACATTATATCGATTAGCACACCACTTTTTCACATTTGTCTTAAAAAAAAAAGCTATTGGTTCATATGGCATCATATAATTCTTGATCTGACAGAAATATTGAAAGTACACACAGGTTTTTACATTATATACATTTGTGGCATTTAGCAGATGCCCTCATCCAGAGGGACTTACATTCATATTTCATTTATACAACTGAGCAATTAAGGGTTAAGGGCCTTGCTCAGGGGCCTAGCAGCAGTAGCTTGGTGGAGTGGGGATTCAAACTCACAACCTTCCGATGGGTAGACCAACACCTTAACCACTAGGCTACCACATCCCACGTTTTGGTGACCTCTGAATGTTTTTTTGTTTCTGTCTGCTCTGCTTAGGGGAAACTGGATGCTCTGTGGGCTCTGCTTCACCGTGGATATGACCAAGTGTCCCTCATGAGGCCTCAGCCTGGAGATCAGGTAGGAATAATAGACAAATCCATACAAAATATTACTTCATGTATTTGCTGTAGCAGGCTGTGTCTGAGTGAAATGTGTGACCAAATACCACAGCTCTCCAACTATGGAATGCAGTTTTATCTGGCTTTCGTGACCAGCTCTAGCATAGACTCTTTGCCTTATATGGTGGCTTATGGTTTACACACAAATTGTGTTTTTCTTTCATTTGTGTTCACTAGCTTCTAATTATTGAAGTGCTTCATTTCATGTCATGAATTTTGTATTTGTTGGATTTAGTGTGTGCATTTTTGTGTAAAAATAAAGATTAAAGTTTATACTGACTCTCTGCTGTAATGATTTGCACAGCTTAAGTGGTTTTACAAATCTTGAATGTATGTCATTGTAGCACTTGAGATATTTGCTGGTCCTGGCATTACAACATTTGTGGTGTTCACTTTAGCGGGTTCAGTGATAAGACCGACTCACTCGTTAACGTCTGTTAACCTTAAACCCGAGGAGATATTTCCTTTCACATGGAGCAGATTTGTATGAATCCTGTCTCTTCTTCAAGGCCATTACCATCCTATTTCTGTGACGAGACATTTTTCAATGTGTGAGATCTTCTGCGACATGTTGCGCTATTTTACCACAGCAGACCGTATCACGGCAACACATCTGCAGGGCTATGAAAGGCATCTTTCATGTGGGTCGGAGCAATGAACACCATACAGTCCGACTCTATTGAGTTTGCCAAGCTATTGCTGCACTCTCACTGTGGATGGACTCATGTGAATGTTGTCTTATTGAGGGGTGCTGCAGAATAGGCTGCTTGTGTGAGGCAGGGCCAATGCCCAGCTGCTCTATATACTGTGCAGAAGCTTTGAAAAGCATTGGGAAAGGCAGCAGATTCACTAAAGAAGAGGGTTTGGCTGATAACAGCTGTAGCATTCAGGCTGGTTTGAGCATGTCCACAGTAAGCAGTGTGTTTCATGCCCACCTGCAGGACAATGTCCCAGGAGCTGCCCTGGCACAGTCAGCACAAACCACATTGAATACACTCACAAACTTCCTGCAGTCTCGCTGTTCACATACACACTTACTGTTTTACTACATCTCCTTTACTTGCTGATTTCCCTCCAGCTATTCCTCTTCCGTCTTCTTTTACTTAAGCAAAATAGTAACCAAAAGTGTGTGCTAAGGATTTAACTGTGAAACAGCCTGAATGAAATGACTGAATTTGTGTGTACTTAAATTCTGTTTTTTTTATTTATGTATTTATTTTTGGTAATGGTTTCCGTCTATAGCACAATGGAATTATTGTTCAGTTTTGTTAACGTGTTGTAGTATAATCAGTATGAGCCCTGATTATACTACATTGGACACTAATCTTTTTCAGTAGATTCTATGATTAATGGGTTTATATGTTTGTTTCTTTTTTCTTTTTTTTTCTTGAATAAATGGCAAGAATGCTGAGAACTGAAAAGGCACTTGGTTAATTTTAATACCCAATATTAACATAGAACCTATAGCTAATATATAACACCGAGGCCATTTAGGTTAAACTCATTATGTAAAAGCTTCAGTGAACACATTGTGATGCAAAGGTGACAGGTTTGTTTTATTACTCTCTGAAGAAAGGAGTTCTTGTCACTGAAAGTTTTTTTGTTGAATCCTTTGTCTGCCTGGTTTACAAGGCCATGCTGGTTGAAAGTGGGTAACCTTGCATGGTCTGGATCTGTCCATTTAATGCTAAGACAAAGCAAATTCATAAAAGAATGGGGGAAGTGTTTTGGTTTGTTCTTTGGTAATGACCTACTAAAGGTAAAATGACCCACTCAGAGAAGCAGGATTTCCCAGTGAGCATCATTTGCAAGTGTGGATGAAAAACATATGACTTTTAAGGTTTTGAACTGATTTTCCTTTCAGACTTTTTTTGTTCATTAGGATCTTGTTCAGAGCCAGAGTACACTCAAACACCCTCAGACACTTGGTGGTCCGATTTAACAGCTTATTAAACCGAGAGCCCTCTAATGTGACATGGGGCAAGTGAGCAGGGTAGGGTTTGAATTTTATTGTGCTTGACCATTGTTGGGAGCATTGGGGGTGATGGGGATTAATTCATGGCTGCCTCGTTGGGAGGCTGAAGCCATCACTCTAGCAGTCATGTGTGGTGAATGGGACAATTTGGCGAGCAGCAGAGCAACAGCCCCGCACCGGAGTGAGCATATGGGCCGAATGAGAATGGTGCCTCCTGAATGCTGTACAGATGTGGAGGAGGAAGAATGGAGAGAGAGAGAGAGAGAGAGAGAGAGAGAGAGAGAGAGGAAGAGCAAAGGGGGCAGGGGAAACAGAGAAATCACTCCATATGGTGATTTTAACTACTGTGGATGTTCCCCAGCAGGCTTCAAGCTTCAGCAGCAGTTCCACAGCAGTTTCTAAAAAGACGTGTCAAAACAACACATTTTACCACCAGCCACCTGGTGCATTGCTGTACACAGACCTGGACCACATTGTGACACTACTGATTTGTTATTATTGACTTCTGCATGCGCAGGACAGCATCAGCAGAGCAACACAATATAATGCAGACAAAATACTTCTTACAATGCTGGTCATTGTATAAAATTGGAGTTAAGGAAAACAAAACACAAAGCTTGTGTAATGGCTAGACAGCAAACATTTGATAATCTTAAGTGCATATTTTCATACACCCTCCCCAGATAAAGCCTTTTCTTACCCTTTCATTCACTGTTAGGAGTGAGTGGCTGTGTGTACTGAGATAATGTGCACAACCAAGCATTTCAGGATAGTGTCTTCATCACTATGACCCATAAAAAAAAAGAAAGTGCTGGTCTTGGTCTCTTGCCTTTTGCCCTAGCCTTGATCCAGTGCTATAGAGACCTGGAACAAAAGATGGCATCTCTCCTGTCATGATCTGGCTCGTGGCCTTTAATCTCTCCATCTGTTTGTCTGATGAGCAATCAAACAGCAGGGCAGAAAGTGGCACCTCCCTGACGGCTGCTCTCATTGCCACTCGAGTGAAAATAATTCAAATGGATTTAAGGGAGATTCTGACCCTGTTTTTGGATTCAGCACTGGACAAATATTCTTCATTTAGCATTGTCTGTTTTTTTGTTATTTTTTGTTCCAGTTAGCCAAATGAGCTTCAACAGCGGGCTTATCATATTAAGTGTAACTGATTGATTAGAATGGGTTCCTCAGTCTTTATCATCTAGCGAGATTAACCTTTAACATGTATCCTTTAACTGACCCTGACATGTATGTGAATTACTTTCATTCATTTAGAACATGATATATAACATTTCAAATCATTTTACAAACTTTTAGAGATTACTATATATTTTGTCTTTATTCAAGCACATTATATTGAGCACATTTTAAAAATGTAATTACCTACGAGTCTCTAGAGACTTGTGTGTCTAGTGCTCTGACAAAGGAGGAAGTTGTTCCACTTTCAGAGGTTTGTCCAACATTACTGAATGTTTTATTTTTCACGATAAATGATGCGTAAAGTACACTCTGAATACCTTTTCTTTGCTTTGACCTTAAGTTAAAACCCTTGAAATCTAACTGACAATGGCTTCTGAACGTTTAGCCTTCCTGACAGTGATGAATCACTTTTCTTGTAAGAATGCAGGTTTTATTTCCCAAAGCTTTTGGAGGAAGGGTTTTTTCCCCACTACAGCTCATTCTTCCCAAAAGTGCAATGCTACAACGCTTAAAACCCCACCCCCATGATTTCAGGGACAGCTGAGATTTTGGGTGTGTGAAGTCTTGTGTCTATTTAGGGTCATGATCTGGGCAAAGACACACAGCACTCAGACATTAGGATTCTTTTATTCGCATTGATTTGGTCAGACCTTTCTGCTTAGCACCTTATCATCATCTGTTAAAACCTTATGCTCTTTTTTGTGTTTATTTATTTTATTTGAGAACAGTGTAGAATTTTCAGGATGAAACTTGATTGGCTCAGTTTGTTTTCACACAAATCACAAAAAAATATTTGTAATGATCGTAATTCTAAATGATTATAGTTAGATTATTTCATCTTTTTCTTAATTACCTGGTATAAATAAGAAACATAGATGATTTTTCTACATGGTAGTAGCCTAATATTTTATTTGTACTCATACACTCCTCCCTTAATTTTTTTTTAATATTATTTTTATTTTTATAAACCCTCTCAGTTTTTAGATTTCAGATTTATTTTACAACACAATTTTTAAGTGATTATGCACTATTTAAAAGCTGTTAATTTCAAAATAATTTTAAAGATTTTAGGCATTAGGCATTATGTGTACAATAATATTTTGGCTTTTTATTAGAACATTGCATCCACAGAACATATGATTCCAGTTGACATATTTATAAGTATAAAAACTTTGACAGTGTTGGGTTGTGCTTTCCACAATTATAACAAAGTTAACATAATAAAATTATGCTTTACAGACCACTGGAGGTCTATGAACCCCATTTTGAGAGCCATGGCATAAATGGATCTCCATGTGAAAATAAATAAAGTGATGGCTTGGTCAATGCAACATCTTTTCTAAGTAATAAACAGATCTGGATGGTAAAGCACACACATGACAAGGAGGTTAGCTTTGGTTTGTAACTGTCACTTATACTGCCATCTGCTGTGTGCCTGCAGGGCCGATGCATCAACTTTACGCGGGTGAAAGACGAGGCAGTCAGGACTCCGCCACGCAGCCCCCCTCCCCCTCCAGCACCCCCAACGGAGCACCGGCCCCTGATACACCCCTCCACCACAGCACCTCCCGACTGTCCAACCCGCTCACCACCCAGACCCCCACCAGCACGATCACGCTACGGACCCCCACCATCACGAGCACCACCAAGACCACCTCCTTCTCTTCCCCCACCCTGCCCTGGGAACCAGCACTGAGAACAATGCAGAATCCAAAGCCAAGACTTGTTGCTGGACAGCAAAAAGAGTCAACTACTGATTGTCCCCAGAGATGAATAAGATGTGATCTAATATTCTCAGCTCTGGGTCTGCTTTCATCATCATATTCATTGTTTGTGAATTATCACGTCATATATTCAGTATGTGTAAGTCTTTGAAAAGTTTAATTTTGTGCTTGAAAATGAAATTGACATGTTTTTGTATTACATGAATGGATGACTGAAGGTTTTGGCTGAAAGCTGAAAGATGGAGAGTTAAATCATGTTAGTGTAGGTTAGTCACCTGTAAGTAATTTCCAAAGGCACTAATCTTAGATTGCTTGGTTAGGCCTGTAAAAAATAAAGTAAATGCAACTGCAGGGCAGTTCAATCCTCTAATTTATTTAGCCTTGGTTTCCTGGAAACTTGAGCGTAGAATGACAGGGTGTCCACTACTCGTATAGGACACTAAGCATGGCCCACTTTTGTAATTTAAAAAAAAAAAAAAGAAAACTATTGTAGAAAGGAATGCGGGGCTTTGGTTTTTATGCATAGGATGATTCAAGTGCAGACTTAATAATGTGATTATGTCTAGTTACTTTTACTTTATATGAACAAGTTTTTGTTGAAAAAAAAACAAAAACCACACACTAAAACTAAATTGTACTTTTCTTGTTCTCACACACAACTAACCAAGTATCACTGCCATTTATTAAACAAAATTTTCCAACCGAATGTACAGTATTTCTTTCATATGTTAACCGATTATTGCAAAAACATAGCAGGTCATATATGGGCACATGCTGCTATTGAACTGCAGAGATGTGATATAGTGAATATTTCCTGTGTTGTGTCTCAGTCTGCTGTGCTGTGTAGCCCCACTGCCTCCCCTGAGATCCACTTCCTCTCATTCCACACGTGTTTTCTGCTGCCACTCTGACCTACATCTGACACTGCACAGGCCTTAACATATTGCCAATACAAACAAAACTGTTATTTTCTCCCC
This sequence comes from Bagroides melapterus, assembly GCA_028566695.1. NCBI lineage: Eukaryota > Metazoa > Chordata > Actinopteri > Siluriformes > Bagridae > Bagroides > Bagroides melapterus. The sequence goes on along the minus strand of JAOTRN010000041.1, from coordinate 13,582,301 downwards.
ATCTCATCTACTCACCTACTGAGGTAAAGTAATAGAGGTAATTTCAAAGGGATGTTCTGTGGAAGAATGTGTATTTAAATAGGGATTTCTGTGTTTGGATTGGATCTACCTTTGACTATTCATTTTGGTTCTTATTAGCTTTATATCTAGAGACATGTTTCGCCTTTCATTTAGTTGTAATAAGTTATACTTCTCACAGTTTCAGTTTAAATACTATTTAACCTTTTACAGCTCCATCAGATCAGCAATGGCCTCATTGACACATTATCTGTCTCCAGTGTAGGTAAATCTGTTAACAACTTTAATAAGGAGCCAATAACATCTTTTCAGTATTTATGTGATATCACATTAATACTCAATACTAACCAAAACCAAACACATACTGATTTCACTGATTCTGATGATTCTCCTATATGTCCTAGACGTATAGATATGATGTTGAACATGTGAAACTCCCCAAAATCTTGCTGAACACTGAATGAATATTGCAATGAATTTTAAAAAGTCTATGGATATAACGGGCCCACAATTATAAGGATACAGTGTACTAGGATATTTTAGCTCAAAACCGTGTCATCTATGCCACGATTTTAATATCCTTCTACAGACAAGTATTAACCAAACAACATAAAAGCATTAACATTTAAATCAACACAGTAATAAACCAATTCACTAAAAGATCTCGTCTCAATATTTTAACCTGTGCTCTGTACTGAAGACTGTAGCCCACATGTACAAATGAAAGCATTTACAGAAGAAAGGATCTGAATAGAGAAATCGTCCAAGAACGGTTTCCAATTTGATTAGACATTACAGGAAGTTAGCCTGTAGATATGTTTTGCATGGGAAAATGCTTTAAAATTATACTCATGCTGTTCCTTTTTAAATGTTTATTGTGCACAATTAAAAACATTATTTTTACTATCCGTAAGAAACATCAAGAGAGCTGGGACAGAGATGTGACTTATGTCCCGGTTAAACTACAGTGCACTTTAAAGGAAACACTGACCCCTGCTGTTCAAATAAAATAGTGCTCCAAAAATATTAACTATACTTTTTGGTAAACTATTTAATGGCTTTACAGTGCACATAAGTGAAAAATCTATGTAGGTTAATATATATCCATCCATCCATCCTAAAATGTGGTGTTAAAAACCGCTACCCTACAGTTTTGTTTTTTTTTTGCCTTTTTTCTAAACACAGAAAATGTTGATACTTATTTTATGAAGTACCTGAGGACTAAATGTGTAATTTTTCCTTCCTTTCCTGAGCAACAAAATAACACAAGCTACTTCTTTCTCTGTTTTATCCATATTTACTTTCCAACACATAAATACATTTATCTCACAATACCATCATGTGTAATACACCCATCTCCACCTTCAAAACATATCTTTGTTGGTGAGGAGCACATACTGATGAGAAGAACACAGCAAGTTATATCTCGGTAGCGGAAAAACTTCTTTAGTTGCACTAGTGGGACATCTGTGAAATTTTCCTCACATATCTAAGCCACAAAGCATGATGCTGCACAATAAATTGATCGGATCCGAGCTATAACGTCTTTCAGGTAGTCCAAAAACAAAATTGTCCATTCAGATTAAAAATATAGCATGTGTAGGCATATATGCCTAGGCTCTCCTCTTATTTTTCTGCATTCTCTTTCCAGACAGCGCTCCTTTCTTTGCTCCTCTGACCATCCCCTTAAACTGACCCTGCAGTTTGGCCTTTTTCCTGTGAACACAAGATCGCTGGATCAGACTGAGTCCATCACAAAATATTGGCAATACATGTTCAGAAGAGTCACAGCTTCATTACCTGCGGTTGAGCTGGGCCTTCTTTAGAGGAATGTAGGCGTATGGGTCGTGTTTCCCCTTTTTCTTAATGTCACCTTTTCCTTTCTGCATTGACAACATGATTATTCTCATTACATTGTGAGTATGATGTAACAAAGGAATAAAACACAATGGGTTGTGATGCAAGAGGGAAACAATCAATTATGGGGTGATGTAAAATATCAATTATGATATATATATATATATATATATATATAATATAAAAGCCCACCTGTCCTGAATGTTCCCATACTGTTTATATCATGTGAATTGGTTCATTATTGGCCTATTAGATCCAACTTTACCTTAGCTTTGTAATCACTTCCTGACTCCTCTCTTCCTCCCACAGGTCTGTGAATACCACTGCCACCAGCTGAGTTCAAATAAAAATAAATAAATTATATTTAAACAATTTTATTTATTAAATTAAATTGAAACAATGCTGCTGAAATGCAGATAAATAAATATCCAGCATGGACATTATGCTTCATTTATTAGCTCACAGTGACATCTATATTTCTCTACCTCTATATTTCATTCGTGGCTCAATCTCCATGTCATCATCCAGATCATTCTCAATTTTCCTCTTCTGGCTCTTTTTCTGCTTATAAGAAAATTAAAAACAAACAAAAAAAAGTTAATTTATCTGGAAATACGCAACACTGAGTTATACAATACAATAACTACTCACCGTTTTCACTCCAGCCTCTTTCAGGATGTCGTCCATTTCCTTGTCATCTGAAGAAGACATTGAAGAGCAGAGTTCAGTTCCGTGTACTGTTCAGCACTTTTAACAACAGTCAGTCGTTAAACAAATTTAGAGAAATCTAGAATAAATCTAAAGCTCTGACAAGCAGTACGGTACAGCAGCATACAGTGAGAACGCAGCAATAAGATGTACTGCAAAACACTGCTAGCAAAATAAATGTATATATTGTTTCCTTCCTGTGACGGCTGACCTATGATTTGGGATGAGGTTTGTGCCACCGGACCAAACTATCCAGACTAAAGATGGATCGCCTGATCTTTATAGAAAACAAAACTAAACTGCACAACTCGCAAAGACAAATTTAATTACCATAAAAATAATTTGTCTGACATCACAAAGCTAAACACCCTGGTATCAGGATATCTATGAGGCCTCGGAGGCAAATTTTAAAACCTCCTAGTGAGAAAGTATCCAACAGTTTGGCTTAATTAGATAGTTGTTGCTAAATCACAAAAAACAACAACTGTGTGCTTGGTTTATTATTTTTTTAATCAATCTACAGCACTACCTTTAAATATCTAAGATATTGGGTATGGATATATTGTTAATGACAGCAGTTGTTCTTGTGAGGTTCACGTTATTGAAGCGACGGCTCTTAAACCGGTCCTCAGAGCCCCCAAGACAGTTTATGATTTTGCTCCATCCTAACTCACACAAAGCTAAGTCAAGAATTAGTCCTAAAAACAGCTCAAACTAAATGTCTTGCCTTTAGATCCATCCTCTTCCTCATCTTCGTCTTTAATGATCAATCTCCCGTCAGATGTCACCTTGAAGCCGTGATCAAACTTGGGCGTCTTCTTCAGGTCAGGGTTGGTGGCTATGCAAAAAAAAAAGTTAAAAATTACAAAATTTAAATGATAAAAATCTAATACTAAAAGATACAGTACTGTGCAAAAGTCTTAGGCACCATATTATCTGTAGTACA
>JAOTRN010000041.1:13559013-13572319 GCA_028566695.1 Bagroides melapterus | reverse complement strand
AATACCCAATGCCTAATACATTGATAAACAAACCCAGAATTGAAGCCTGACAAAGTCAGAGCTCTCACCTTCATCATAACAGGATGAGCTTGTTTCCCTGCAGCTCTGTAGAAGCAGCCAAGGATCTGCAGCACAAAAGGCCACGAAGCATGGAAGCGATAGGACAAGCCTTCCTCCACAATACTGCAACATATTACAACACAATAAATGTGAGGAAAAACTGATCCTCTTAGGACACAAAATGTTAAGGAAAGTCTTATGGTCTTATTGGACAATCTGCATGGAATATATGGTGATATTTAGTGAGAGTTTTGAGAAGAGAAATAAAAATACATTTTGAACAAATCCAGACTCACCGGAACATTTTACAGATGTAAAGCCCATTGCCAACAGAAACACTGGGCAGAACAGGCCCGATCTCTGCCATATGTGGTGCCACACACTCGTTAATCAGAGTCTAGGAAGAGAATCATCAGGTTAAACACAATAGCTGTACAAATAGCCAATTCAGACAGTAGACAAGCCGATATTGTGCCTTTTATGATTGTTAGTTGTCCAAGAGGCATAACTACAGAATTTATTTTAATAGATCAATCTACCAATTGAATACTAAAATTAAAAAAAAGAAAGAAAAAAAAAACATTTTGTAAGTATTTTTAAACTTATTGCAATTCAAATTGTGTGACACACAGTAAAGCTGTAATTACACTGCACTACTTACTCCAAATTGCCTGGTGCACCACCCACTAGCCAATCAATTTTACTGGAGCTTTTTTTTTTTCATAGCTGGATTTTTTTTTGTTTGCATGAATAGGAAAGAATCTTTTCAGAATCAGGCATCTGAGTGAAAGCCATCATAAACTCTCCTACTAACAATCACCTCACATAAACAAAAATACTGTAACAACTTGTGTGTAACTCAAAAATGACAATTTGCCTGACAAATAATATAATAAAATTAAAAGACAAAAAATTCTCAATATACCAGGTACATCTTAATTTCTAATTCATATTACTAGATAATAATAAGAGTCATAATGCAACCTTAGTGATTGGCAATAAATAAACAAATAAATAAAAATCCAGCAAATAGAACCATCCTACACCTTTATTAACTTACCTTCAGTGTCTGGGTGGCAGCAGAGACAACCTGTGTGTGTGGGGACAGAAGACAGGACATGGAAGCGGAAAAGAGACGAGGAAGGTGTCCCAGACTCAGAGAGCTCTGTAAGCTAAAACACAACAGATTTCAGCGTTTCAACATTTCTTCCCTCACAGCAGATGAATCCACAATAATAATGCTTAATAAACCTTACCTAGATAAATGGACATGGGCTTTCTCCATGACAGCAAGCCAGGCAAGCAATGGCTGCAAGTCATTTTCACTAGGGATATAGTCATACAAAGCCTAGCAGAAAAAAAGAAAAGTAATTAAACAAAAGCCTGGATGAATATGAAAGCGTCCGATGCTGCACTTATATCTTATTTACCGTGATGATCTGGGCATTGAGCTCTGCAGACATGGAAGAGGAGCTCGGTTTTCCACTGAAGAGTTTGTGGAAAGCCTGCATCGCACCAGCCGTCACTAGCTTGAAATACGAGTTAAAAAAAATAAAATTAAATTACTACAACAGTTCAATACGACAATATCAGTGTACATGAAAACTACTGAAAATAGTGACGTCTTCTCACCACATGACTCAGAGTCATGACACGAAGAAGAGTCTCACAGCAAGACTTCATTGAGCTTAGAGGAAATGTAGTTATGAGCTCCTTCAAAAGCCCCAGCAAATGCAGCGTGGTCGTATCTTCCTTGCTACCTGTTGGAATTCAAATAATACAGAAAGGTTAACGTCTGACGGTATGCCAAACCTGATCGAAATCCTGTAAAGGACAGCATCCTAAAGTTGAATGTACAGATAGCAGCCTACCTCCTGCTTGTTCCATCTCTTTAATGCAGTACTTGGCGGTAGTAACAGCAGCAGGGTGGTGACTGGGCGCGTTATCTCCAAACATGCAGTCACTGCCACGCAGGATGGAGCATACACCCTGCTGAGCTGCTTTACGCACCTGTAACATGCAGCAAATCAGAAATAGTGTTTGAGACGGGGTTCAAATCAAATGGCAGCAGTACAAGAAATAAAAAAATAAAAATAAAATAAAAAAAATAATAATCACACAGACACAGGACAGCAGCTTAAGGTGATGTTCACATCAACCATCAGTATGGAGATAAAGTGCAACATCAGTGATCAGTGTTGGTGCCAGACAGGCTGGTTTGAGTATTTTTAACTCCTGATCTTCTGGGACATTCACATACACAGCAGTCTGTAGAGATTCCTCAAAATGGACAACTGAGAATATCAAGCTGATAGAAAGGCTACAGCAGCAGTAGAATAAAATGAAGCACTCTGTACAACTGTGGTGTAGAGAAATCATCTCAGAAAGCACTTGGGATACCTTGCGATGTAGCATAATCCCTAATTCTGTACTTATCCTTTTATTCATTTGTTTATTTTTGTTTTAGGGTGGAGGCAATCATTACTGTAAACATAATTTAAAAATACTGTGGAAATGTTTGAGGCTCTGAAAATACTGACCTTTGGTTTAGAGTGCACAGTGAAGCTGAGTAAGCCGTGATAAACCTGTAGCGTGGAGGGATAAGTCCACACGGAGAGATCCTGCTTCCTCAGCAAAGTGGACAGACATGACAAGATCTGCGAGGAGTCATAATTATTTCATTAAAATGATTAGAAAGAAAAAACAAATGTAGGATAAATTGAGAAGAGGTTGTTGCAGAACCCATTACTCCCTCTAGAAGGCCAACTACTAATCTACCAAACCAAAAATTCAACTCAAAAAACATCGTCATAATGTTAGACAATGCGTTATAGATTGCGCTGCATTTGCATACAAAAGTCACTTTGCATTTAGTTGATTCCATCAAAATCGATAAGAAAAAATTAACTTGAAGCTGCTGGTCGTACACCAGACATATATTGTAGTTTTCAGTGTAGTAAGAAATCTCACCTTTCAGACATGTCAATCTTTTAATGCTACTTATGTGTGTTAATATAAAATCAATTTATTAGATCATTTTCAATTTATTAGATCATTTTATTAGATTAGAATCAATTTATTAGATCATTTTTCAATTTATTAGATCATTTTCAATGCCCAAGATAAGCCTTTTTATTACTTAATTTCTCATTAACTACAATAGCTCATATACATACAATAGTATGTATGTTATATAAGTTGTATTTTAGTATACAAAAAAAGGAGAATAAAAGAATATCGAACATACCCATCGAACACAGGACACACAGTCAGCAGTGGCTTGTTTTGACATAACATCCATGAAGGCTTTTGCTGTGTCTGAGAATTTCTTTATCAACACTGGTGTAGGCACCCTACAGAGTCAGAGTACATGTTAAGTGTTTTTAGACAGTAAGGGCTCTCTAACAATTGAAAAAAAAAAAAAAAAAAAAGAGCATAGGCTATTATTCAGGAATGATATCATTATATTGTACAATTAGTTCTTCACCAGAAAAAATCCATAAAACCTCAACAGATTCCAGAAGGTCTGTATCAGTCAAACAGCACTGTTCTGAACAGTTTCTGAAATCCTACTCCCACTAAACCTGCATGAATTGACCAATTGCACACAAGATTCTTGCTTGGTAGTATTTCAAAAGCATATAAGCAAACTGTACCTAAAGAAAAGAGCAAACCACCATAAACGTTATTGAAAACAAAATCAATAAACTATAAAGTCAAATGTGCAGCACTGAACAAGTTCCTAATACACTGCCAGGTTAATCATCAAGCTCTGGCAATTTTGCGTTTTATTTATCTATTTTTTTTTTTTTTTGCAAGTCCCTTTCCCTATGCACACCTCTACTCTGCTGAGATTATGTTCCATTATGCGGTTTAGATGGACGGTTTGAATGTGAGAACGACGCACCTTTTCATAACCAGGTTGAGTAGGTAAGCGACAGCAGCCAGTGATTCACTGCTCTCCACTGCCTCAAGGGTCGTCATCTGATATAAGAAGGTTTTGTGGCCAGTTTACAAACTTGACAGCATCAACAACTATTTACAAAATCAATTTATTAAATCTGTTAAATGTTAAACATGTAGATATAAATCCATCAATGTGTTAGTGGAGCTTTTATAGCACTTTATTACAAAACATCAGGGGAGATTATTGTTTTATGGACATGAATCTGTTTGAATATGACGTATGCCTTTTTGAAACCCACCAAAGCAGCAAAGTATTCTGTCTCTGTCTCCTTTCCTCCTTGAGAGCGAATCACTTCTGTAACAGCTGCCAGTACAGCACAGATCTGTAAAACATCACTATGCATTTTAATATAGTGTACAACCTGATGCATTAAACTGATAATTAATGCAACCAGATTAAACTCCAAATAAACCACTTGTTTATTCCTGATGCTAACCTCTTTGTGTGCAGCAGAATTGGACTCCCAGTATCTTTGAACTTTTCTAAACGTCAGATTAGAGCAATCAGAAAGTCCACTTAGAAATGTGGCTGATGTTCTCTCAGTGAGGGCTGCTGTCTCCTCCATGTCATCCTCCAAGCCATCTTTCTTTCTTTCCAGAGAACCCGCCTGAAGCTCATTATGTAGTTTCAAAGCATCAACCGTAAGATCACTTTTTTCTGCGGGGTAAAATTAAAAACAACAGTATGTTACGCATAAGCACAGATTGCATTTTTCTGTAACAGAAAAGGTAGAAAATGTATATTTACAAACGTTCTTTGTCTGAAGAGTATAAGTAACTTTACACACAGAAGTGAAAATTAAAGCAAAAGCCAGTCTCCGTGTTTACAACACATTCAGTGTAACAGTGCTTTGCGCATTTCAAATAAAACACCATAAATCGATCATTCCCAGTTGCAACACCTTTACATATAATTATTTCTTAGCTGTCATATTATGCACTTGGTGAAGTGTTTCCAAGTGAACATGAAGCAAACTGTCTGATTTAACTAACATCACCCACGTGTACACGAGGCTGCCCTTTTAACTGCGTAAACACGTCGTTGTTAACTTTTTACCTATAGGCCGACTGAAAAATCGGCTTCTGGCAGCTTGTCGATATCGACTCGTCTGTGGGTTTGAATCACTGCTGTGTCCTTTCTTCCATCGCTTTAATTTCTGGGACGTTCCGGACCGAAGTTTACCAGATTTCACCATTTTGGAGATAGAAGCGATCCTTGAAGTGCTCAGCCACGCTTTCTCCCCGGCCTGCACGTCGCACTTCAGATGTCGTCATCACAATGCGCCGCTCTAGCACTACAAGCGGAGACTGTTCGTTTGAGAAAGTGTACTGAAGTGCGCAGTACTAATACTTGCACTCCAAAAATATATATCCTTTTTAGTTGAGTTATAGACCGATTAAAATCACCGTATACGATGCAGGAATATATAAGCTAAAATGACAGATTTGACAATTTTTTTTTTGCTCCTCATCAGACGATGGATGTTCTCCTGAGGAATCTCCTCCCAGACCTGGATCAGGGCATCAGTCAACTCCTGGACAGTCTTTGGCGTGACATGACGTCGGTGGATGAAACAAGACATGATGTCCCTGAAGTGCTCGATTGGATTCATGTCTGGGGAACGGGCAGGCCAGTCCATAGCATCAGTGCCTTCATCATGCAGGATCTTCTGTCACACTCCAGCTACATGAGGCCTAGCATTGTCATGCATCAGAAGGAAACCAGGGCCCACTGCACCAGCATATGGTCTTAATGTAATGTAATGGCAGTCAGGGCACCTCTGGCTAGCACATGGAGGTCTGTGCTCCAAGGATATGCCTCCCCAGCCCATCACTGACCCACCACCAAACCGGTCATGCTGGAGGATGTTGGTATTTCCCCCTGCTTTTGACACTGTGCTGGAAGATACAGCAAACCTTCTTGCCACTGTGGGCATTGATGTTCCATACTGGGTGAACTGCACTACCTCAGCAACTTCTGTGGGTTGCAGACACCGCCTCATGCTACATTTAGTGGTGAGGGCACTGGCAAAATGCAAAAATGAGTTTTGGTGGTTCATCTCCATGGTTGGAAGGACAGAGCTTGTCATCGTCACAAATGACAGCCTAACAGGATGAAATCCTGAGAAAGTATGCTGGTGCAATATAGCCAGATTTTGTGTTTATGCATGACAACGCCCGTCCACAACGAGCAAGGCTTATGTTTGTTTTATAGAATGAAGTAAAAAAAATTATCTGCTGTAACATGTGCAATAACATTTTGTTGAACTGGAAAAGGCTTTCTGATGCTCCACACAGTGTGACTACAGTATTGTACAGTATATTATTGCACTGCAGGCAATAATGTTTAAAAGGCATTTCCAGTCCATTGCGACTTCAGGTGAATCACAGAAGTACCGAACACCTAGCAGTTTTTTGGTGCACTTTTGTCTTCACGAATGTGTGACAAGCCACTTCTCACCTTGTGTTCCCTATCAAAAGTGATGAGGTGTGAAATTCCACTGATGACAACACTTACATGTTATATATGAATTTTGAACAATACCTCTTCTTGTCTTAGGGCAACTTTGATGAACTTCTTGATCGACTTCATATACAGTGTATTTACATTTACTGCATTTGGCAGACATCTTTATCCAGAGCAACATACAAAATTGCTTTTAAGTGTACAATACTACTGGAGACTAAAAAACTTATTTGTAATATCAGTGTCAAAAAGTTAGATTTTATCATAAAAAACACGTTTGGATTTTTGCATTGCTAGTTAAAATTGAAAAATGTTTTAAAAGAAAATTAATAAGGAAATCTTGGTTTTGGACCAACATTTGTAAAAATATCTCATTTACAAGAATAAATCTGTTTTGGTGCCTGAGTTAAATACATGTGACCAAGATTTTATAATACATTTCTTCCACAATAAAAAAAAACAATATATATTTCTTTTTAAATATTGGTCATATATTTGTTAGAAAACACTTAAAAAAAAATTGTAATAGTACCAACAAGAGACAACCACCACATTGTCCATATGGTTCTTTTAAAAAAAAAAAAAACACAGACAAAATGTTTTTGCTAATTATAAATATCCCCCTCACCCCCCTGTACCCACCTCAGAATTTGGGTGGGTACAAATGCATATAAAGAGAAATATCATGAGTATAAAACATGAACAATTAGTTTTCATTATGTGACACTGATCAGACATACCATTAAAAACATGTGCCTTATAATTTGTAGGTCCTACGTGTACCCTTGTCTGGCCACAGTTTGACCCACGCCTCAGATCCTTATACTTGCCGTTTTGTCATGCTTCCAACATAACTTCAAGAACTGACTGTTCACTTGCTGCCTAATATATCCTACCCCTTGACAGGTGCCAGTGTAATGAGATATTCAGCTTTATTCACTTCACTGCTCAGTGGTTTTAATTTTCAGCCTGTTTGGTGTGTATAGTTTTGATATTTAAGGGAGCACAGCTCCACAGTATGTACCAGTTCATCCAAACTATCAGATCCAGCCTCTGGAAGTACATGGAAGATAAAAAATTCATCATCATATTAAAAAAGTCCATTATCATTAGAGAAATATTATTCCATTCCATTATTATTAGAGAAGTATCTTGGAGAAAAGGCCGTTTTTCCTCTTCATGTCTGTAAATCTGGGCTCCGCAGTCTACATGACGTTAACATGAACATTACATCTGATAGCTCTCAAATTTAGACTGCCATCATGTCTTTTTTAATCGGGTAGATGTCCCACGTCAGCCCGTCACCGTAAGGACTGTGTCCAGAAGGCAGCAAAACTCGAGTTAGCCAGTGACTGTGAAGAAAATACAACGCATGGCTCTTTATGATATGCTATTTTATGAATCCTTAAATCATTAAAGTTCTTCAAAAAAAAAAAAAGCGGTTTGCTACAGCTGTCATTTAATCATTACATACACCTACATTACATATATGGTGTATTTAACTACATACACCATACAACCACGTGCAGCAAAGTATCATTTTTAGTTTGATTAAAGGTCAAGTTACAGGTTTTATAAAACCTTTTGTAAAAGGAAGGATAAAACAATACAGCGTCTAAAACACTTCAGGATATTTAATAGATGTTTTGTCTTAGTCATGTACTGATAAAGTCTATAGACACGGGTGAGCTAAACAAATCGACAAAAACTAAGTCTTCATACTTCATGAGCATTGGTTTTTCATCAAAAAGTAAAACTTTTACCAAATCTCTCTAATTCTACTCACAGTGAACACACATGGTAGCCCTCCTATTGCCTGAAAATTAACCCTATTTTGGTTTTTGGTAAAATTATAATAAACAATTTTTAATTCAGCTAATCAACATTGTCTGCTTATTATTGTGTCTCTTATTGCAACTGGGATATGTAAATATTTTACCTCCTCTTCTCGACTCCAAAAAATACCTTCCAGTTGTTCAGTCTCCCATAGTCGAATGGATTCTTATAAATCTATGATGAAGGGAAAAAAAAAGTACTTTACAACAAAGAAATTCTGGATAAATGTAACTTATCATCAAGTTCTCCTGGATACACTAAGAAGTGTGTCTAAAATGTATACAGTGGGATCCAAATCTTGGATTTTGAATTTGTGTGTGTGTTTTTATACTTTTCCCTGCTTGGCCATGCGTTTAGCTTCTTTATTGTTGATGTGCCTCTCAATGCTGGTCTCTCCACGGGAGATGAGCACAGCATGCCACAAGGTCAGAGCTCCTAAAGCAACGGCTACTGTGCTGAAAGCAACAGAAAAAAATGCCATTATACTCAACAAATGTTTTTACTTTTCAAGCAAATAAACACATTGCAGGTGAAAACAAAAGTCAAACAAATTACCTAGTAAGCACCCACATGTAGATAACACTCTTATGAAACATCCGGTCCTTAAACGTTAACGATGCTGAAGTTTCAGGCTAATCAACAAATGGTAAATATGTTAGACTGCATAAAGCAATAAGCAATGTTTCAAGAGAAAACTATATGAACTGCAAGTCAAAATCATTACATTTGTTTTCGCTCTCAATAGAAATGAGTCAAACTGTCAGAAACAGACCCTTTGATAGTCAAGAGTTATTTACAAACCTACCTAAAGTACCTCAAGTAAATGGTATTACAGTTATAAAGAAGTGCAAGTAGTTCATCTGCACTTGGTAAGAATGTTGAAAGCAAGCGTATGAACTGTATTGAAAAGGAAACATGGAAGAAACCAGAGTGTACTAAAAAAAAAAGCTGTTTTATATTTCCCTTTAAATAGCTACTACAGTGAAGTTGATTTCATGACATTGGTAAAAAATCATTATTGCCCGATGTCCTAAGGTTTGTTTTAAAATGGTTTTGTAGATATTTTTGCATAAACTAGTACCCTCATGTTACTTCCATTCTTTATCCTGCAGGCAAATTGCCAGACTAGTTAGAAATCAAGATGACCTTTAACCTTTACATAACTTCAGAAACACCGAAATGATTAAAGAGCCACAGAGAGCAGTCAGAGGCAGAGCCCTTTATATCATTATACCTTCTCAGTTAGAGTTTGTTGAGGAAGGATTCCTATGAGCAGACCAACACCTGTCACTGGAACGCCCTGTTTTTCCAAGTCCATCTGTTTCATATGCTATTGAAGGAACAGCAGAGACAGAAATGTATTGTCCCGTTTTTAAAAGAAGAAAGAAGAAAGAAGAGAAACACCAGCAAAGAACCAGCCTGTGATAAACTAATGGCTTAGAAAATGCCTAAGCTGTAGCAGAAGCCTTACATCTAAGGCGTGATACGCATCGATGAAGAGGTTACGGCCACTGATGCTGCAGTATATACAGCCGAGTGTCATGGAGAGACAGAAGGAGAAGAAGTAACGGTGGTTGAAATGGCCAACACAGTTGTTCAGCCAAGCTGAAAATGCACAGTTAAGGTTAATAATTGAATTATCAAAACAATTCCCAAAGCAAATGGAAGAAAAATTCAAAGTTCATTCAATACTACTATATAGTATGAAGCCACATTGTAGTTTGAATTATTGTTATTTAACTGGGTGCCCTAAATGGTTATAATTCCTTCGCAGCCTATTTATTTATTTATTTAATTTCTAGCCCTCATTATAGCCACAAATTTTAGAATTTATTTTTGCACTCAATTTAAAGTTTAAATGAGACCCATATAATATGGTCTAAAACACCACAGCATTCATTGCGTCAGGAAAATAATCAAGGATGCTGTGATCTGCCATCACCAGCCCAAACTTCATTATTTCTCAAAGTGTTTTATTATTATAAATATAACACTGCAATTTGTTTGTAGAAAAATTATTAAAGAACATAGTCATTATTAAGCAACCTTACGGAACTCCTTGCGAAACAAAAAGTCTCCTGTTATTGTTTTTCATTACAGCAATTCTTTCACTCAATACAGAGAAAGTGCAAAAGTCTGCTGTCAGTAAGTACTGAGACTGGAGACTCCTTCAACAAATAAATGCTATCAATGCTATAAATGTTATCGGTTGCTATAATGCTGACGTTTTCTGAAAAGGATACGACAGTGATGATCCATTTTCAATATACACCTGCAGGTAAAAGGCAGTGTTAATATCATGCTCCAGAACGCAAGACTGATTTGCTAACATGCATTTTATGATTCTTACGTTTTGCAAATGCCACAGTGATGAGTTCTTGCCGGTTTAGGCATTATACACTTTTTGCAGACGGACACAAATGCAATGTCAGTCTTCATCTATACAAACAATAAAAAAAATAAATAAATAACAGACATTAGTTGAATTTTCAGTTCAACATGAACAGGATCATCACTTTCTAAATACATGTTTATAAGTACTGAACCTTTGGAGGGTGTCCAGGAGGTGTCGTTGTGGCCTTGTAGTAGTGGAAGACAATCATCACTAAGTTCCAGTGTCCGTAGCCTAAGTGCCAAACTAACCAGCCAATAGAATATGTATTAAGAGCCAAAGGGAGGAGGGCCAAATATGCGACTAAGAGAACAGAGCTGGTGAGAACTATCACTAGAAACACAAAGACCTTGAAGAAAAAAAAGAAAATATTTTACAAACAGAAATCTTACAGAAGATTAAGAACAAGTGTGGAAGTGGCTTAAAAACAAATAAACAAACAAAAAAAAAAACAGTTCCAGGCTCACCATCCCGAACCAGCGGGTGATAACATCTACCATCCAGAAGACCGGCTCAAATAGGGAATCGGTCACAAGATCACAGTTGAGGAGAGAGTTGTGGCAGAGGGAATTCAGGATGAGTCTGGTGTAACTCAGAGGCTCCCGCAGTCTCCGAGGCAGGCGGTTGCGACTGCGCCTGGAGCAGCTGCGCATCCATCGCACAAACACGTGCATGGCACAGGAACAGGGCCGCATCCTGACCTGCGAATACATTGGAAATAGAGTCAACAGCGTCACAATGTGTCCTTACCACGACCTTTACACAGTATACCGATTCATGACCTAGTGAGCTGATTGAAACTCTCTGTTATCATATACAATTAACCAAGTTAAACCTCTATCATAATTCAGAGCTAGAAAATCACAGTATGTGGGAAGAGAGAAAAATAGCTCTTCCTCTTTTTTCCTTTAAATATTTAACAGCAAAACCTGACAAATACCATTATAACTGCATCAACAGTGTCTTCCTGTCACACCAGTATGGTGGACACAGAAAGCTTAATCATTCCTCACAAAAATAAAAAATATCAACCAATCAACCAACAAATTAGTATAAGAATATTGTGTTTCATAGTGAAGTTTTAAGTTGATGGTTGCCTCATTTATGTTTGTGTGCACATGCTGCTGTTAAACAAAAACTGCTGTTTTACTTGAGCATTTACTCAGTGATCGAGAAATACAACATGCAACTAAAATTTAGTGCTTATTGCTTGTACCCCAAGTCACCTAAAGAGGCAGGTTATGTGTAACACACAGACACACAGACACACACACACACACCAAGGAGGTAAATAGACACAATGACAATGGACTTGGATTTGTTAGTGACAATAAGTTACAACACTGTAGTCATGTTAAAGAAATAAAAAAATGATTAAATCGTATAATATAAATAATACAAGAAATAGATAAACATAAACGATATGAAAATCTACAACCACAACAGCACAAGATCATGCATCTAAATTTTAAAGGTGTGCTAAACTCCAACCCTTCACTAAAGACTAGAGATAAAGCTTTGTAATATGTGTTAGAAACATCTCACCACAGAGAGCAATTAGATCACTAGCGAGAAGCCTTTCTGTGGGACTTGTAAGCCAATTAGTGAGAAGTATTTAGGGATGCAGTGGTGCTGGTGATGGCCTGAAACGCTGAATCAGTATCAAATAGGATTTAACGTGCTCTCATCAGGTCAGCTGGCGTAATGACGTAAATGTGTATTATGTGGACACAACAATTACCATCCATTTAAGTAGGCCATAAAGTAATGATTTTATGCCTTAAAGAAAATACTTAAAGCCTAAAACACTACTCTTTAATGTCATTTTACAACAGGAGCTTGCTACAAGTAAACAAGGAATGCAACACAGCAACCTTGTGAGAAGCGACATTTACACTGAGATTAGGTATGACACAGTAAAGCGAAGAAGAAATACACATAGGGTCAGCTTTGCTATCAATACTTATACTTACAAAAATAAAACTAACAGAGAAACATTACATTATTAGATTTCTAGAACATTCAGCTGCTCTACTGTGTCTTGTCTCAGTCACTTTGGATAAAATAAGTCAGATGAGGTAAATAAATGAAACAGATTGCAATAATACTCAATGGGGTGAAAAAAACAAAATCTGCTAAAAAATAAATACTTCCAGCGCTTTAATACTACTTTCTCTGGATGGCTCGGATATGACAGATGTTTAATCCGCGAACTGTGCCTCTGCATTCTGGAAGATTAAGGCAAAGCATTGTATTGCGCATGCGCTTTTCTTTATTTCACGCTATACAAGAAACGCAAGTGACGTCATGCCGTATTGTGTGCATCTGTTATTTTCATATTTACATTTGGTCTTTATATGAGATCTTTTATTTCTTTTACTTATTATGACCAAACAAAAAAAGTCAGAGATCACTCAAAGTCTGTAAATTAAACGCTACGTTGTGTTTGCAATAAATCACAATAAATAGACTAAATACTGTATGTGAAAGCAATTCCTGATATTCTGCATTCCGCACAGGGCGTGAACAAATCAAAATGACTTATTTAACCCATTCTATAATGATTCCCTAACGAGTACATCTAA
>JAOTRN010000041.1:13545061-13555110 GCA_028566695.1 Bagroides melapterus | reverse complement strand
TTGTTATTTTTAGCTGACTGTGAGCTTTGCCTCAATGGGGTTTTTCCTAACATGCACATATGAATATAGAGAATAGCGTAGACTGAATACTCTATGCATGAATTTTCTCCCTTGGGTTAGCTTACAAATACATTTATACAAAATGAATAAATTAGCCTCTAAATATATCATTTTGTTATAATGCATACATCAAAGGTCACAACCAGAGTTGACATTTATTTAGTATGCAAACAGAAGTCCCATTAAATGGTTGAGTTAAGGGTTGTACCTTCCAGGTGCTTGACTATACCCCTCAGGCTGTTGCCATGGGCAGCAATCAGCACTCTCTTGCCCTGTTTGATTTGAGGGACGATCTCTTCATTCCAGAATGGAAGTGCACGAGCAATAGTATCCTTCAGGCTCTCGCACGAAGGTAGCTGGTCCTCAGTCAGGTCAGCATAACGCCGGTCCTACAGACAGATATGGTGTAAAACTCTTTGCTTGCAAGCTCTTAGCTCCTACTAGTTTACTAACAAATTGTTTAATTATATGTATGCTTTCCAACATACAAGATTTTTATCAGATTCTTGCACAATTCAGTTCAACCTTGAACCATAGCACTCATGAACGATGCTTCATATATATACCAGGCCTCACCATGCTAATAACGCTGTAGAAGTCATGGTCTGCCTCCATAGGAGGAGGTGGGATGTCATAAGATCGCCTCCAGATCTTCACCTGTGCCTCACCATGCTTGGCAGCAGTCTCAGCTTTATTTAAGCCAGTCAGACCACCATAATGGCGTTCATTAAGACGCCATGTCCTGTGCACAGGAAGCCACATCTGGTCGATGCCATCCAAAACAAGCCATAAGGTACGGATGGCTCTCTTCAGAACAGAGGTGTAACAAATGTCAAACTCAAAGCCAGCATCTGAAAGTAAAAGGAATGTCTTGAATGTACATCGTCTGATTAATGCTGTAAACAGTTTACATTATGTGAGACTTGGTATTCTAGATTATTATCCCAGATCGTTAGCCATGTGAATTACAGTACTGAGACGATAGGTTTTTCGGCACATGAAAGGGAGCACGTTCGACGCTGCACGTTCACTGCTAATCAGATACGCCTCCTGCGCGCTATTGGCTGCCAATAAGCAAGTGGAGAAATCTGATTGGGCCAAGGAGACAGTTTGACGAGGTTAAAACATAGCGGAAGACAGAAAGACACGCCTCCTGCACTGAATTCGTGACTTGTTAATAGCGAACGTAAAATGTCTAAACTGTAAAATAAATAATACAAAAATTATCCACCGTTATCTTGAAAATGCGCTGACAATAAGCTGTTAGCAAGGGGCAAAAAAATAGTAATTAAAGGAACTATTACAACCGGTGGTGTAAGCCATTATAGTCAAACCACTACCATTAATAATCGAGTTAAACTATAATCCACATTCAAAATATTTTAAAAAAAGATCTAAAACCAAAAACCTTTTAAAGCCTCTCCGCCTTTCTTTGCCTCCTGAATCCCAGTCTCGCTAAGGTCAGCATCGAACCAGCCGCAGAAGCGGTTCTCCTGGTTCCAGCAGCTCTCCCCATGGCGAATCAGCACTAATTTATGAGCAGCCATGTATAGAGTTTTCTCGATTTTTAAATAATAACCGTTAAGTGTGGGTACCAGGAGCACACTTCACAGGACTTGAGCTAAAATCATGCAGGTTGTCGACCTCTGCGAATGCTCTAAAATGTACTGTCCTAGAGCTCGGATTGGATGTTCACCAGATTTGCGTCACTTTCCGCTCAGGACGCCACCAATTACAACGAGAAGACTCCCGGCACCGTACAGATTCCCCACCCCATTTTAGTTGCTGCTACAACCTAATTTCTCAATCGCCTGGAAGAAAACAGATAGGCCAATGCAATCAGCATTACAGCACACTTCTCTAGCACTCTATACTATGCTAATAATCACAAAACCCTGAAAACAATTAATCAATTAAACACAGAAGATTACGTACCATTACTATTTTTCACAAATGTAAATTTCGAATAATGGACGACTGTCCATCTTTTTAATCTTTTATTCAGAGAGACTAAGCAAATGTCCATGATTTATTTATGTTTAAATATAAGCAATTTGCATGGGGAAAAAAAGCTGTTTATGATTGTATTACAAAAAATATACCTATTTA
Organism: Bagroides melapterus; assembly: GCA_028566695.1. Taxonomy (NCBI): domain Eukaryota; kingdom Metazoa; phylum Chordata; class Actinopteri; order Siluriformes; family Bagridae; genus Bagroides; species Bagroides melapterus. The sequence continues at coordinate 13,552,941 of JAOTRN010000041.1, read as the reverse complement.
ATGTTCCGCATAAGAGGCTTAGAGACGTTTCTGGTAACAAAATAGAATAGTTCTCAATAATGCCAAACAAATTGATAACGTTAGAAAAATCTCCTGTTTACATGCTAATAATCATAGAATTGTAGATATTATGCATCATATGAAATATTTTGTACTACTGCGAAGTATTATTTTAGATACTTTGTGTTTACCCACAGCGTTAAAAAAAAGAATGATTTAAATGTTATTTTAAAAATTTCTTTTTAAAATAATGTTCTACTCTACACAATTTTGAACGTAGATACATGCCACGTGCCAAACTGTTTACAGCAGACTATCGGAAAGTAATCTACTGTCATGTGAGCTCCTTTATTGTGAAAACACTGCACCGAAATGTACCGCCAGAGGTCGCTGTTGATTAACATAAGCAATTATGCATTCAGTTATTTCCTTAAACATAACGTCGTGTGGAAGATATTTATAAACGGTTCAGTAATAAAACTGCTGTATTCCTCCGATGGAAGAACGTCAATAATCACAGACAGACATTTTTAAAAGTGGTTGAGTTAACTAAGCACATATACTTTCAAAGATAAAAGAGGTTTCAATATAAGGTTTCAGTTTGGCATCCGGATTATCTTTCCATTAACAAACGTCTTAAAGGAAATATTTTTTGTTGGTTTTGTTTCACACCGATGACTGTGTTGAAAAATACGCAGACCTGTATAAAGAAGCATGGCTGAGGCTGATTTAATTCAAGTACAGATGTCAGACAGTTTTGTCAGGTGATTAAACAAATTGAAACGTCTTCAAGATTTTGAATTTAGAATGATTTCTCAGCTTGATTCACTGAGGTGTTGGTGGAATGCAGTAGAGGGAGGTTGACTTTTAGTGATAACTTTTTTCTTACACAGAATGGTTTATTTGAGAATCTAGAAGTACATCCTGTCTAATCAAAGTACAAATGACATTTTGCATTTGGCAGATGCCTTTATCTAGATCAATGTACAGAAGTGTTTTGAAGTCTCTATCAAGTCTATCGAGTCTGGTTCACTAAGTCACAGACGAAGAATCCAAACTCTGTTGGAGAGGTAATATAACAAGAAAAGTTTGTGTATTTTTAAGTGATAATTTAAGTATTTCAGGAAGAGGTAGGTCTTTAGATGTCATCTGAAGACAGCCAGTGACTCACTGGTTTGGACAGGGAAGTTAATTTCTTGACCCAGGGTGCCAGAACAGTGAAGGGTCTTCACTGCATGTCTTCCTTGTACCTGGAAAGATGGTGGGATTAGTCATGCAGTGCTGAAATATCAGAGGGAATGAGATGTGGGTTGTATTAAGTGGTTTGAGATATATGAAAAAGAATATTCAAAAAAAGATTAGAAATGTGTGTGTGTGTTTTATATCATAGATATAGTTTTATAGTTTTGATATTGTTTTATATCATAGATATAGTTTCATTGTTAAATAGTTGATTTTTAACCCTTTAATATCATCTAATACCTCAAACAGCTGTCTTTTATCAATGCATACTTTCTTCAAATATTTTACATTTACTTTTATATTTAGTATTGATATATTAGGCAGAAACAAGCCAAAAAGATATGACAGCCAAAAGCAAAGCTTTTTTTGAAAAAGAAAAAAAAAAAAGAAAAAAAGAAAAAAAAACAACCACATCCCAGAATCAATAGTAGTAGTATCACATGACATTAAGGTAGATGTCTTGCTATAAAGTGACTATAATGCCCTTTAATAAACAGAAATTACACAATAACAGACAGAGCAGCCCTACAATTTGTACCTTTTAAGCACAACTGTAAAAATTACCCATCTTGAAATATGTTACACATAAAACAACAGACCCTGCAGTAAGGCCTCAGGTTTATCCTGTTATCTAGTAAACAATATAATCCATATAATCAGGATATTATACTTGTTTAACAGGTGAGACCATAGGCACAGATTGTAACATGCCACATAGCCTCCGACTAAGTTCACATTATTTCTGGCAATGAAAAACTCCCCTCTCTTCAACCTTAATGGTGGTATGTTCCACCTTATGCACATAATGACTTCCAATGAAGAACATGGTTCAGGACTTAATTGGTTTAATTTTGCTTCCTCAAGTGACTTCATGATAACAATATTACTACTGCTGCTGCTGCTACTACTACTACTCCTTATAATTATAATAATATAAAGGCATATGGTGTAGAGGGAACAGCCCCACAGTTCACAGTGTGTGGAGTTTCACATGTCTGTGTTCATTTCCTCCAGATACTCCCAGTTCTCCCACTATTGGCAATTTTAAATTACCCCTATATGTGAGAGTATGAGCATGCACTGGTGTCCCATGTAAGGTGTATTCCCACCTCACACGCAGTGTTACCTGCCACATATCCGAACTATTCAGTGATATTCACATAATTTGATGTTACATGCAGTCATGTGAATGTCATAGAACCCTGGATTTTTTTCACACATGGGTTAAATCAAAACGTTTATCATCTTCCCTTTCTTCCTTCCTCCATGGCTGTGGGTGTGACCCTCAGACAGAATGATGGTTAGGGTTTCAGCCAACCCTCTGCTCTGCGAACCTCCTCCTGTTGCTGCTGGAAGGAAAAGAGGGGGAGGGAGACAAAGTCTTCCAGCTGCCACAGAGGAAACGGAAGGGACGAAACAGAAAACTAATTTCAAAACTTCAAGTCTATGCCCAAGCATTGCCATCTGAGACTTTCTTCTTCTCTTCTGAATCGTATACAGACGTCTTTTGAAAATACCACCTTTGTTTCTAGCATTGTTGCTAATCTCCACTTGTTTCTGTGGTTGTTGGGAAATAAGCCTCCACCCTAAAGAGAAGAAAGACAACTAATCCACTGTGAGGAGATGTCCCCCCAGCCACAGGTGACAAGGAATTTCCAGGAGTTCCTCAAGAGCTTTTTTGGGATTATACGGATCCTTCAGATTCTTCTGGGAGCTGGTCTTTGGGTCACTGTCGCCACCAGCAAGTATGAGGGCTCCGTTCACTTTGTTCTCTTTGTGGCCGTGTTCTTCTGGCTTCTCACACTCGCCCTCTTTTTTCTCACTCTGCTGAACAAACAGGACTTTGTCCCCATCCTAGGAGAGCGGTGGCTGTTAACCAATTTGATACACGACATTGCCGCTACATTGCTTTATTTGTCTGCAATCGGCACCATGATCTACAAAACGTCGAAGAACTCCTACTGCAATTTGCCACTGTACAAGCACCCATGCCTGTACACTGTCTACCTCACTGGCTCTGTGTTCGCCTGCCTGACTGCCAGCGCCTACCTTCTCTCAGCCATATACAGCTCCTGCAGAATGTGCCGGGGTGAGCAGACCGTAGTGTAAAACCCAACATGGGACACATGAGGGATGGGGGAGGGACACTTCTTCTCTCTGAGAGCCCTGAGAGGGAGAAAAATAGCCCGTCTCCAGGTTGCACACAGCTGGCCTATGGAAAAAAGATCTTTCCTTTTCTATTAAAGCAGAGGGTTTGATCCCTTTGTCTCAGGCTTCCAGGTTGGTTGATTTTGTATAAAGTAATTTAAACACATTTATACTTTCATCAGCCACAAAAAATATGTATTTTATTCTATATTTTATGTTTCTAGCTACTCAACAAGTTATGTAACAGAGTTCTATGGTTTCCTTTTATCATTTCTGTTACAATGACAAACCAACAAACAATCTAATATGCCATGTCTGTAGTTTTTATTTTTTATCAGTTTTTATGATGACTTTTAACGACTGAACGTGCATAAGATACATGTGTTGGTGTATGTGCAAAGATTCTAGCAGAATGAATAATGCCATGTCAAGAATGTCACTGACAATATCCTTTGCTTAACATGCACAGATCAACAATGCTATGTAAAAATGTCCATCTACAAGTATTTATATTTCACACAAACTGAACTAATAATGAATAAAAAGTAATTGATCACCTGAAACTCATCTTTGTCAGTAGTGGGGAAGATTTGTGAGTCTTTGCTATCTTAGTTAAGTCCAGATAAGTCTAAGAGACAACAGCTAGGATAGCATTCCACAGCAACCAGCTTGCTGCAGTACAACAGACTGAGGCAACAAGTCTGAATTTGACCAGAATGGGATTGTTAAAGCTCCATATACTTCATTTGTCTGTTTGATGTTAATACAGAGATTTAAAATGTCAGAATCTTTCAAAATTACAGTAAAAGTGAGTTGATATTGACTCTAGTGGGAATTGAGGGCGAATGTGTTACTATAACCTTGGAATAACGTGTGTACTTCCAAATAAATGCAATGAGGCTGGGCCTCAGCTGAGCAGCATTCATTATTCCTACTGAGTAAAAAAAAAATCTCCATTTCTTTTGTGTTTGTACAAGAACTCTAAATCCTGACAATACCATAAAAGGCATAAAAATCCAATTGACCCTCTTTAAGAGCTGATAATATTCTAATCTCTGGCTCTGTTACATAGGAAGAGAATCATGATTAACAATGATCACCACAAACTTTCTCCAGGAATGCAAACTGCATTTTCCAACAACATGTAGCTACTATTTTGTTTTTGCATTCCAAAAGTATATATAAATCTATTACTATTTATAATTATATACATTATCTATATAGTTATATATGATGTTGAACATAGGAAAGTGTTTAAAGACTCCTTTCTCTCTCTGCTTGTTACTATGACTCTCCTGAACATGCCAGTAAGCCTCTCACTAAAATTCCTGTGAAGCTGCAAGGCTGTACAATGCAGGGTCTGTTCCTCACAAGGTCAGATGAAACTCTCTGAATTCACTACATTTTATATACTGAGCAAAAATAAATTTCTACTCCCTGTTTCTACTTCCAACAGCTTACTATTACCATGTGAGCTACTATAGATAACAAGTAACAACAAACGTCAAGCCAGAAAAATGTTCAGAAAAAAAGCAGTTTAAGAGTTTCCTGTATGAACCCAGACAACAAGTACAACAGTCTCAGTGTTATGACTTATTCGGTTCTCTATGAATCCAAGCCAGGATTTGCTTCATTTGTGTCATTAAACAACAACATTCCTAATCATACTTTAACAGTTAAATGTTCACTGAGAGAATATGAATGAATGTTTTTCTAAGTACTGTCATCATTGGATGTCCTTCATTCAGTAATAATGATATCAGTCAGTTGTGGGACATTATAACATTACTTTGAAAAACAAATTTCTTCCAGTCCTTCCAGTGTACATAACAACAATTACATATTAATAACTAATAAAAGGAAATGCCTCATATTCCAAAGGAGCAGCACACTGTGACTCCAAACAGACGTATGGTGAAAACCCAAGACAAACAGATTTCGATCATAATAGTCGACATTGCTGCAGGACAGCTGCCGATGAATAAGCCCTCTTTAGTAGCCCTCCACCCCGACTAATAGTGTATCTGGCAGTGCTTCGATGAGATCAGAACTGCACATGTGGACCCCGCCAGGGCAGCATTAACCACACACTCCACGCTGTGCTGAGACACACATTCCTCCAAGTGAAGCACCCTTGTACACGGTACTGGATGAAACATACTGAAACTGAAAATAAGTGGAGAAAACACAAAAACCCAAAGAGTGCCAGAGAGGCATTCAAACACTTTAACATCTATAACATTTTTAACCTCACTGATGACTACAGTGAAAAGGATTGCTCCCTGGGCATAGATCCAAGAATGTCTAATCAAATACAATGCATTATAATGTCATCACTGTCAGTTTATGTTTCTGCATCACCGTTCAATTCTTCAGTAGACAAAGTATTTCTAAGAATGCAATGCTTTATACAAAATTACCCAATGTTACAGAAGACAGAATTAGTTTTGTGAGGAAAGAGGAAATTACGTTACATCCTGTTTCATAGGTGCCATGTTTCGGTTAAATGTGGTAGAGGGATGGACAATTTGTGGGTTGGACATGCTATTTATAAGTTTGTAGAAATACAGAGACTACAGATTTTGCTGCCAGACTGTAGCAGATGGCAGAAATGTGTTATTGATTTCAGGAACATTTTGCCAATGTACTTTGTGTGCAAAGTGCTATGAGGAAAAGAACTGAGTATAAATCTTTAGGTGCCAGGGTTCTGCTAAACCAACATTTGCTGTGACTTCACCTTGTTTTTCCACACTTCTCAGCAGTGCCACGGGAACTTCAAACACATGTCTGTGATTAAGTAAACACAGGGAGTCTGAATCACTAAACCACCGGAAGGAAACTAGTCGTTTTTGTATTATTATTATTATTATTACTACACCAGCCTAATAAAAATGAACTATTCATCAAATGAAATGTTGTAGACATTATGTCACTTTAATATGATAAATTCAGCAGAAGATGAAAGTTAGATGATGACTGTCATTTTTTTCCACATTGGTGCTAGTGCCTTTTGGGTAGGTTTGGGTTTAGTGTACATTAATTATTAAATTACAAAATTTCTATTAAGTCTGTGCATGCTGCAAGCTCCAACATGCCTCACTGTTTCTACACCTATACCTAAACATTTTGTTGGATTTTTGTGGGATTTTGTGAGCTAAGATTTTATTATTAGGCACATTTGCCTCATACCTCTAGGGCTGGCGGTCTGATTCCAGCCTCTGCCCTGCATCTGCAGAGTTTGCATGCTCTCCCATGATTTGGAAGGTTTTCCTCTGGGTACTCTGGTTTCCTCCCTGGTCCAAAGATATGAATTTTTGATTATGATTGTGTGTGTATGTGTGTGATTGTGCCCTGTGAAGGGTTGCCTCTGATCTAGGGTGTCCAACGCCTTGACCTGAGTCCCCTGGTATAGGCTAAAAGCTCCCCATAACCCTGTGTAGGATAAGTGTACAGAAAATGAATAGATAGATGGATCAAACTGTAAAAATATGAGTTGTGACTGGCCATGATGTGGATGTGGTAGAGTTGAGACAGAAATTTGTCCATGATTACATTTTTGTTCATTCCAGTATCAATCCCGATTCTCTCACAGCATGCAGTATGTTTTGTCTCTCTGGGAATCCTAAGAATTTTGCAATGATGTGTCAGGGTGGTTTTCTCTTGTTTTTGCGAGGCCACAAGAAAAGATAAGCCTATGTTTATTTGTGAACCATCACTGAAAAGTTGCAGCATCTCTTCTCTTGGTGACTTCAGTGAAGGCAATGAATTGCATCATCTCTCCTTATTCTTAAAGTTGACTACCTTATAATCAAGCATGTGCAGCTACTCCACAATAGATTATGACTTCAGATGTCCAGTCAGCTCTTGGCATCAGAAAGGTATGATCACAAAAACATAACTTCACTTGAAGAGCTTGTTCTTTTTATATTTGTCAAATAGTTATTTTAGTTCTCACACATCTGTGTTAACAATATATAACCATTGAGGCATTGTTATTTGCCACTATAGCTTTCAGTCACCATCATGCTTTTTGCCTCCACTGCCATCTTAAAGATATTAAACATGGTAGTAAAGTACAAATAAACATAGTTCAGTTAAACAGGTGACTTTATGATTCTCTTAAACAGCCATATTTGATCTTTCAAGTTGAGTTAAGGTTAAATGCACTTCACTTATGCTCTTAAATGAGTATCACAGGATTGATTAGCTTTCAAAATGACCTCATGCATCAGTATCACAAAATCACTATGAATAAAGAAAAAAGAGAGAGAATACTTACTTTTCCTTGTCCCATGAATATTATCACGGACTATACCGTATAAAACAATCATGATGTATACCGATTTCCACCCACACTGTATATTCACACTAAACAGTATATTGTGCATTGGGATAGTGGAAATGTTTTTTTTTTTTTTTTTTTAATAGATACTTGCATTGTTTCATCCTGTATTACCCATCAGAGGGCATCCAAGACCTACATTATGAGA
>JAOTRN010000041.1:13514912-13526842 GCA_028566695.1 Bagroides melapterus | reverse complement strand
ACACTGTGCAAGAGGGCTGGGTGAAGTGGAGTGAAGTAGGAGGGGGGTTGATTAATTAGGATCTACTTAGCTCAAAACAGCTATGCTAAGCACAGTGCCAGATTATTTGGTACAGCTGTGGAAAAGCTATAGATCTGGTATGTTAAGCAGTTTGGATGTCTCTAATCTGTTCTTTACATACATTATATCAGATAAGGGTAAAGCCATTTCTTCTTAATTACATGCTTCATTACATTATACTGGTCATTGAGCTCTATCATGAAGGAGAATGATTATAACTTTTATCACTTATATCCCTTAACTAAAATATTAAGTCAGTATCATTTTTGCAGCTTTCTCTGATATATACACACCTATCAACCATAACATTATAACCACCTGCCTTTTATATTTGTGTCAGTCCACCTTGTGCTGCCATAACTGCGCTTTTAGATTGGTTCATGGACTCCACAAGACGTCTGAAGATGTGATATTTGCCCCAAAGCATTAGCAGCAAATCCTTGAAATTGGATCTTTTAAGTTAGATCCTTTAAGTCCTGTAACTTGTGAGGTGAGGTCTCAATGGATCAGACTTTTTTGTATAGCACATCCAACAGAAGCTCAATTTGGAATTGCCAAACTCTTTGTCCTATTCCTCACATCATTCCTGAACAATGAATAGCAGTGAGGCAGGGCACTTTATTTTGCTGAAAGAGCCACCAACATTAGGGACAGTTGTCATGAAGGACTGTACTTGATCCGATTCAAGGTTTAGGTAGGAGGTGTGTATTAAAGTAACATTCACGTGAATGTCAGGACAAAAGGTTGCACAGCACCTTAGCCTAATATATCCCACCTTTTGACAGCTGCCACTGTAATGATCAATGATCAATAATCAATGCTATTGACTGATCCGTGTATATAAACAACCTTATTATTTTAATCAAACACTTCTGTGCTTGACTGATGCATCTCAGGAGGATTTGTGAATTTTGGATACTGGTTTGGGTTTTCAGTATATTGTGAATCCATTATATTGTTACATTTCATATTATATTAAATCTCTTCCTGTAAAGCACTGTTATTATACATGTTCAGTAAAATGTCATGTTCTACATACAGGAGCTGGTTACATATAAGCCATATTATTCAGTTCTCCTTACAGGGATTTGGTCTCGGGATTTAGAGTAATGAAACTACCTGCCCCAGTTTTCCCTGTAGTCAGTGCTCCTGTGTCTCCTGGGAGGGGGTGGTGGAGTCACGGCTGAAAGTAAGCCATGAAGCATGACAAAACTCTGGCTGTGCTGTGGAGACAGTTAAGCATTTCATGTGGGTAACAAAAAAGGAGGAAAAGTATGATTGTAGACTATGATTAAAAAAGTATACAGCTAAATGCTTTTTATATAAACATTACATGACATAAATAGGCTCTTAATAACAATATTTTACATTTGCTACTAGCTGAAGTTCAATATGTACATGGTATGTACAACAGTAACCAAGATAATAAACAGGGTTTGTACAGATAATGTACATAAATTGAGATAAACGTTGATGAATTTACAGCTATTTATATTTATATAACTTTTAAACTGCAATTAACTGCATGATTTTCTGTGATTAATCATGATTAATCCCATTGTTTTGCACAAATTTCAATAATGAATTCATAATAAGTATATTGCACACTTATTTTAAAAGTACTGCTATATGAACAAAAGTGAAATAACATTTGGTTTGCAAACATTTGGTGTGCTTTTTTTACAGCAGTTTTCCCTTTACATAGTAACAGTTAAAATATTTCTTGTAAATCTCAACTTAAATATTCAACTTTGCAGTGGTTACAAATAATTTTTGTTCTATCTAGTTCTTTTCTGTTCAGGTTTGTGGGAGCTCTGCAGCAGTCTTAGCCCCACCCCAAATGCTATCATTGGTTGAAACTCGTGATGACGACTCTCCCAAGCTAGTACTGATCAACATCCCACCTGTCCTGTGACCCATGTTTGTCTGTATGTGTATTCAGAGCCAGTCTTTCAAAAAAAAAAAAGGTTTTAATTCATGATAAAATAACTGTAGACATTAATTAATTAATTAATTAATGTGTGACATAACATAATAATAACGCTAATCAAAACATATAAAAATATTGAAATATTCACATTTTTGTTTACATTGTATACATCAGTAAACAATTTATCCTAATCAGACTCATGGTGGATTCTACCATATTCCAGGAACAGTTGAGGTGGGAATACATCCTGGATGCACACACACACTGTATTGACATCTTATTCATAACCGGTTCAGTATAGTCAGACTTACCTGTATTTTATGGGTCAAAAGAAACAGGAAAACCTGGAGAAATCCCATGGGGAGAACAGTAAAGAGACCCTGGAGCTGTGAGATGACACCCATTGTGCCAGACAGTAAATGTAAATGTTTTTATTTACATTTCATACATTTTGTGTAACATTATTGTTGCCAGGGGGAAAAATCTCCCATGGAAATATTAATCTAATTCAGTTGTGATGGTAAACACATTAAAATTTAACAGGTGATGTTCAAAATATCAGATGAGACAGACTCTCTCTCTCTCTCTCTCTCTCTCTCTCTCTCTCTCTCTCATAAGATTTCTGTTCATTTAAATATACCAGGCTGCTGCTATGACTATTTTAAAGCTGCTTTTTCATGGACCCTCAAGTTAAATTTTGTTACAGAAATAAATATTAGTTAAATATTCCACTCACTTATTTTGACCCCGTTCCACCCACACATAGTCCAAAGCTGATTGATTTTGCTGCTTTAGCATTTCCGGTCTTGTAGGGACTAACATTTGGTGACCCAATGTACAAACACAGGCCTAAGTACTTTCTTGTAATGTGCCTAGAAGACAAATGTAGATGAGTAAAAATAAAGTAGGCTTATACAATGCCTTTTCGTATTATAAGGACATTACCAAACAAGAGACATAAATATGCTTCTCGGGTATGACATTGTGGGGCATTTTTTCCATGCTTTTTCATGATCTAGCTAACTGCATCCTATAGGGGTGAAATAAGGTGCTAAAAAGCTTATGAACTTTCCTGGAAATCAGAGTAATCATTACTGTCCTGTTACTGTTTCATATGAAACTCTCTGGATCAAATAAACACAGATTGATCAAATCCTTTAAGCATTCTCAGTCAATTTCCTTATATTAAATTGATTATGAAGGAGACTATAATGAGTAATAATGAGTAATGAAGAAGAATATTTGAATATAATATGTTCTAATGTTTCAGAAATTGTTGATTAATTACATTTTTAAATGATTCTTTTTTAGGGATCTAAAAAGATCTGTAATTTCATTCTAATAATATTTCTGAAAATCTGTATAGCTCGCTATATATTACATGTCTTTGTTTCTTTTAGCTTAGCTCTTATTTTATTCAGTGTATGTTTCACGATGAAGCTATTCATTTATGCTTGTATTTCCTATAATGACACAGCCAAATATGGTGTTAATGACTGCTTCTAAATTAAATGTAATCATCTCTCTTCATTAGACATAATAATCATAGCTTGCAATTACTACAAATTCAACTGGATTGTAGAAATACATCATAAAATGTCTTATTATAAACATGCACTTGGCTGTAAATTAGAAACTTTTCATTATACATTGTGCAGGATCAATTATAAGAGGTAATGAGTTGTTTGGGAACCACTAGAGTAATTTGTTTATGAATATGAAGTAAAGCCCTAAATGATTACCACGTAGCCTGCTACAGATGGATACAGTAGCACATACATTAACTGTACAACTTTTGTAAATATGTATGCATGACAAGACAGTATAAAGTGAGCCAGATTCCTGTACAATGTTTAAGTTTAACATGCTAACACAACTAAATAAGTTGGGTTTTATACTAAACACACAAACATTATTCATTGTAAAATAAGTAGACCATATTTTTGCAATTGATAAGATGTAATAGATATACTCACATTCAAATACAGATACAGTTACCATAACAGATAAATACCATAAATATAGATACCATAACACTCATATGTGCTGTGATCGTGGTTGTGCTCACTCATCCATATGAGCATTACTGAGGTCAGACATTGATATTGGTTGAGGAGGTTTGGTATGTAGTCATCCCAAAGGTGTTCAGTGGTTTTGAGTTAAAGGCTCTGTGCAGGCCAGTCAAGTTAATTTCTTCACTGAAAATCATATGTTCATGTCAACACAAGTAATGGAACAAGTTTAGGCCTTTTAGTTCCAGGTAGGTGAAAAACAAAATTGTAATGCTACTGCATACAAAACGACACTATACAATTGTTATCTTGCAGCTTTGTGTCATCATGAGTGTGATGGTCAGGTGTCCTACAAACCAATAAGCCATATATTGTAAATCTTACTGAAAAATCAACTGTTCACATCTTTATATAATTAAAAGAGAACATACTGTTTTAAATGTAAGTGTACTTACACAAGTCACTAATGAAGTTGATGAACCACTTACAAATGTGATACTGTCATATGGATCGCTAAAGCTGATAGGGAAAAAATTGAGTCTGAGTGGTCACAAATCCCCAAAGTGATGTTCCAAAATGTTCTCAGAAGTTTGAAGGTTGTTATTAACACCAACTCTGTGTTAATGCCCATGATTTTGAAATGGACTGTACTGGATGTTCAGGTGTCCATATACTTTCAGCCATATAACATAATTCACATTTATTAATTAAGCCATGGCTAGTTAGAGTTTGCTCCACTCACCTGCTATTTACTCTTTAATAAACGTTTGCATTCTTTTCAAATAAATAAAAAATCCTGCAGATATAAAAAAAAAGGTGTTATGTCCTTTTTTATCCTTGTAAACACGACAGACAATTCATTTCCTTTCACCTCCAATATTGTTATTTAAAGGCCAAAAGTTAGAAAATTAAGAAAGAACTTAAAGTAACTATTTAAAAAAGAAAATGAGAATTCCAGTATGGAAATTCACAGTTCCATGCTGTTTGACATCTTTCTGTGTTTTTTGATGAACTACAGCAGTAATGGAGCAATAAGCTCTAAATAGAGAATCTCAGTGGTTGGTTTTTAATACTGAAACAATGTGTACCATACCCTCCGTTCAGAACATCTATGGCCTAGATCTCGCTAAAGTTTAAATGAGGTTTCTGAAAAAAAAAGAATATCTCCTTTACCAATCTGTAAAGCAAAGTGAACACATCTTTTCAATATTATGCTGCAGTATGCCTAAACACATACTGTTATTCACAAAACCACCTCAAGCTGCATAAGCACCAGCCATTATTTTCAGATGAAGCTATCAGATTTATTTCTAAAGTGTTTATGATCACCCCAAATCCAATATTACCCAACTGTCTGTTTGAATTGTACAATCCAGCGCTACACATGTGAATGATTTCTGGAGACTGTAGACTGACATTAAATTGGTTATAAAGCAATCAGTGCTAGCTGTTCTGGGACTGATTTGCCATAATATTTGTATGCTCTGACAGATTTATATTAATCTGTCCCAGTTGGACAACAGCTCTTTGTAAACATTTGATGTAACGGAGTGATTCAGCAAGTCTGAAGTAGCAAGTATGATATTAAAGTCCTTGCAGAGTGAAATGTAAGATAATAAAAAGCTTGAAACTTGACTTTTTCTGATTACTATCACAAAACTGGCTGTTCCACAATAATTTATAATTTGATAGTATTAGTGTATAGTCTTTCTTTACAGTGACCATCTGGGTCCCCACAATACAAATACTGATTATTTCTAATTATATCTATTGTCATTTATTTCTTCCTTTTATTAACCTTATTCTGTTTTAGTGTAATGCGTTGATTTGTTATTGGGGCTCTGCCCTGGAAGATTTAATTAACCTAATACCTTTATACCTGTGTAAACTGTGATGTGACAAGAAGTCCAAAACTTTAAGCAGAAAAAACAAATGTGGAAAAAAGTCTTTAGACTAATTTCTAAAATGCATCGTTTCAGTGCGTGCTGCAGAACTTTTTACATTAGAAATGGATGTTTATGATAACAATTTAAAAACACAGAATGATTTCTTAGCAGTTTATTTTTTGAGGGTCATTTAACTACCCAGATAATTGGATTGCAGTTATATTAATCATCTTTAACATAAGTAGAAAGGATTTGATGTTCTACAGTTTTGGTGTGTGTATTGAAGCATGATAAACCTTTAGAAAAATCATAGACATGGAATTTTGTTTTGTTGAGTAAAATTAAAGAGATATATATCAGTATATCACAGGAGTCTAAAGAAACCATACAGTAGGCAAAGAAATGTATTAAAATTCAATCTTTCTACCAATATCTATTTTCTCCCTAAAGGCATTTCAGTGCTTGTTTCAAAAAGACCTCTGACTTTGACCAAAATGTTTGATTGGATTTTCTCAGACTTCAATTACTTCAGGTATTGTGGAGTCTGCATTTCTAAGGAAAATGTATTGTTCCTAAAGTCTTATATGAAGTTAACTGTGCTGAGATGTAGCGTATTTTGCTATAAGCCTCTGTGGAAAAAAGAACAAAAATAATTATCTTCAGATTTGACAGTCTCCCAAATCAATATGGCAACCTTCACAGTATCCAATGGAAAAATACATTCCTCAGTCTCAGCCTTGAGTACTTTATATTGATTTCTTTTTTTATTTAGTTTTGCATTTTAAAATGGAATGAAACTGTAGCCTCAGTGGCATTAGTACTGAATGAATTAGTAATGAACGATTAGTGTTTCTAAACTCATTGATTTCCATATACACTTTATGGGCAATGGGTTGTGGACATCTGAACTTAACCCTCATATGCTGAATTTGAAAATTACAGATTTATTTCCCCTTTCATTTTTTGCAACAGCCTCCACTCTACTGGGCAGGCTTAGCACCAACCATTTTCAGTGTTGCTGTGGGGATTTGTGTCCATTCAGCTGCAAGAGCTTTTGTGAGGTCAGGCACCAATATTGAACGAGGAGGTCTGGGGCACAGTCAGTATACCAATTCATCCCAAGGGTGTTTAGTGAGGTTGAGATCAAGGGTCTGTTCTGATCAGAACATGCTGGAAGGGGTTTTATGTGTCTTAGTTCCTGAACAATTGTGTACTACTAACAACAGAGCTACATATAGGAGTTGTCCACTTACTTTTGGCCATATAGTATACTTCTGAACATTGCTGTCACTGGCATAGCATGGACAAGATTATAAAGCAGGCACAAAAGAGGACAGGTTTACATTAAATAAAACACAGTGGTATTTAGTTAGCATAAGCAGTGCATTTACAGAGCAGAGGTGAGCCTTACAGCTTGGATTTGTGATGTATTATACATGCGAGGCTATGAATTGTCTGAACTTTTGAACTGTGTAACATACTAATAGCTAATGCTGATGGAGTAGAGAAAATGTGTGAATAACATCTAAAGCACCATTACTGAATGACTCTTTTATAATGAAATATCAGACAACAGAGTCTTCTCTGGAACTTCAAAGTAAACAATGGTAGCATGGAGCTGGATATGGAAAATGAATTATTAGTTATAGTTTGATGCAGAGGCAGCAACAACAGCACAGGCTGATAAGCCTCTTTTATCTGTGCCAATATGTTAGAGTCTGTAATACTGCACTGATCAAAGGCATTATGTTGTGAAATTGACAGGCTAGATAATTCAATGCAAGCTGTTGATTTGTCTCAGCGAGTGGGCTGTTAAGTGCTCTTCCACTAAATGGTGAATTGTAGCCAATCAATAGTTATAGAATTAAGCAGAAGTCACACCGGATTTTCACACTGAAAATTTCTTATTAGCAGGAAATCATTTAGCCAAATCACTGGATGCTTGTTAGCATCCTATAACTAATTGCTAGATAATGTTGTAGCAATGTTTAATTGGAATTCTCTATTCCTGAAGGCTGCTGTTTTTTAAAACAGGGTGCCATGATGTAATAATAAACGGTTCCTCTATGTTGAGTCTTCCAAAAAGATGTGACCCTAAACTTGCACTCTTGTTTTCTAATCGCCCACACTTCCAAGATTGTCAGATTGGTGGGGTTAAATCTCTTGTAGGATGTGGAAACAAAATTAGCCAAAATGATTCCACTTCCATTCCAGTAAGCAGATTAGCAGGATTTTACTCATGCCTGGTGTGATTACTGTTTTCAAGCATTCTGATTTTTTAAAATAAGGTTTTGTCAAAGCCCGAGCCTAATAAACTTTCAGACAGGCTGTAGCTGCTGTGTATGAAAGTGGACATCAAACAGTCCAAAGCAGTAAACAGAATCCAGGTGCAAGACATAAAAATAAAGACAGATATCAATAGAACATTGCTTGAGGTGTGCTGACATGAATTATAAGAAGAATTGGGTTGAATTAGGACAGGTTTATAACCCTGCTTCCACAGCATTGCTCCTGATGCAGCAGAGAATTCTCCCAACAGACAAATGTCTATGATGTGTTGCTAGTTTATTTAGATGCTGTTATGTGATAAAGATGAATAAAGTATATAGGTTCTGCTCTCATCTTGAGCTCATCTGTGATCCAGATCTATCCCTGTTGGACATGCCATCTTTTCTTGTATACATTCATACATCCGATGGCATATGATGGCATCGTATTTTCTACACGTGAGGTACGACTGGGTACAGACATTGGTTTGATGGTTCCAGTATGCACAGACCAGAGCTGAACATATTCTTCAACTTTTCTATTTAATGCTAGCCACTAATAAAATATAAGTGGAAGGTGTAATAGAATGCGCTTTATGTATATACTTGAGATTTCTATAATGCTATACAAATCAGTTCAGTGGCAGGAAGCGAAGCCACATTATTATCAATATTATTGGCTGAAATAAACATTCTGTAAAAGCTTGAAATCCTGTATGTCCTAATACTCTAAATAATTGGTTTATTATCTAAAATACTTTGTTTTTTCTTGTGTCCATTAAAGGCAGAAAGGTCTTATACAATCAACAATTTTACAAAGAACTCATTTCCCAGTAGTCTCCACAACACTGCTCATGCTTGCACCTGTGCCTGGATGGACAACATTAGTATTATAAAGAATGACAAAAAAGAAAATATCAAGCAATATTCACAAGTTCACTGTTTATTAACCCATAAGGCATCACTATACATATTCCTAATGGCCATATAGTCTATCTCCAGGCCATCTGTCACTCCGTACTGCATCTAAATTGCATTAAAGCGCACCTTAATGAACTCATTGCAAGGCAAAATGATCACACAGTAATTCATTTATTGCATCCATCTCTGTGTCTATTCGAGAAAATTGTTTTTCTTTTTGCCAGTCATATTTTATCCAAACTTGATCTGGCCAATCTTGTGTTGTATAGTCCCAATATAACAATAAATTCAGAAGCAAAGCTGACTCAAACTGTATTTTAATTGTAATTTATTTGTATGTATTTGGGGGATTGGACCAACTGATTAAATGTTAAAATAGTGTAGGTGGATACAAACAGAAATATCTATTGGAGTGGGAAGAAATAGTCACAGCGAGTGTAGGTAGGAATGGTCAAGAGTGTTTGCAGGAGTAGGTGAGTGTGGTCACAGTTTCTAATGGAGCAGGTGGCATAAGAAATACCACAACAAAAAAATGTAACTTTTGTACATCAGTTACACTTCCTCACCTTGATTCTACCTAGAACTTGGTTAACCTCTTATGCAGAAGGTTGTTAAACTAACCACAAGGCATTTGTTATAAACTGTGTAGGTTGGAGTAGAAATAGAATATAATGGATTCTAAACCCAAGTCGTCGTCCAAAACAATCAAACTATACACATTTCAAAATGATAGAAAGCTTTGTTTATTAAGTGTCTGTTTCAAGATTAAGCAACATGGAGACATATCAAATAGCGTTTGTTCCTCTTAGGTCTGGGATTCACTGCTGAACTCTTGTTGCTATCAGTGTACGTTGTGTCCACATGGGGTTTCTACCTCTAAAACACTTGCTGGTAGGTAGACTGGCAACCATTCAATGGTGAATATGTATATGTGTGTGATGCCCTGTGATAACCTAGCATTGTCAGCAGGGTAGACTCTGATTCACTAGTAGAATATTCTAGAAATACCATTTGCATGTTGCTACTGTATGTAGAGTCCTATGCTGTCAGTGAGAAATGATGGTTGAACCTTCAAGGTGGTGCAAGATGTTATTGAAAATACTGGCAAGTCTTTGGCTCTTGTTTAGCTAGTAGCTAAATGAATAGTTATAATAACCATCATCTCATCATGAGTAATAACCATCATGTCACAGATTATATCATTTTACAGAAACAGGCTTGATGATGGTAGTTAATGACCTGAGACTCAGTGTTGATTAGGACAGTGTATCTGTATTTGTGCTTTTAAATCGTTCTTCTGTTTATCATACTGTTGATCATTGAACATGAAAGCTGTTAGGGAAGAGGTTTTATTCATATTTTATCATAAAATATAGAACCTATGATGTTCCACATGGATTCAATCTCATCCCTCTTCTGTTTTTTTTATGTATGTGTTGACACTGTGTCCACACATTGGCTTACAATTCAGGTCCAAATGACCCCAAATCAGCAAAATATGGAGAAGCAGCCTTCTGTTTTTATGCACCTGAAATGAAGCAACTTCCACAATAATCTCAGACACTCTTTATGCTTGCATTTATTTTTTAACTTACCTTATTGTTTTTCATG
Organism: Bagroides melapterus; assembly: GCA_028566695.1. NCBI lineage: Eukaryota > Metazoa > Chordata > Actinopteri > Siluriformes > Bagridae > Bagroides > Bagroides melapterus. The sequence continues at coordinate 13,516,155 of JAOTRN010000041.1, read as the reverse complement.
AATAAACTCTAGTTTATAGGATTTCTGTTTCTATTTATTTCTATTCTAGTTTTTTCATGTTTATTTTTCTCAACAATTTAAAATTTATTTTTATTGTTACACATATTATACCCCTCCTGAATTCTTATTATTTTAAATTGTATTTTCGTGTCTTTTGGTAATTGCCAACTTAAACATCAACTTTAAAATGCATTTTATGCTTGAAAGGTGCTATAAAAAAATAAAGCTGATTATTATTTCTTATTTGAAAGTCTAAACTGATTATGAGGTGTATTTCAAGCCAGCCCAAGTTATAACATTCTCATTTCTATTTTCAGGTCACACGTATCACAACATTCTGTAGCATGTTCATTTATGTCTTGTTTCATAAATGTACTGTATGTTTCCCTTTCGAGATGTGCTCTCACATTGCGTCAGCATCTGACGCTATGGGAATCCCTTGCCTACTTCCTGAAATCACTGAAGCCTTATTGGTAATGTCCGCGGATGAAAGCGGACAAATGGCGTTTCAGCCCGCCATGTTGGAGTGGGGCTATCTGCCTATTTAAGCCCAGCTGAAACGCTGTACTTCACCATTCTTCTCTTCAGCGTGAACTACATGCTGACATGAATGCAAAGAAGCCGATGCAGCGTCTAAGCTACACTACGTGCCTTCTTCCCTGCGGCTATCCAGTGCGTACCTTGAATAAAAAGAGCAAATTAGCGGCGTTGAGATAATGTTGCTAAGACCCTGCAGCTCGTGCACGGCCGGCCGCTGATCCCAACAATGAATGCGCTCCGTGGCTAGACCGCAGCGATAGCAGCTAAGCTAGGCTAAGCTATGCTACGCGCCGTCTTTCCTGCGGTTATACAGCACGTGTTGTAACGTGTTGTTCGCCTCACAAAAAGAGAGAATTAGTGGCGTCGAGATAACTTTGCTAAGATCCTGTGGCTCGCGCACACAATAGCAGCTAAGCTATAGCAATAGCAGCTAAGCTACGCTACGCGCCATCTCGTGTTGTGATTGCAACTCTTTTGCGATATTTTCGCCAGAAAGAGCAAATTAGCGTCAGTGAGATAACGTATAGGAGATTGTGCAGCTTGCTGATCTCAACAATGAATACTGAGGTTGGACCGCAGCGGCAAGGTTACTCTACGTGCCATCTTCCCTGCGGCTATCCAGCATGTGACCTGATTGCAACTTTTCTGTGATGTTTCACCTCACAAAAAAAGAGCAAATTAGCGGTGTTGAGATTGTGTGGCT
>JAOTRN010000041.1:13411310-13431282 GCA_028566695.1 Bagroides melapterus | reverse complement strand
TACATATAGTGTAGTAGGCAGAGTAATATTATACAGCTGAAGTCATACTGTATGCTCTGCTGTGTTCCCTGTTTGGAGAAAAGCTTAGAATAAAGTCAGGGGGCTAATTAAAATAGTACACTCATTCCTGAATGTGAAAGCTAATAAATGTACTGTCTATCATTTTTTTTTTCTTGATACGCTGAGCTGCTCCTTTGGTGCTCATTTTTCAGCATGTTTTAGATATTTTTCCTTTCGCTCCTTTTTTGTTTAATGGTTCTGCAGTAAATCTTAGTCTGATTTCAGGTTTAACGTGAGTCTGTGGAACCGTATGTAAGTCAGTGATTAATGGCACTAAGCAAAGTTAGCTAAAGGAACAACGTCTGCATTCCTGACTTCTCATTTTTTGTGAATATACTTTTACAAATGCAAAAAAAAAATCTACATTTACATATTTCAGTTGTCACTGATTGATGACATGAAAGGAAACACAGTAAATACTACAAAAACCAAGCATATAATAGATGCAAGGCTTAGTTACAGTAATGTTTTTCAAATGCTGAAGCTTTAGTTGCAAAAATTTTCCATCTACTGTATATCTCCATGAACTTACACCCTCACATTGGTTTTAATACCAATACTTTACTGATGACACTCATCTCATTCTCCTCATTCCTTCCTGAGATACTGCATGAATCTCAGCATGTCTAACTTCTGCTGTAGTGAACTGCTGTGTATCCCTGGAGATGCAGTGCCATGGAAAGCTCTTGTGATCTCACATAACAACTCCTACCTTTGAATGTGATTTGTTCATTTGTTCAGGTTTGCAGTGTATCCAGAGATTCTAGAAACAATGGACTCATTATGGGAATACATTCTGTATGGGACACTATTCCAGTGTGAGGCAGGGTGGAATAATGGTTTAGCTGGCAGTATTTGAAAGAATGAACGAATGAATGTTTCCTACTAAGCTGATGATTATATCAAGTCCAGCAGCTAAATACAGTAAATAGTCTCAGTGTCACAGTCATATTGAATTTACATTGAAATTGTTTGGAAATTATGGCTTATACTGCTTTGTCTCTAGCGTGTCTTGCTGTTCTAAAGTGATACTGTCATCAACATCTAGCGAAAGATTTAACTCTCTAGCAGTATGTTAATTGAAATGGGTAACTAGAGATCTTACTTTCTACATCCTTTACTTACTCGTGCTTTGTAGTCATCATCAAATCATTAAAACCATATTCACATGTTGTGTCTAAGAAAACAATCTATTGTTAGTTTTAGTGGGCAGTTCGTATAAGAAGTAATAAAAAATGTCAAAAGTTTTAAAATGTAAAATAAAAGCGAATGAATTATTGCTAATTCAAATACTTGGACTTGAGTCTTTCTTTGTGGACAGTTGTTTAGCCTAGAAGTGGACCTGTGTATGCTGTACTCTGTATCTTCCTTGTACCTTAAGGGTTGGTATGTGCCAACCCTAGAGGCTTGATGGCAATGTTTTGGGCTTTGGAGGCAAACATCAATGCCAGGAATGAGCTACGTCCAGTTTCATGATGGCAAAGGTATGAACAAGCATTCATTAGAAGATGGATGGCCCATTCCTCCTGATTTTGTAAAGGAGTCAGGTGAGCAAAATGAGGTAAGAAGCTTGTTCAGAACTACCCCTGTGAATTGGCAGATGATCTGATTTGATCTGAGAGTTGTTAAGTGAGATCACAAGAGCTTTCCATGGCACTGCATCTCCAGGGATACACAGCAGTTCACTACAGCAAAAGTTAGACATGCTGAGATTCATGCAGTATCTCAGGGAGGAATGAGGAGAATGAGATGAGTGTCATCAGCAAAGTAAGAGGGTGTAAGTTCATGGAGATATACAGTAGATGGAAAACAGAAGAATATCCAGCACTTAGCCTTGTGGTTACATCAGTGGAGAATATGAGCATGAGTAGATGGGGATCCATGCAGTGTCTCTTGACTTTCCCTCAAACAAACCACTCTTATGCTGTACCACTAAGCCTACACTAACAACAGTTCAAGATGCTAAAATTTAGAAACATGTCACCTGCTGCCTTAAAATTATAAGAAAATTCAACTTGAAGATAACCTTTCTTTCAACTCACAAGTAGTCAAAACAATGGATTATTTTAAGTTTTAGTCTTTGAAAATCTATACATTTGAGTTCAATATCCAAAACTTGGAACAACAACTTGAGTTAAAGAGAAGAAATAAATTCACACAATCTGAGGCTGTCATGTTTTACACTGTAAGATTCAATAGGATGGATGACTCAGTTGCTGCTGCTGGGAGGTCAAGAATGAGGATAACAGTTTCACTGAACTAGCAGCATGAAGCTACCTCATTACAGCCAAAAGGGCAGTTTCTATGGAGTGTACCTCTTTGAAGCTAGACAGATTAGTATCTTGGAGGTTTTGGGTTAACAGAGAGACACAACTGAAGTCACATTATTTTTTTTTAGAATGTAAGCAAAGAAATTATACCAGTTTGTTATTGTTGATGTCTGGGGTATAATGTGGGCTTTTTTTATGATGTGTATTACCCTTACTGTCTTAATGGCTCTTGGTATGAGACCAGATGATATGGGGTTGTTTATAATAGAAGGGAAGGAGGTACTCTGAGATGGTCTAGAGTATTGTCAAATCAATGAGATTGAGCAAGCAAATGGCAAGATGGCTGGGCAAAAGAGTCATCAGGGTTAGGTAAGAGTGTTAAGGGGAGGGGTTTTAAGATCCAGATCAAAAAGCACTTATGAAACCAATCCTTATTAAACATATTTTTCCTGATTTATAGTAATTAATGTGTTTAAATGTGTTTATAATAATAATAATAATAATAATAATAATAATAAATACTAGGTTTAATCCATAGTCTGAAAGTACTAAGATCCTTGGAAGACAGAAACAGTGCTGGTGTGCAGTTATCTGTGAAAATAATAGAGATGAATTAGATACATGTTGGTGAAGTTGGAAAAAAATAGAACTCCAATTCCAAAAACCTAGACACGACAGAGTAAATAAAGAGCCCAATAACCAAAGTAGAAAATATAATGCTTATGATATGAGGCTGGATGGTCTGTATGAATTTGAATTTGGCTTACAAAAAGGAAACATGCCTTTGTTTCACATGGTATGCACTGGGTTGCAGTGTGTGTAGGGTGTGTGCAGGTGTGGCATCTGGGCAGACAGCCTTCCTGATAAATGCAACATGACATTCTACCTGGATATTGGGGCCTCCAGCAAGCAGCCTGAATGACATAGTACTGTATATACTGGGTCAAAGCCGCAGTGTCAGCTGGATCTCATTGAGTCCTACTGGCATTATCCTTAAAGTTTTGACTCATGGAATGAAAGAAAGATGTTTAATGTGTTTAGATTGCGTGATGTGATTTTTCTTTTTCCGTACTACAATACTTTAATGCATTTTCAGTACTTTTAAATGTAAGCAGATTTAGGTGTCCTATGTGCTTTTTTATGTCACAACTAAGCATTTTGTGGCCCTGTTTTTTTGGGGCAGAGGATTGTTTTTGATGATTGCTTACCATATGTTTAGTGAGACAATAATAATGTTTTATCCAGATTCCAAATAAAGCGTCTGGGCATTTGTGCACCAGTTGGTTTTGTGTGTGTGTGTGTGTGTGTGTGTCTGTGTCTGTGTGTGTGTGTGTGGCTCAGTGGGGTATGTAAGAATGGCCTAGGCTGGGAAGAGTGATGACAGACTGGCTCATGAATTTCATGTCCAACTGAGAATCTCATCCAGCTGAACCTTCAATCTAGCCAAGATACCAGCCAAAGCAAACAGTGAAAAAAGCTTTCACACTTAGGACACACACATGCACACATTTCTGCTATTGCCTTTTCATTCTCTTTTTAACAAGTTGCCTTTAGTGTTTAAAAAAAAAAAGGATAACGTATTTGGAGCTAGTTTCACATCTCATATTCTTATGCTGGGAGTTTTAGTTCATTTCTAAATAAAGCAATGATTCAAGCAACAAACAACTTAGCTCACCCTTAAGAGAACACAGTGCTTGTTATTAGCTCATCATGTTTTCTGCTCTCCATGTTCAGCTAGGGTCTGAATGCTGTGCTCTTGATCATCTAGATTTCATCACAGTTGCAATCTAAAATGAATTCATGGATCCATACCAAAAATACTCCAGTGACTGTGTGAGTGTGAGTGTGTGTTAATAAATGGTTTGACTAAGTGATGTGTTCAATTCCGGAAATTACCCACTTCGTTCAGCACAGGAGAGTATTGTGAAAAACATGGAAATTTTTATTTTCCCATTTGTGCCAACATGATCTCTTAACTGCAGATTAGGTAAGCATAATTAGGGATATTATTACATTTATACATAACTAGCCTTGTAACACATTTTTTAACAAATGCATCATTAAACTTGATGCCAAATCTTGTTATTTTATGTTCATAAGAATTTGACATCATTTGTGAGATGTAGCGTTTGTAAGTCAGAGACTGAATTAATCTTTTGTGCTGCTTCATAGACAGAATGAAGTGATGTCTTCTCTCTGGGTGAGAAAATTTGCCATTACTCAAGACCCCTGCATTCCTCTGCTGTGTTTTGAATAAGACACTCTTTTACTTGGCTGGTGAAGAGGCTCTGACAGGTTATACCTAGTTTCTTTCCGTTTACAGACCACTCTATGAGCTTTTTATATCCTTCTCAGAGTGACTGTCGATCAGCTGAGTGTCACTCTGGTCTTGTTACTGTAAAAATTATTCATATCTACTGAAAAAGTAAAATGTCCATGAAGAGGGATTGTATGGACATCAGATAATGGCTTTCCCAGTCTCCCTGAGCATGATCCCTCAGCTCTGCTGTTCAGGGAGTTATCGCCCCTGTTGTTGACCAAAGTGAGACTTGTTGCCATGACGGCGGACAATGAGATATGACTACTCTACAACTCAGTTGGGGAGGCAATTAGTGCAAAGAAAAGCTCTGGATCATACAATGGATGTTTTGGACTTCCTTGTAGTTATTTTGGTCAGTGGCCAAGGTGATCAGAAACCTTTACAGCACTCAGCATGCACAAGATCATACTGAAATCCCAACTGCAGAATTAATTTAAATAAACTCAAATGATATTGCTCTGAATCTCCTGAAACTGCTCAATACTCTTGTGTTGCCGTTACACACTACATCTCTCTGCTGTTTCAAAGGGGTTCAGACATAAACATGTGCAAATATTGTACTGTACATGTGCTGTTTATGCCACATTTAGTCCTCACATGAGCTGTGCTTTAGACAACCTTGTGATGATTTACAATATGTTCAATAGAAAAGGATTAACATCTGTGAAATATCCAGAGTCTACACAACGTCTTTGTGTATGTGTACTTGTGTGCTAGTTAGAATGTGTGTATGCATGTGTGTGGCTCAGTAGGGTGTGCAAGAATGAACAGGGTTGGGAGAGTGATGACAGACGGTTTCATGAATTTCATTAATTAAACTGTTGCTGTGAAACTTCAGTCCAAACTACTGGCAGTCTCGAAAGTCACAGTGTTTCATAACTCTGAGTAAGAATAATTCAGTGTTTTTCCCATTTGATGATTTTTTTTTTCACTTGGGAATGTTTTTCTAATGATCTACTTCGTTGTGAGCAGCTAATGGTAATTTAATCAGTGGCAGAAGCAACTTCACATTCGGTATCATGCTAGAATATGGCTCTGTTTTATTTATTCAGGTTGGATTGCAATTAAACAGATTTTCCTTTGATTTCCAGGAAATACACACAGAAGACAATTGTATAGCTTTCTTTAAAAAGTGTTTTCTATGGAAAAAAAGTGTAGTGAATAATTGCTGGATAATGAGGGTCACACACCTGGTTTGATGCTGAATTCAGGTCTATATGTTCTATAGGTCCAGGTTATATAGTATATGTCCTCGTCAGTTCTCCATTTCCCTCCTGCTTCCCAGCATGAGGCTGAAGTTGGATTCTCTATATTAATGCTGCATTTTTGGTGCGGTGTAACTGGCATGTAAAGCTCATAAAAAGCTACTTTAAGTGCATTTTTACAGTGACAAGTTTGTGCAGATAGTGCTCTGTTTTACAATTGTATAGTGAACTTCATCCAGCAATCATACAGCATTATGGATTGAAATCACAGCACAACAAATACCCTAGCTAAACTAACCCACGGTTAACATAGTGATTTGTGACTCTATTATCATACTACTACAGTCAAAGCTGTGGTTTTTTGGTGTGTGTGTGTGTGTGTGTGTGTGCGCGCGCGTGTTGCTGTGCAGTGAACTGACTTCCCATCCAAGGTGTATTCCCACCTCAATTACAGGAATAGGCTGTGGTTATTTTGAACAGGAAAAACAATTACTGAAGATAAACGAATGAAAAATACACATGGCCATAATCTTAAAACATATAAAAAGCAATGCAGACACTATTTATTTATGAGGAAGGTTCCCTGAACACTCTCCTGACATTTCAAGGTTGGCTAGTAGGCGTCTCTTACACACTTCAGCAGACTTTTAAAAGATGTACCTTTTCCTCCCTCCTTCTCTCTCTCTCTCTCTCTCTCTCTCTCTCTCTCTCTCTCTCTCTCTCTCTCTTGCTATCTCTCTTTCACACATGCACACACTTTTGCATTATGACTATAAGTTCCCTCATCACTTGTCAATGCAGTGACATTTGGATAAGTGAGCTACTGATACGTCAAAGTTAGTTTTCTATCTGAGCTATGATGGAGCCGTCTTGGCGATTATAGCCTCACAGAAAGCATTTAAAAAGTACAACCGAACTGAATTCCCCCAAGTAACTTTATCCATTTATTCATCACATTTTCATTCTTTTTTGATCTATTCCATCTGCAACTAGTTTTCTAGATTTATGGCCTTTTGATGTGTTCTTCAATTTTGTGTCCTGGAGTCTCTGAGTAATTCATGGTTCTTCTGAAGGGCAGGCAGAAACCTTAACAATGAGACTCTGGTGTTTGTCATTGTTTAAAAAATGAATAGAGAAGGTGTCAGGTGCGTGTGTCTCCGCAAGAACAGAATCCAGACCCAAATGCAGGGATAAAATGGCAAACTTGGGTTTTATTAAGAAATAACAAAAACAGGCATGGGAGAATACTAAGGGAAAAAACTATGCAAAAAAAAAAAAAAAAAAAAAGCATACATGGAAAGAGAAATAATAAATAGGGAGCTGATTAGTGAAACACAAGGAACAAATGTGTAGAGTCTTAATTTAATTCTTTTCACTTTCAACACAGTAGATCATAATCAGATTCTATTCTTATATTTTCTCTATATTGTTGTATTCTTTCTTTCTTTAGTTCATCTCACTGGACTACAATATTGTGTTACAGTCGTTAGCATGAAACAAGAGATGTATTATTAAAGTTTTCTATTATACCTTTCAAAATCTAGTTTTACTAGATGTGTGATAATAATAATAATAATAATAATAATAATAATAATAATAAAAATAATAATTTGATGTGACCGATTAATTACAATTACAAGATTTATCAAACTCACCATAATCCTCTTCTATAGCGCATAAATTCAAATGATATCTAATACACTGTAAATGTAGACCGTGTGTGTATGATGTGCATAATCATTTATGTTATAAGATATATTCCAAAGACTGGGAGAGGGAAAGGGGGATTATTACAGAGTGTGTAATGTCTGTACATCATAAAACATGACCTTGTTTCCTACGCAAAGGAGTAAAAGAAGAAAGACAAAAATGGAAACTCTCCCTTTTCAAATGCCTAAATATTCTTGGCTACTTTCAGGTTTTTTTGTGGTTTATAAGATGTAGTTGAGTTGGAAATGACTGTGTGATGTTAAATCTCTACTGTCTATTCTGGGATAAAAACATCATTGGTAGGGAGTAGCCTATAACATAAGTCAAGTGTAATAGCCTGTTGATTTAATTTGTTTCAGGCTTCTTCATACATCTTCTTCATATATACTTGGAAGTTAGAAGAAATCTCCTGTATTTCATTCATTCATTCATTCATTCATTCATTCATTCAATTCAATCCCCAAACAACACAACAGTCACCAGAGCAGGTCGACTTTTGCAAACTTGTGAAGGCTTTTCTTTATAAAATACCACTGGCATAAAAAAATCACTTCAATTCTTCAAAAAGAATTATTTATTATTGCCTTCGTCTTATCTCATGACCTTTGTATTGTCTTTTATTGAACATCCCTATTCCAAGACTTCAGTTGGGTGTTCTTGTGAATCCTTATTTAGAATCACAATTAAATTTCTGTTTTATTTTGTACAGCTACATCAGTGCAGCACTCGTGTTACATTGCCTGTGGCCATCTCCATTATTTAAACAAATAAAGGCTTCTTGAGTTTTAACAGCTCTTCTGAGTGAGTGAGTTTCAAAGCCATGAGCCATGCTTTGGGTATAAAAAGCTTAATCAAAGCTAGAAAGAACAATAAGAGGATTAAAATTCTTGTTTCTCATGCTCTATGCACTATAATATAACTTTAGAGTGAGTAGAGAGAGATGTCCTGTGTGGCATCATGGAGAGAAAAGCTCTAATGTAGAAGGTATTAAAATTCCTGATCCATATTCTGGCTAGAAAGTTGTATTTAGAAAAAACTGATTCCTCAGGAGCATGTAGACGTTACTGAGACATAAGAATGTTCACTTCTGAGCAGTGCTACATAAAAGATCCACAATCTGCTACACTGTAAGAATATAGTCTGCAGTAAACAGTATCATTTGTGGAAGATTTATAAGGACATAATGTAGAATAATGTAGAAGGTATAAGGTAGTTTCTTATGACTAGGACGGGATAGCTCCAACCCTGTTCTATCTAAAGATAACAGCTCATTTTAAGGTAATTTGAACTCTTAACAACATTACCATATCCTTACCTTTACTCTTCGATGCTTGAAAGTCTAAACTTCTGTTTTATTTATCCTGTTATTTATCTGTATCAAGGTGAGAAATGTGTTCCTTTGGCTCAAAAATGTACATATTCTAATCAATACATGAGACTTATTAACCTGGGTACAGTAAAATGTGCAGGACCCTAGGCTTGATTTCCAGGTTATAAATGCCAACGAGGCACAAAACTGCGTTGACATGACTGTGCATTGTAAACACATGCAGCTATGTAAAGTCTGTGCTTATCTCCTGCTTGCTTCAGGGAGAGATAAATTCCACTCAAAGGCTGTGGTCTTGACAGGAAACCAATAAAGCCAGCTTTCTGGTGAATAAGTCGATTATTACTGCTTGCCTCTCTCCTTGGAGCCTCTTAACTGAGTTGACAGACTTTAGCTCTTCAGAGGTGGGTTGGTTTGTGGGAATCTGTCTTCTCCTCTCAGTGGTCTTCTTCCTGAGTCAACAAACAGCACCTCTGAACCCAGAGCCCTGTCCAAGCAACAGAAACACAGAAACACACTGGATAAGAGGCATTAAAATGTTTTTATGTATGCTTACTTCTGTGTGTATATCTAAGTCTGTTTTTACAGCCTCTATCTCCGTGTTTTTTCTCCCTGCCTGCAAAAACGCTTGCCAAAACCTAGTGTCCAATAAACTTCTAGCCTATTCGTTCATGCTCTTGCATAGACATAAGAGTGTTTTATAACAGTAGCCTCAGGAATCTTTTTTAGACTGCAAAGGTAGCATGGAAAAACAGCTTGGCTCCAAATGCATTTCTACATATTATCTCTATTAGTCAGTATTTCATAGTGTGTGCTCTATCAAATGGCCTTCAGTCATTCAGCTGAAACAGTTGATATATGTCATATTTAACCCAAAGATACATATACGGTGCATGCTTTAAAAAAGCATATTCTGATCAATTTGATTAGTATTTGTGCCATGATGTAATAACACACACATGTGGCTTATTTGGATTAAGTATACATTCGAAGTTACCCACTATATTATAGGAACTGCACAGAACTTTTAAATCCTGTATTATTCGAGTGGTATTTAGTGGTGATGGACAGCTGTGTGTGAACAGAATAGAGGCCAAGAGTATTAAACTAGCCTGCCAATTCTGAACCAACCAGCTAGAGGACATAACTTACACAGTGCGAATTGATAAAAGCGTGCTCAAAACTGAGCCCAGAACATTTTACGGAAAAATTCTTTTCCACTGTTCCCATGTGTGAAAGCTAGATCCAGAAACATGTTGAGCTAGAGAGCGACTTTATCAATTATTGACAGCATTATAAAATGTGTAAGTTTATAGACAAAAATAAGCTATTCATTTATTTGTGGGTTTGTTATGAGACAAACTTTTGGGGTAAGACTTTTTTTTTTTCCAGTTTGGCTCAAGCAGATCATCTCTGCTATACAAGCTTAAGAAAAGTCTGCAGTCTTTCTGTATGTGCTCACTACAACATGCCCAAAGACCACACACACACACACACACACACATTTTACAGTTTGTATACCAAAAGTATCATCAGTTGACCCCTGTACAACATCATTCTCATTCTGACCGTACAGACCATGTTAAATAATCACGAGCTAGACGCTACCCATGCTCCCTGAGCTGTATCTCAGAGTTCTTGTTTTTGTGTTTATGTTTTGAAGTTTGCATTGGCTCAAGCAACATGTTTAAATGGTGATGAAAAGGAGAAACACCAAATTGAATCTTGGTGCAACTGTTCCCTGGAAGCATGGAAGGTGAATGCATAAGTGAACACACACATTCTGTGAGGTGTAGTCAGTTTTCACAGGAAGTAGTAGATTTGTTTACACATCATTCTGCAAAAACGTGTCTGTTAGCGATCTCTGTGAAAAGATGAACTCAGCTGCACTTTTAAATCTTTTCAATCTTTTGCACATCCATCCCATCCAGGAGCCAGCAGGCACAAGCGAGCTATACACTCCACACGTTGCTCAGACCCTCCAGCCCACACACAAGCACGTAAAACAAGGTTTTGTCTGGAATTATTCATATTTATAATTAGTAATTTGTTTATAGCAAACAGCAGTTTAAAAGGGTCATATAATAAATACAATATTTGTTATAATCGACAAAATAATTCCAAATTTTTAGATTCAATGGGCGAAAGTAAACTAATAAGCTAATGTTTAAAAATCAACTCTTTGCCATCTAGGGGTTTTTCTAAATCACACTGAACTGCCAGAGAAGCAGAGCAAATGAGAAAAATGGAGTTGTGGAGAAACTTGGATAATTAAACAAGCTAAGAAAGACTTCTTTATGTTGATATTCATCCTGGCATATACTGTATGTTGTTTGATGTTTATGGTGTTGTGAATATGGTGTTTTTTGTGAGTTTGAGTGCATATTGTGAAGCTTAAAACATAAGGAAGGCAAGTTGGCTCCTCTAGTCTGCCAATGGCATCACGGCATTGCAAGCGCTGTTGTCTCTGTATGTTCTACGGCCTTTTCACTTTCTGTCCATTTGATTGATCACCTTTCCTCTACTGTTTCATTTACTTATATTTTAAATAATGAATCACTGATAAAGTTGAGGCTTAAACTATTTCAGGCTTTTCTATCCTCAGTCACATTTCCAGGTTTCCAAGCAACCTACGGTAGGTCTAGCCTGCGGTAGCAAGAGCTGGCCAGGGAGCATCCTTTCAGCAGCCCAGAGCCACATCAAATAGCTCTGTAAATTTAGAAGCAGGACTATTCTAATGCTGTCCTGAATTATCACAAAGCCCAGTCACCTTGCGGAGGAACTTCATTTACACCACCTTTACTTGAGACCTTATTTTCTCAGTCATTATCCACAGGATCTGACCATAGCTGAAGAATGGGGACAGAGAATTACAAGAAAATAGAGGTTTGTTTGATAACTGAGCTCTTGCTTCATCACAAGAGGATTCCAAAATACATATACACCTCCACCAGAGGCAACATTTTTCTCATCAGCTAAAGGATTCATTTCACACTTTTCCTTGAGAGTACCATGGTTATGGACTTGGAGATTTTCAATAGAGAAAGACAAGACACGATGTCACAGAAGAACCATACTGGACTTTCAACATAAAACAAGGGGAACTCTCACTGCACAGAGAAGCTGGATTACATAAGGTAGCATCCAAATTTTGAGGCACAGAATAACTGGCTTCCTTCAAATCAACAAAATATATGTATGCTGGATAAGCATTCTTCCATAACCCCAAACAAAGCTGGGCAACAATAAACAGACTTTAGCATTTGGATTATACCTTTCAAATCTGGGAAAACTAGTATAGGAAACTATTGGATAGAGTCTCTTCCAAAATCCTGGCTAAAATTGTTCCCTAGAGGGTGACGGTTTAATTCTCACATTTTTCTATTTTCTTTGTTTTATCTTTGTTCTTTTTTTTTTTTCAATCGAGACCATAATCCCAGTTTCCCCTTCACAGGCACTGCCCTAAGATCTCCAAACTTCCATGAAGACACATGTTAAGGACGCAACCCAGTGACTTCAACATCTCCTGCCAAATCTCATCCACCCCTTGCCTCTAAAAGTTTCTAACTGCCATAGTAACCTCAGTCACAATGATGGACTCCAAAACACCAGAGATTTCTGGCACAGCCTTCTGAAGGAAGGCATGTCCACTGGGTTATGGAGTTTCTCAAAGTGCTCCTTTGATCATTCAACAGTATCCCCAGTAGAGGTCAACTCTCACCTGTACTTGCTTGTGCTTGTCTATCCATCATGAGGCTCCAAATAGTTTGCCAGATCATCTTTGGGGCCACCCAAAAGTATTTTATTCCATGGTCTTTTATTCCAAACTTCTTCCATGTCTGAGCTTTTGGTTTTGGAACAGCTTTTGTCACAGTCCATCTTTCTCTCCTGTACCACTCAATTGAATCAGCAGATATATCTATTAGCATTATCATTACAGAGACAGACTTTTGTTAAGCTTGACAATTTCTCCTCATCACCAGTGTCCTAAAATGGAAGGATGACAGTATCTTCTAATCTCTAAGACTGTCAGCACAGTATAGTTCTTGAGGACAATGTATGTTTTTAATATTATGCTTTTATAGCTTTAGACAAGTTAAAATATCTGGTAACACTTTATTTGACATTGAGCAAAGAGCCTTTGTAACACATTAACAGTCAAGTACTGAATACATCTTTTGTAATGCAATACTGGAGAATTTATGTTAAAACGTTTAAGTTGACATTAAATGTTTTTTCCTGACTTTGATTTATGTAAAAGTGTAATCCGAATTATCAATGTGAACAGAGTATGATAATAATGTATTTTTAGCCTTATCTTGCAGTTTGTTTTTACTAAAAACATATTCACAATATTTTGTGAATTAACTATAACTGCAAAACTATTTTGGCTCACATACAGGCTTTGTAAGATAAGTGGAGCTTACTTATCACGATCCTTCATGTTAGTCCTTCTGAATGGCGATAGACCAGAAATTTCATGCTCCTATGCAGTAAAGATCTGGAACAATACAAATACCTACTAAAAGCCAAGTTTACAAGTGGACACTTCAGAAAAGATATCTCAATTTTTACCAAGTGTTCTCTTTAAAGATAAAATAAATAAAGACAAGCTAAAAATGAGGTAAAAGTTTCAAACAACTGACTCATCATTTTGTAGTGTCATGTACAAATTTGGACCAAGCTACCAATTATTCTGCTCACCTTCTTTTTAATTATCAACAGTATATAATAATAATAATAATAATAATAATAATAATAATAATAATAATAATAATAATAATAATAATTATGAATATTGTAACCAAATCTTTACTACATTTTTGCCAAGTGTACAGCCAAGGAAATAGTGTTATTTCTTTATTGCAATAAATAACATATGTGCTTCCAGACATTTATTAGAGAAAATTGAGTGCACAAAATCTAGTGAAGCTGGCACAGTGGCACAGAGGGTAATGCTGCTGCCTCACAGCTCCAGGATCTCTGATTTCATTCTGAGCGCAGGTTACTGTCTGTATTGAGTTTCACATTGTCCTATTGTATGGGTTTTGTATGGGTTCTCTGGTTACCTCTCAAAAACATACAAGAAGGTGGACTATGTATTATAAATTGCCCCTAGGTATGAATGAGTGTGTGAATGTATATGCACACTGTCCTGTAATGGATCTCTTTTACTTTACCTAAACACTGTAAATTATGTGGAATCCACAACTTTATAGAACATAGAGACAGAGCATGAAGAGTTACACAGAAGGTTCTTCCACCTTTGTTTCTGCTGTGGCTGCTATACATACTAGTTTCTATTCTCACCAACACTTACTGAACTGTGACTGGTTTCTCTTCTCTCACACACATCTGCATGCAGTGTCTTTGTCTTTGTGGATGTTGTCATTTTGGCAGTTAAGAAGATTGTGCACAAGGTGATAGAGACACAAACCAGAAGATTTATGGCAGAAGCAGCTTACCATGTTAAACAGAGGGGAACATTTCTCAGGCACTGTGATGCCAAGGAATCAGATCAGATCAGACTTTTGAT
Source organism: Bagroides melapterus (assembly GCA_028566695.1). Classification (NCBI taxonomy): domain Eukaryota; kingdom Metazoa; phylum Chordata; class Actinopteri; order Siluriformes; family Bagridae; genus Bagroides; species Bagroides melapterus. The sequence goes on along the minus strand of JAOTRN010000041.1, from coordinate 13,416,854 downwards.
TTATGGAGACTGAAGAGCCAGAGGCCACAACAGACCTCTGAGGTCTTGAAATAATTATAGGAGGTGTCCTAGGAAGCACAGAGTCTGGTCATGCTAAGGAATTCCCATTATGTGGAAAGTAGTTTAATAATATTAAAGGATATTAAATTGAACATAAACATTCAGTGTATATTTACTTATTTTGCAATTCATACAACAAGGTGTCCAAAAAGTAGCCATAGATTAGAACGAATTTGGTCTTTAAAAGAAAGCGAATATTAATGTTATGATGGGGTTGTGCCAGCCGTTACTGCTGATAACAGCACATTTTGTTGTCTCAGCAGCACCGTAAGCTGTTTACAAATCACATTAGATAAATAGTATTTATTTATTTTTTCTTAGAATGGTCCGCTAATCCCTGTCTCTTGCATGACTGCAGTCTCTTTACGTCCCTTGAGGTGAAGACATTCCTGAGCATTCCAGGACGGAGGCTCATTCTTTATCCCAGATAACACTGTGGTGTGGAGTTGCAGACTCGGCTGCCTCACCCAGTCGGGACACACTGTCTCCAGATACAGAGGAGCAGGGGCACTCACCTCTGAGCTCATGGTGCATGTGGCTGCAGTGCTCCCAGGATGTGGATATTTGGTCATTGTGCTGGAATTCATTTTAGCCATTTCCTACTGCAGGATTCCAGGAAATTACAGCATGGCTTCAGCTCAGCAGGTGTATGCCAGGTTGTGGTCAACTTACAATGCAAAAACGTGTTCAATGTTCGTTCATTCATGATCAGATGATGACTGTAGGATACTGTTTTTTGTTAACAATCCATAATAATATATTGCAAACATAATTAACAGACAATCACGTGTATGACATTCAATTGTGTGTTTGATGTCTATCTGTAGTGGCTGATCCTCTCTACATACATTAGGTGTTAAAAGCAGCTTTAATTGACTTTGCCATCATGTAATCTAAGTGCTGACAGCAGAACTTTGAGAAGATAAAGAAGCCATCAACACCCTGGCTTCTGACAGCTAACAGAACACTGTTCCTGCTTTATGTGAAGGTGTTGAGTGCCTGAGACAAAGTGCACAGGTAGTGCACTATCTGTACCACGGCTGTGGCGTTATATTAAGTGTTCATTAAAATATATTTCTTCTTATCCGTGCAGTGCTGTTAGAGCACACAGGCTTGTTTATGTCCTTGTGTCCTGTAAGGTTTGGTGCATAATATCTGCTTTAGCTTTAGGCCACAGATTAGACACCAGTGATCCTTCCATAACAAATAAAGTATAAATCTACTGGACCAACAATATCTATTATTATGAAGGATTTTTCAATACATACTATAGCAATAGTAATATAAATTTTCCTGGAGACAGAACGATTCACAGTAGAGCATCACTGTGTGATGCACAATGAAAGATTTATTGTATGTATTACACAGGAGGAATGCTGTCCAGTGTGGTACATAACATTTGTTTTCCCTTACTGTAAATGTTTGCAGAATGACATCGCACGCATGTGTTTTTCAGTGCTATCTGTTCTGCAGTACTGTATATTATCCATGGCTCACTGTGCATTTCTCTAGCTGAGAGTTAGAATACATTGAAATGCATTCACAAAGGAAAAATAAACAGACTTCTTTTAATATCTCTGACTATATATTTCAATAATGGTAGCAGTTTACATAATTATTGGTTTGTATAGAATTAAAATGAATCTATGTGGACAAAGAGTTTGCCTCTTGAGTAATGAAAAAAAGAATATTATGGGCTGATGCGACGTCTTTTAACCTTTAGCCTACATCTGGACATGTTTATACTCAGAGAAAGCCAATGGATGCCATCAACCCACAATGTCTGTTGCTAGCTGTTAGATATGTTGGTGGTTCTGTAATGGTATATCCTGTTATCTTGTGTAAATCATTAAATCGTATGATTGCACAACATGGCTGTGTAACGGGCCAGAAATCTGAACACCAGGTGCTGCCTCTGTGGTGCACATACTGTATCCTAAGGATGCTAAATTTTGAGGTGATAATGTATGATATGGTATTTGGCATTGATAATAACAGACAAATATTTTTTATTAGTTAACAATCATTTTTAAATTCACTCAAACTAAATTCATTCCTCACTCCTGCAGCTACATACTTTTCATATCTGTTTTAGTGTTTAGTAAACAATGAATAATAATTTCCAAATAATTTGTTTTTGTATCTGGTAATCACCCTGGGGAACAAGGAAGGAAACACAAATAACCTTAAATGCAAATACAGGCATCTTTATATATGCAGACAGTACATACCAATTCAACTCTGTTATATTTTAACTATTAGAACAATATGTCATTTGTCTTCATGTAATGAAGTGATACATGAATTTTCATGAATGCAGGTTGTGAGTGGAGCAAAAGCAGCTCTTTGTCCGTACTGGAAAGTTGAGTAGTGCAGCACACCCACGATTTGTAATGAAGGCGTTCTGTATGGTAATTAGTGCACATGTGCCCTTTACTCTCAGAGACTTCCATGTGGCTTAGAGCCTTCCTCCCTGTGGCCTGAGCTCACTCGGCCTGTCTAAACAAATACCTCATCCAGAGGACCAGCAAAGAACTGCACAATAACAGGTCTGAAGTCAGGTCTGCTCCTCATGACATGCACATCCGCCATCCACCTACTGCTGCTGCTGCTTAGGACCTCTGGATAATCAAATCACATCTGGCCACAATGTCTTCTCTTATCTGATTTAATGAAAGAAAGAAAACTACTGAGCAGCAACAATGAACACTATCCAAGTGGCCACTTGAGAGTTATATAGATTTTATACAGTATATACATTTAGGTTTACAATTCATTTATAAATGGGTCTAATGCCAAACCTTTATTTTAACCCTTACATATACAGTAAAGACACATGGACTAAAGTCAGTGTGAAGATATCAAATGTTGATGTTATGCCAGGCTTAAAATTTTCTCACTAAAACTCTATTGTGTCTCGGATGTTTAGCACCCAATGTATCTTACAGTTATAAAATACAATGAATGAATGAACCTATTGATTATTCATTAACACTTTTGATATCACATAATGTTCTTTATTCAAAGGAAAATAGAGAATAGGAGTTTCTTCCTCTTGAACCCCAATCAAATATCAAGTCTTGTTTAAGCTGAAATTTATTAGATGCACAACAACAACAACAACTTGATGAGTTGCCAGTTTTTTCCCAGTTCTGTAAAACAGCAGAGAAGCTGGGTGAAAGATTTTATATCTCCCAGCCTTAACCCTCAACGACAGTTAATGTCTATTGCTTAATGATACTGTACTTACTTACAGTGAGATACAGTGATATACAACAGCAATAACTTTACTTATTACAGATTATTGATGATTAGGTCTTGGAATAATAAGCATTGTCTTTGATGTTATATTGAGATATTGAGATACATCAAGAGAGATGAGTGAATTGTTGTAAAGAATATAAGATGGAGTCACTTTTTTCTGTGAAATTCCATCTATTTTGTTTCTTGTGAACTTGTTATTCTCTTTACACACAGTTCGAATAGTCTTTGCTGTCGTTGCACAGTTTTGATGATGGTTTGACTCAGCATGGGGGTTGGGGGGTGGTTGAGTAGGGCATTAATTCAAATCTTTCAGCTGTGGCTGCCACCACTGCTCTCGACAATTCCCATGGCACTTAAGCTGTGTTACATGATTTATAGCATACAGTATAAACAGTGAGGCATGCTGGCCTTGGTATTTGAGATAAGGGCTTAAACCCTGTTGACCACTTTGAAGTAAATGATCACTTGGCTTGGAGAGAGATCACGGCATACCAAAACACAGATCTCGAAATTTCCCCTTGTATGAACAAACACAGAGTGAAACAAAGAGTGTGAGGAAAATTCAAGGATAGAGTTTCCAGTCCCCACTAAGCTGAGGAGGGGAAAAGAGCAGTGCAACTTATCATAAATCATTTCAATCTGGGTTTGAAGCAGACTCATATTTGCACTGTTCAATGTTATATATAAAAACAGAGAGAGAGAGTGACAGAGCGAGAGAGAGAGAAAGAGAGAGAGAGAGCGTATTATACATGTGTATGCAGTATTAATGCATCCAAACCCATACCCAGGTTGGTTGCATAACACAGGCAGAGACCATGTACATCAGAGACATCCAGATCCCTAGGACATGCAGTCTTTGTATTTTTCCTCGTTTCTCTCCAGAAAAGCTGTGGCAGGGAGTGTGGCTTGAGAGTCATCCTACCACAACCACATTCTGCTCCTTCAGCTCACCAGGCCATGACTGAGGACTGTTTGCTTTGTCCACTACACCATAAGGGTTTCTGTGGGAGCACACTAATCATTCCTGACTATGACTTGACAGGTGATAACCTTCAAGTGACACTTTTGACTGGATGGATGTATTTGGGTGGGGATATGATATATATTAGAAAGAGAGAGGGAGATATTATGGCAGTGATGGAGCGTTTAATGAAAAGCCATGAATCATGAATTCTGTACCTCCCATGGCACCGACTTGCTTGGCAGCTGAAACATGGAATGAGCCATTATTTCCTCCAGGTGGAGCCCCAGGTCCAACTGCCAACACCACCTACATTTCAGACACCATCACATTGTAATCACTTTATCCTTTCATTCATAAAATCATTCATGAAATCATGTCATTGGTAACATTAAGCTTATATGCATGAACAAACCTACACTTTTGTGAGTCTATGCCTGTTGTAACCTAATTCTGAGCTGATTTTTTTCCACACCATCATATCTGTGTTACTGTAACCTTCCAGTCAGCTTGAACCAGTCTGGCCATACACTGACTTCTCTCATCAAGAATGTATTTCTGCATTTCTGTATTTTTTTTTTTTAACAGATGGAGAAGCTTGAATCAGTTAATGACGTACATGGACGATAGCATGGCAAGGCACGTTCAGCTCAGCTCTGCTCAGTGTCCAGAATATTGGCATATAGGGATAAACATTACATGCTGTTTTAAAGAACCTGGACCTTACTCTGGCATAAATAAAAAGACAGTGATTTGAATAACTGAGTGTAATCAAAGCTAATACATCCTGTTCCCTTGACCTTTATCGAGTAATGTCTGGACCCTATCGAGTAAGCACTCAACAGCTTAGAATAAATATAGCACCCAGGATTTATCGCTTATTCAGCTTCAGTACGTGCTTTACCCTGGTCAGGGTCATGGAATTTCCAGAAGGCAGGAATACACCTCAATAGGGACATCTCTGTTTACAATGAAGGTGGAATAACAAATGGGATGTTTTTAGCAATAAGAAGTTATATAACAAAATAACAACAGATGCAACAGATGTGCACAAATATACCAATTGAAGGATATTCCTTTATTCTTGGTGACCATTGTTTCCACAATCCTGACCAGGATAAAGCAGCTACAAAAGATAAAGAAATTGCTGAATGAAGGTAAAATATTACGATAAGCAAGAGGAAGTTCTCATATCTTACCAAATCAATCATCAGTGGCATGCTTTGATATTTTTTAAACAGAAGTTTTTAGTTTTTACT
>JAOTRN010000041.1:13394549-13411210 GCA_028566695.1 Bagroides melapterus | reverse complement strand
TTTTTTTGAAGCAAAGACATAAATTTGAACGTAAGGGTCACCATCTCCGGCATTCACAGACAAACACAAAATGTGGCACATGGAAGATTCTGTTCTCTGAATAGTGACACATAGATGTGAAACGCTCTTGCTGAATTCTCATGTTTATCTGAATATTATGTGTCGAATCTACAGATATCAGTCTTTGAGGAAGTGCAAATGCTCTTATTTCTGATTTTGTATGTTGGGTTTGTCTACATTGAGAAACAGAGACAATAGGGAGCATTAGGATAGGGAGCATTGTCTTCATGCAGCAGCACTGTACTGTATGCGTATTGTCTTACAATAAAGATGCAAATTAGAAGAAATAGAAAATAGAAGATCAGCAAAGCTCTCTTACATAACAGTTACAATTTATGCGCAGGGAAGGAGAGTTATATTCCAGGTTTATTCTAACAGGCTTACTTTTACATATAAAGTAATTCAGTGCCTGAACCACTGGTCTTCTTTTTATTTTTGTTGATTTGGTAGAAGTGTGTTTATAGCTGAGACAGAACATAAATGCATATTAATACTGTTTGCAAATCCAATGGTCATTTTGTAAAACACTGATTTAAGAAAAAGGAAACAAAAAACTAAAAATTGTTTAGTAAAATTACTCAGTATATGATGGATCATGCAGAAAAATCAAGTGGAACAATGTTGTCAGTGATTATAGGATATCAATTCTATAGCTAACAAGCCTTCATATTTTTTCCGCTTTCTATTGTAATTCAAGACGTTTCCAAAGTCAATCAGCTTCACTGAGTCTTTTTTTTCACAGATATGTCACACTGTTGTGGCTGTGTGTGTTAGCCTGAGTACTCATCTGGCAAGCCTAATGTCTTTCTCTCCTCTAACCCCTGGTTGCTGGAGGTTTGTGGTTTCCTCAGACAATGTATTCGGTTCTAACACAGTGGGCACAGATTGTTATTTCCCTCAAATGAGAAATGATGTTAAAGTCCATCATACCTGTTTGTTTGGCAGGATGGACTGACACATTGATTGGCAGGCCATCAGTCCAGCACTTTTTTCACAGAAAACAAATTCATATAAATGAGAAAGAGTTGGTGGGGGAGAGAGTGTGTGTGGCTGGGGCAGTGAGGGAGGTAAGGGTTAGCTGGGGGGTGGCACAACCCTAATGACCCCAATTCTTTCGTTCTTATAGAAAGCTGTATTTCTCCCCTAAAGAGGCATTGTGCTCACCCCTTTCCCACATGGGAACTCTGTTTGAGTGAGGAGGAGGGCTGTAAGAGCTAGGTTGCAAGAGCAGCTATGGCAGTCTGCCATTCCTAATGAACAATGCCATAGAATAGCTTTATTTGTCAAGACCTCCTCAGGCTGTACATAGAGAAGCTTTGGGTATGTTGAATGGGCTAACTAAGGCTGTTGCTCCACTCAAACTGCCCCTACCCTCACCCCCACCCCCCAGTTTTTCCACTTGCAGACCCCATTGATTAACCTAGTTCTGTGTCTGAAAGGATGCTAACAAGATGCAGTTTAAAGTTTATGTCAATTAGTAGTCAAAGTGTGATGGGACAGCTGCGGAGTTTGTGTGTTAACTCCTGGTTGTCCGGTCCCAGGCCCAGACTCGTGGCCCACAGGTCAAAGTTTGCAATCTCTAAGTGAAACTGCATAATCTTAATCAGCAGTGTCACTCCCTGAGACCTTTCTGACAACCTTGACCCTAGGGGCCAGATAATGAAAAGGCTCACTAAAATGTTAACAGAGAACAACAACTGTCATTAAGGTGCTTTTCTTTTTTTATTTAGCTATTTATTCATTTATTTATTACCCATAATGCTTTAAATGTATTTGGAGGATATGATAACAGAATTACTGATATACTGTAATGTTTTTAATAGACACTTAGAAATGATGAGTGTCTGTTCCTTCCATATTAATTTTATTAGACTTACTTTCATCTACATTTATGTCAAACAGCTATTTTTGATATTGTCTTCCAAACTATCTAAACTATGCTTTACCGTAGCTCATGGTGTTCAGTTTACTGAGAATCTCACTGTTTCCTTCTAAATTACTTACTGCTTCCTACATTTTAACTGAAGGCCTCAGCCTAATTGCTCACATTTTCCTTATAATCTGCTGCATATTTATTTATTTATTTATTTATGTTGCATACCAACTTCACATGGCGATAATTTTAGCATGCATGTTGCTTAGTTTACGTTCAGCTTAGACAAGCTATGTTAAACAACATACCAGTGCAGACTACAGCCTGAGACCAGCTTCAAGATCACTGTATATAATGAAATTGCTTCAGTGCTGTCAGAGATGGGAGATGAGAAACATTCTCATACAAACACATAACATAATTAGTTCTTCTTTATATGTTAGAAGAGCTGGGCAGCTTGTTTCATACACAGCTGCTAGAGAGAACTTTCCATTTATCTTTTATCATTTATCATTTATCAGAAAAATATACACTATTATACACAATATACACTATGGACTAGGTCATATGACTGTGCTGGCTTTAGTGAAAGACTCATGTGAGTACTGTATTTGTTTTAAACAGTCAAAGCCTGTGTGCTTTTAAGACCCCAGCAACTACCACCACTCTTTAGCCACTAATGAGCCTTAACATAATTTTGTTTATGAGCTGCTAAATACAGCAGTCATCATTTGGTGTGGTTTGCCATTGCACCTATAAAATGCTAGGTTAAACTAAACTAACCACATGTGAATCTGAGCAGGAAATGAATACTGGAAAACATAATCTGTAAAGAGAAATTGGGCCACCTTGAGCCACCAAAACTTTACACTTTGACATCAAAGTCTCTAAACCGTACTGGAAGGATGAATACTATGCTTTGAAAATGTATTCCCTCAATTGGTGTTTAGTTGACTGTGGTGGAGAGAAGTGTCCAACATGCCAATCCAAACTTCTCCATAGGGTTTCAGTTGCTTTGAGGTTTGAAGGCATCAGTTTCATCGTCAAAAAAACTTTCAGTAAGTCCTGTGCATTGATGTATTTTCGTTCTGGAAGAGACCTCTCCTATCAGGATGGAACTGTTTTGTCATAAGATACAGGTGATCGATGTAAATATCATTGTATTTATTTGCAGTGCCACTTTCCTCTAATAAGTAGGACCTACTATGACAAGACCATGCCCCATAGCATAAGAGACCTACTTTACTTTACTGGGTTCTTTTTTACAATTAATGAGTATAGCTCTTTGATTGCGGTAGTCAAGTTACTAGCTGAACTATAGAATTGGGAAGCAGCCTCAATAAATAAACTTCTAATATATTTGGACTCCGATTACAGTGAAGAAAATGACATAGTAATAACAATTAATGGGTCTTTAAGACACAGTGTATATAACACACATAATAACAAATTAATTAACAACTTTATGAGACACACCTATCTTGTTGATGCACATTCTGAGTGTACAAATTATATCGTATCTATTTCCATGCATACATTGTGTTCTGTCTTCTAGCCCTTAATTGCATTAGTGGTCATTTACCAAGCACTTGATTACAGTTAGCTGGATATTTGTTCTCGGACACATTTTCAACATAGTGGGGGGGTGTTCTGAGAAATGCTGCTGTACTTGATACACTCACATCAATACCACACACATTAGAGTGCCACTACCGTGTCGGTTTCACTGCTGTGATGACAATAGGGTAGAGCTCAGTAATGTCTGGATCTGACAGACTGTATTTACAGTTCCAGCTGACATGCTACAGTCTTTAATTATATATACTGTACACTGTAACCTATTTGGCAGATGTAGATGTTAAAATGGATAAAAGGTTCAGGTACTAGGGTTAAAGAGGCACAAATCTGGCATTTCCTTAAAGAACTCTGAATTGATGCTTTAAGAAGTTAATGTTTAAGAAATAACCACTGAACTCATTTGAAACTGGGATTAATCACAATGTTTTAGTATGTTGAGCGTGTGAGCACATTAACCCTAGGAATTTTCCAGATAGGTGCTGAGTGCAGGGATGACTACTGCCACTCAGATGGTAACTCAACATGACCCGTCTGTACACCCTATAATATACATTGAGGGAATAAACCTCACTTAATCCTCACTCATTTGTAGAAAGACAGCACAAGTGACCTATATATGTTACTAATTATAATTGAATTGTACATTCTTGTACAATTCCTGTAATGCCCATTAGAGCTGTTTATTTAATTGCTTTTGTGGTATCAGCACCATGTGTCTCAGCTGACCCAGAGGGCCACCTTCACATCTGGAAACGCTCTTAAAGGAGCTTCCAGTGGAACTACTGGAAACTGTAGCCCAAAACTATCACCGGCAGGTCAGCTATTAACCAGAATGAGTGATTTGGGGTCACTGTAACATATCCCATAGTGGCTATTTTATAAACGTTTAGGCAAACGTTTGAAAGTTGGTGCTCTATTGTTTGGATTTTTAGTAATATGGAATTTGTATAAAAGTAATATTAGATGAACGATTTGTGTCTGGGAGACTTGCAAAAGACTGCAGCCTTCCTAATGTACATGACTGTCAATTAAGTAACCTGTGAAAAGGTGACCGCTATCACTGCACCAGCAATAGAAGTAGACAAAGAATCTATTCTTTTTCCCAGGCAGTAGACCAAAGTGATTATTGGAAAGAGAAAGGGATAGAGAAAGAGAGAGAGAGGGAATGAAAGGCAAAGAGAGCTCTTGGCGGCACACTGCATTCCCAGTTATATTAACCTTCCAGAGAAATCAGTCTGACACAGAAGCTGACGGAGGATCTAAATTACCTTTTGATTGCTGGTGTGGCAGCCTGTTTATATTATCGGTCATCTGGCACAATGCAGCCCCCTGTTCGGCCCCTCTGCAGTCGTCAGCCCCTTATTAATTATAGTAAGTGACCTTTGAGCAGGTGATGAGAGAGAAGAGGGTTGGGGGCCAGTCCCACAGACACACTGCCTGTTTGATGAGCTCCTATGACTAGGCTCTTTTTTTGTAGAGAATCTTTTTTTTTTTTGGTACTGCTGATATCTCTTGCTCACCATCAGTCCCCTTCTCTCTTCACCCCACATCTACCACCCCCACCCCTATCCCAACCTATCCCCCTGCCTTTGAGTTTTTTCTCCACAGTAATCTAGCAACAGCTTGTTCTCTATTATTTTCTATGTGTGTGTGTGTGTGTGTGTGGCAGCATCACTGGTGACATTTTAATCCAAGTTTCATCGTCATCCTTCACTCATCTGATCACTGGCGGTTCTTACATTGGTACGGAAACAATCATAATTTTTAATTATAGTACAGGGAATGCAATTACTTGTTACCTTTTAGACTCGTCAGCATTGTCTGCTTTCATTTGTATTGTAGAGTTTATAAGCACTTATCTTTGTTGTAATAATGAAATGCCAGAGCAGGTGTACTACATCTGATCCTAAACAGAATTGATGAGCTTTAAGTCCATTTCACGTGGTGTGTATCCAACTATCCAAATCAGGCTGTCTTCATTTATCGACACATTGGTTAAATTACCGTCAGTAGTTAAACTGACTCTTTTCCTGACGTGATCACTGTAGGCAGACAGAAAGGTAGCACAAGGGTAAGTCTCTTTAATATCTATTTTCTAAAATATATTTATATAAACCTAAATTAGAGGGGATCATTTTGTTCAAAATCCAATTTTACATCATTGGCAGTTTTCCATAATTTATACAGCATCCGGTGGGTTTTCCCAGACCACCAGCTATATGATCTGCATGATAATTGTAGTTTCTTGGGTGAGATTCATGAATGACTTTAGCTCTCATGAATCTGATGTATTTACACTCTTTCATGCCATAACCCAATGACTCCACTTGGTTAATTCATTACTTACAAAGGACAAATCCCAAGCCCAATTTTAGCTGTCAGCATCAATATATTTCAACCATCAGTTAAATATGAGCATGGGACTCTATGTATGCAGGCTAACAAGACGCCAGGATCCTGGTGTGTGCTGAACAGCCACTGCAGCCAGTGTTGATGGAGAATAAGCAGCACAATGCCAGCTGTGCTGATACTGAACAGTGTAAAATGACTTAAGCTGATATTTCAGCTTTCATAAAATGGATCTGAGAGCAAAAATATGACTGACAGATATCTTCCCATTTAATTCTCTGAATATATTTACACCTGTTACGGTACACTATGGCCAAATGTTTGTGGATACGAGACCATGACACTCATATGTGCCTTTGAACAAGACTTTCCACATAGATTTTGTGTGGCTCTGGGGATTTCCCCATTCAGCCACAAGAACACTTGTGAGATTGGGAATTAATGTCAGGGTGAGGAAGCTTAGGATTCATTTAGGGTTCCATCGTAAATGTGTACAGTTTGGGTAAAGTATACATGTGGGTGCCATGGTCTGGTCTCCACAAATATTTAGCCATATAGTGAACCCTATTTTAAAAGGTATTTCAGTTTATATATTTGTTTCAAGCTTTGGTGGTCAAATGCAGTAAATCCGCTTTAAAATTGAACCTGAGCTAATGTATTCAAAGACAGATTTAAAAGCACTTTTGTACGTCGCTCTCGATAAATGCGTCTGCCAAATGACCTTAAATGTAAAATGTAAAATGTAACCCATTAACACCATTAATAACAGTTCTAAAATAAAGATTTTAATCATTTATTTTAGCAACAGTGAATTGTATGTAAATGATATGTCTGCCAAATGTTTCCTTTCTTTTTTTTAATTCCTTAGAAGTGTGAGTCATAATAATTTCAGTACAAAATGTATATTTTAAAGAACAAAGTATAAAAAGGCATCAGAGATCTCACCAACCAAACTGTGAGTTTCAGTCCAGAGTCTGCCATTCAACTGGCTGGTGAGACACTCTCTCTGAACTGGGAAGTGATGCAGGTGCTACTCATAGTCCCACTGACCAACAATCACGAATATCTGCAATCAGTCCTCTTTCTCAATACAAACCACGTTTGATCTGGCCTCGCATTTTAGAAGCACTTTCATAACCATAATCATATCTACATGGTTTATGGTCTAACATTTTTTTTATCCATATCTACAAAACAAAGTTTAACAGAAAAGCTATTTGTCTTTTAATCTAATGTTTACTTACTGATTGTTCTTTTCTTCACATAAACATGATCACCACAAATAGATCCTACATCTTTCTTATTTATCCCTCCTGATGTGGGATCACTTACCACACAAAAATGGCATTTCTCTTGGACTTTTCTTTGGAATGAAATTTTATCCTCTGCTCTAACAAAGGTAAATGAGTACATTTATATAGAGAAAAATGAAGTTTGCTAAAGTATCAAACCATTAGCAATGAGTGCTTCCCAAAGGCAACTGCTGAATAAAATGTATGCGGTAATTGTGGAGGGGGATTGAAAAGCTTTGAGTGAGCTTATATAGTCGTTGATCACTGGAAGACACTGTGGTATGTTGGACACTGCTGCGATTTCATGTATTTCAGGGCATATTTGAGTTCTTTGCTCTTTTTCTCCCATTTGTGAATAGCCATGAGCAGCAGCTGCTGGTCCACCTTACGGCCCATGATGAGGAAGCTGCTCCCAAGGTTGTCGAGTTGAGAACAGGGGCAGTTTGCTCCATTCTTGATGTAAAGCGTTAACTTCTTCAGGTCTTTCTTGCGCAGGATCCCCATCTTCAGAACCTTTTTCTTCTTCTGAGCTGCGATAAGTTTGCGGTCACCTTTTTCCTTCTTCACTTCTTTGATCTTCATTTTAAGTGCTAGAACAGACATGAAAGGATTAAATCTTTTAAAAACAAATTAATTTCATTCACTGGCAAAGAGCAATATCAATACGTCATGTCAGTGGAAGTGTGTGTGTATGTGTGTGTGTGTGTGTGTGTGTGTGTGTGCACTGTCATTCTCTCTTTACATGTTTGAGGGGAAAAAAGGGAGAGAAATTCTGTCTTCCTTTTAGGTCTCCCACCGTCATACTGGTTCCATTCTTTTGTACTCTTTCAAGCAGCAAGTCATTTCACAACAAGCACACAGGAACATCCTGGGATATCCCATTCAGTTGAATAGTTTACACCTCCCCAGAGAAGCATTATTTAACCATGGATGGCATTAATTGCAGTCACCCGGGACAGGACAGGGAGACGAATGGAAAGTTTTAAAGACAGATGTGAAACAGTCCTAAAGTAGCTACAAGCACTTCCCCACCTCATTCACTGCCCTTCGGAGACTGAGCTACTAACCTTCCATAACCAGTAAGGTCTTGTCCATGGAAATAATGAAGACTTATGAACCATACCATTTATTGTAGGCTTAATGCTACTTTTTGTGGCATTAAGTGAAAAGGTTTTTTTTTTTTTTTTGGTTTTTAGTAGGTCTTTCTTTCTCTTTTTAGGTCTTAGAGTCTTTCTTCACTATTAAGATTAAACTTTGCTGTATTTAAATCATGTGGAAAAAATTGTGCATAGAATTTTTAATGTGACTCATGCATGTGTAATGAAAAAAGAATTTATACATGAACAACAAATTCCCAAAGAGATTTTACAGAATTAAAAGGAATAAATCAAATTAAATGACCCTTTGGTAGACAAATTGACTTGTAAAACAAACAGTTTCTGTTCTGTTTACTGAACAAGATAGAGATCCATAATACAGTCCAGTCCACAGTCCAATTCATTCATCTTCAGCAACCACTTTATCCTGGTGTGCTTAAAAGCATGTCTGGATGCTATTCCAAGAACATTTAATGTGATGTGGGAATTAACCAGTATGTACCAGTAATGGGATGCCAGTCCATTCCCAGGCACTATACACACATGTTCAAACCTATGACCAATTCAGCACAGACCTGTAGATATCTTTTTCTGAAGGTGGGAGGAAACATGAGATTCCAGAGGAAGTCTATGCAATAGAACATGCACTAAAACTCCAAAGACAGTAACCTGAGCTAAGGATCGAACCACAAATCCTGCAGATGTAAGGGAGCAATGCCACTTGCTGTGTCTTACGTGCTGAATGATTTATTGTATCAGTTATTATTTACCAAAAATATTTTACTGTAAATGTAAAATGTATCGTACCATATTTTTAGAAGTTCTTATATGTAATAGAAATACATAGAAACAACCAAAATTTACTTCAATTGTTTCTGATTATCTATTTAGTGATAATGATGTTACTTACAGTATTGTTTCTAGTACATATCTTAATGAACAAAGATGAAATTTCTGTTCATTGTAGTGGAGTCATTTTTTTTCACTTCCCACTTAATCCTCAGTGTATGTAGATTTCTTCACATCAGACCAAATGCAAAAGTATTAATCAAAGAAAACAGCAAAATAAATAAATAAATAAACTGGATGATTTTATTTTACTTCATCTGTCACAGACAGTCAGTCACTACATGTCATGTTGTGTACAGTTATGTATGTGACAAATAAAAAAAATTAATTTGAATTTGTATTGAAAGGTGGAAAAAGCAGAGCAGGACCAGCTGGATGCCACAATAACCGAAGATCATATTAAACACTAACAAAACAAAGGATTCTGCTGTCTCATAGAGTTATGCTGCATTTTCAAGTAGCTTAAAATTCAGAGATTAACTAAACATAAGCTCTGATTTTAATACTTGCCCATCAGCTATAATGTTCCTGTGAGTATGAGCATGCCTGGGCAACATTGTGATGACAAGTTGAACTTACATTTTAAACAAGAGCTGGTCTAAATTGTGGCTGGTTTTTCTGATGGAGTGGGTTGATGAATGCAGGTAGAGACTGGTATTCACTCTGAGCAGAAACAGATCATGTTCCTTAGAAGGTTGTGGTTTTATGTGTGTGTGTGTGTGTGTTTCTTTTTTCTTTCTTTCTTGTCCATATGTTCAAATGCCCGAAAAAGTTTCTTTTTTATCAGTAGAAATTATTTATGGCCAACTATACTTATTGTGTATTTCACGACTCTACAGTTCTCTAGATTATTAATACTAGTAACAAGAGAAAGCTGACTTTTGAATGCTGAGGCTTAGATCTCTCAAAAACAACAAATGTTTGATTAAACTGTTGGCATCTTTGATTGAACTAATGTCTGGTACATTAGTGTTTGCTTATCTAAAGCTCTTAATTGATACAATGAGTTGTTCAAGTATTGTCTATGCATAATGCTATTATTTATTAATGTTCTATTAATTACTAACCACAGTAGTACAATAGAGACAGATCTGGCTGGCTGATCTATTTGATTTGGGTTAAGTGGAAAATCTGTAAATTTTATCAGCATTTCATGTGAATTACTATGAAAACTACTAAACATACAGTGACGCTGAGCTAATGACTAATGTAGTACACAATCTTGTGTAGATTTATACTTCAGCCATTTTTGAGTAATCTGACTGATGCACTACTTTACAGATAGTCATTGATCAGTTCTGGGTTCTGTTCAGCACAAAGTCAAACCACAATGGACGGTTTCAATAAATAGAACTTGTGTTGGTTTTATTATATTTTGGAATAATCAGTAAAAAAAAAGTAAACTCACATCTTCGAGAACTGTAGTCTGGAATCTTGCGTATTTTATTTCATCATTGAAAGCCTAAAAAAGCTAGAACCGTAGAGTTTTGAATTCAAAAATACAATGCAATTCAGACAATCTCACATAGCTGGTGTACGTATATTGCAATGCAGTTCCTACTCTGTGAGTGAGATTAGGAAATAAAATTGTATTTCTGTCTAGACTACCTTTTGGTTATTGAGTTGAACAGCATTGCAAATCCATAACAGTTCTCTTTACCAGAAACTTGTTCAATCTGCTTGTATTTTTAGCTGAATGAATGTCTTTGGCAGTCTTTAAATGTTGTAAGACCTTAAAATGTTCTGTGCATCAGATTTAAGTACACTAATTATCACATTCGCTGGTCTCTTTCATTGATATTTCTTGCCTACAAAATTCTGCTTCACACTTTGTATTTTGAGAAGTTTGTACTGTAGAAGTTTTTAAAGAGTTCTGTTTGAGCCACATAATAAGATTCAAATACACAAAATAAAAATAGTACAGTAAGAATCTTGTTCATTGGCCAATTAAGACAGTTGAACAAGTACTTTCCTTTTATTAATGGCCTTCATAAGAATAATTGTGCTGGCTCTGGGTGTACAGAACCTCTGATGTAGTGAATGTTATTTCCTTGTGGTAACTGGAAGAAAAATCTATATTTTTTCTAACAACCAAGTGAATCAAATAGACCATACAGTTATGAAACTTAATACTCTAGCACATTTCTGTGCAGACCACCAAAGAAATATATCAAAATAGCAGCAAATACATGTTAAGTGGAACTATATAACAGGAAAACATGAGCAAAGCATTATTAATTAGGCACATTTTTTTTTAAATAAGTGATTAACTTGGACATTTGCTTGTGAGCCGTCACAAATATTTATTCAATATGACTGCTGCCTGTCCAAATGTCTGTGCGTATGGAACAGTCAATCCTCCTACTCAACACACTGGTGCAAGTAATTTGTCATACTTAAACGTGATTATATACAAAAGTAGGTGAATCCATCCAAGTGAAACAAACCACACAGCCAAAGACAACTGACAGAATGAAGCCACTTCATGGCCTTCACTACAGAAAGGCTTTTCTGAACTTTTCTTTAGCCAACTCTGAACAGAGAAATACAGATTTCTGGAGATCCACCTCTAACAGGTCAATACCAGACATTCTGGAGGCTCAGACAGACTTTAAAGACCTTCAGTCAGAAAATAGGAAAGATTTAAATCGTTACACAGCGTGGAACACAGAGTTGCCTAGAACTTTAATTTGTCACATACACAATCGTACACAGTATAACATCTAGTGAAAGGTTTTTTTTACTACTGTCCTTGATATAGAACTAGAGGCAATTAACACTAATGTAAAAAAAAAAAAAAAAATAAAAAAAAAAAAAAATAAAAATAATAATAATAATAATAATAATAATAATAAAGTATCATATATAGATATTGGTATATCTAGTGCTTTCTAAATTGTGCTTTAGTCAATTGTGCAAAAGTCCAGCTGAGGTAGTAGAGAAGGTTCATGCTCTATTATTAGATTAAATATTAATAATATTCAGGATTTATCCTTTTATTTTTTGTTTGCATTATTCATTGAATATCATTATATTGTTGTTAAGTTCACATCTAATAACTCCAACAGGAGACTTCTACTCTAGAATTCTGACAAGGTCTCCCACATGACAGAAAACACAAGTCTCATTAATGCTGGTGAATCACACAGCGTATGTTTCTCATTTCTGAGAAATTAGCTGAGCAGGTAAACAAGTCGACATTTTCCTGAACAGTGCTTTCAACACAGAATTCATATGCTAAGGGTATTGGCAATAGTATGGGTTGGATCAATGTCAGTGTGCCTACCTGTGTGAGTGTGTGTATGTGTGTGTGTGTGTGTGTGTGTGTGTGTGTGTATGTGTGTGTTTTGTGTTAGATTCTTACATACCGAAGTCACTGGCACAGAAGTGTTCCATTATCGTGTCAGCTTTCAGTTCATTGTCACAGGGTGGACATGCTTTTGATGCTGTCAAGAGAAAAAGAGAAAATACAGATGATTTGACAGATTAACTGACATAATTTTCAAAATTACGGTAGCCCCACTTTCTATTATATTTTACTGATGTGATTTGATTAACACAGTAGCTTTATGTCCCTTGTGCAGGATAGACTCAATATTTGGTTTTGTGGAACTGAGCTGCAGGGACATTGAGGGTCTGCAGTCAGGTTCACAGAGGCACTAACCATTTTGTAAACACTTTGCAAATTTCTTCTTGTCAGATGCTATTTTGTGTGGGGAGGATACACAGAACAGGAGTCTGGTGCAATGTTTGCCTTGCAATTAAGGCGGTGAAAATGTTTGAATTTAGATATGTGTATATTTTTAGTGTACAGGAATGGCAACAAAAAAAAAAGCCGCTCACAGAAAAAGTGCACTTTGCTGAATATTTTCAAGCAACTACTGAGTGACAATTGAGGTCACGTGTTTTACTTCTGGTGGGTCCAATAACATGAATAAATCTGACAAATGCAAGAATGGATGCAATTGTATTTGCTAAATCTCAGTCCATGGAAAAGATTATATTGATGCCCTTTTAACCATAGGTGGAATGCATAATGTATCACTTGAGCTCCGACTTTTAACAGACATAGAGGCTGTTGTGCTTGCACAGCAATCCTTGTGTGTGTATGTGCATTCTAATGGCTCTAGTTTTGTGCTGAGAGACAGGGAGGCATGTAAAGCGCACCACCGCTGCTCTCAAAAAAAAAAAAAAGGCACTAAAGGCCAGGGCTAATAGTGCTTAATCCATAGCTTTTAGAATAATAATGAGAGGGAGTGCTTCAGGCAACTGGATGTTTGATTTCCTCTGCAATGAGTCACTTCAGACTTCTTCCACAAGCTCAAGATATTTTGTTCCACAAATGAAACTCTCTGTGTGGCTATAAATAATTTGATGAATGTGAAATGTGTTACAGTAATGTTCTTTATGGCCTTGCCAGCTGGACCTAATAAAGTAGGGTACTAGCTTTCTAGTAAAGTAGATCTAGACAATACTTATTTTAACAAAACACACACACACACACACACACACACACACACACAAATGGCTCCACTTAAATGTTATTGTTCTCTTATGTAGATTAGAAGGTAAGATTATACCACATTTAATTTTAAGGGACACATTTTATTACTTTATTAGATAGGAATTATCATGATTGCGTGTATAGTAATTGATGACTGTTACATTTCATTAACTGTAAACTTCTCAGGACAAACAATTAACCTCATGTGAAGACTGAATAATCTCGTGTTCTGTTTTCTAGCTAATCACCAAGTGTTTTTTTTTCTCTTTATTGTTTCTAAGACATACGTGTGTTAGACTGTTAACACACACTCGTTTACTCATTTACTCATTTACATCAATGTTTCATTTTATCTTCTACTTCCAATGCAAGCTGTACTGATGTATGTATATTCTGTGTAGCTCCAGGTTTTCTATCATCTTGCTTATATAGACTCCTTAGGCTATTTCCTACAGTTCTTTTACAAAAATTTAAAGAAATACAGTTCCTCCTCTAGAATGCTTTAAGGTTCTATGTACAGTGTTTCCCCATCAGTCCTTAAAAAGCCACTGAACTTCTGAGGATCCTGATTTTCCCAAAAAAATGTAGCAACTGAATGAGGATTTAGTAAAGAAAAGACTTCTCTATGCAGCTAAAACTAAACTCCTTATGATGAGTGTAATGCATGCGTCTGTATTCTGTCCACTGAGCACGTCTCAAAACGTCTAGAAATCACCTAAGAAAGCAAACGTGCCTGGGGTTAAGCAGTTACATGCCCCCCTTCTGATTCCTTCTTCCAGGTTGAAAAATGAGGGTCAGAGTTTATCACCCCTGTCACTAAAGCAGTCACTGCAGCAGATAATATGAAGGGTTAAAGTTCGGAAGTTTTCATTGCTTGTGTGGTGGCGTGTGGTGGCGAAAGCCAACCCCACCCCCCACCCTCTTCCTCCCCCCTGCGTGCATTAACCGGCCGAAATTCCTACACATTCCCAGAGACCTCTGGACAGTTCAGCTGGTGACACTCATACAATCTCTTTCTGAGTGAAGGAACAGTGTCATTTCACTTCAGTCTTCAGTCTACACTGTCTGAAAGCCACACTTCTTGGAACTGCAATGTCTTATTTGAACTGCAGAGTAATTTATTCCCGTTTGCTGGGTGGTTTATTGGCAGGATGCCCTCTTGAAGTGAAGCCAAAGCATGTGCCTGAAGAGCTAGCAGTGGGAATTCTGCAAACTGAGATTCTGTGTAGATTTAGTGATCGACTCACATTAACAGACTGTCTCAAGCTATTTGCAATTGATTCAGCAAAAACAGTTAGCGTCAGTTGTTGCTCATGTCTTTAAAATGTCATTAGATAAATGATTGCAAATGACTAAGGCTGACTGGATCACATTAAAAGTTCTTGCCCAAGACAGAACAAGCTAATCATTTATGTTGCTTCTATGAGTAAAGCTGGTGCAGCTGAATCTCTTGAATTTGTTGCAGATTATCCAATTTTGAGCTTTCAATTCAGAGTATGTTATTTCACTGACCGCACCCAGAATATATTAAAGATTTATATTAAAGTATTTATTTTTATTTGACATTTCCTCAAATATGTAAAAATGTACTGAAAAATAGTGGAATAATCCCAGTTTATTTATAGTCATCTGGAAAATATAAAGCTTTATATTATATTTTTATAAATTCTTGTACTAACACAAGACAGTAGTTTATCAGCAGTTAAACTGGGTGTTTCCTGTTAAAAAAAAAAAATAAGGAGCTTTTGTAACTAAAGATATTTAGTCATTATGGGACAATGTGGCATGTTTTTAGTTTGTCTGTTGTCTGATACATTGTCTACTGGAGGCACGGGTTCTTTAGAGTGTTTTTTCCAGCAAATATTTCATTGGGATTTAGAATTCCTGATTTTATGGCTCATTTGGTCTCATTGGAAGGTGCTAGATAAAACACTTGAACATAAAACATTACAAATTGCCCATATTTAAAAAAAAAAAAAAAAAAGGTTAGATTTGAGAGAACCAGCATGCCTCACATGTGAAAAAATGTTCCTCTGTTATTGTAATTATTTTCTGAAGCCCCCCACCCACCCACATTGCTCCCTTACTGTAGAAACACCGTTTACCAGAGTGTATCCATCATTTAGGCATGGTACTCTCCAGATACCTATTCAGGAACTCAGATCTTGGCTGTGAACTGGCACTGGAGGATTTCACCTTAACCCACAAAAGAAACCCCTTTTATCATGCTTAGACCACTGTTCAGTGTGCACTAGAGCTCTCAGAAAGCCAGTAAAAGGCCAGACTCATCCAATGTCAGCTTGTGTCACTATGCTATCTTGTTTCTCGTCGCCATGCCCCTTTAGCAAAACAGACATAAGAGTGAGCATTAGGCTGTGAGCTGCCACACTCCTCAGGTGTGACATGTTACTGTCTGGTTATACCGCTAGCTCTATGTGCGCATGTTTGAAGAGCTAAACAGACACAGGGTTAGTGGATTACTCAAAATGATGTAATCAAACTCTGAGAGAATTCTGAGATTAACTTTGCAACCCAAGTCAAGCTGCTTAAAGCTGGGGTTTAGCAGGGTGTCAGACCAGAAGCACAGTGTAGAGAAGAATTCCATTTCGCAAAGCAATCACAATGTTTTTCTTTCTGGTCTTTATAACACTAGAACAGTTGTATTTTTACAGCATGAAGTCAGTATGATTGATGTTTTCCCTACTCACTGAATGCTTTCCCCTTTTGTCACCCAGGACACACACACACACACACACACACACACACACGTGCGTGCGCGCACACACACACACACACACACACACACGCACACACACATTTAGACATTGGTATAGAAGCATGAATATTGATGTCTGTCATGTGTATTAAACTTTTAAACCTTTATACAGTGGAAAAAATGAAATGATTAATTAATGCATTAATTATTTATATATTTACATAAAATTTATATAAAATTCCTAGAAATCTTAGACCCTGTTGGTAAAAATTTCTTTCAGCATGTGGACACAGAATATTTTAGTAGACATCCCAGGCTAGCTTAACTTTCAGACAAGTTCTGA
>JAOTRN010000041.1:13343676-13355311 GCA_028566695.1 Bagroides melapterus | reverse complement strand
TTGTTTTGTTTTATTCATTCCATAGTACAGTCCAATGCTATAATATGTGCAGAAAGTGATGCTCACTTTTGAAAATGAGACATTCTAGACAGTTTATACCTAATTTAGGGAATTATTCAAATCTGCCTGCAGCCATCACTGGTGGAATAATTCAGTGCTGGAAATATTAGTTTCTGTTACATCCTGTCCTTTAATACCTAGCTCTATAATTCAGTGACTGTTTCAAGCACTCTTTTATAAATAAAAAAAAATGCTCTGCTTCTTTAATGGATCAGACTTCATGTCTGAATTTTGAATACACATTTAGATATATTTGGAAATTTTAGCTCAGGAAACCCATAGAAATATTGTGAATGATAGTAAACACTCAGAGTGAAAACATCTATAATTCATCTTTGTGCACGTTTATTCACTTTGTGTGCATGTGTGTAATAAATGTAAATTGTATCATATGTTGTAGCTCCAAAACCTTCAGGATCTGAGGCATACTGCCTCACTAGCCACCAAGGTGTTCATTCAGAGGGACTACAGTGATGGCACCATCTGCAAGTTCCACACCAAACTTCCAGCAGACCTCAGCAGCAGGGTGGGTGGATCACAGAGATGACTAAAGAAAATAAAACTTTTAAAACATACATATCCTTTAGCAATCCATATGCATTGTTAAATAAGAGGCTAAAACGTTAAAGTCAGAAAATTGCCAGTTTGCCTGTCCTGGGCACATTATGTCTGTCTTGAAATGAATAATAAGAATAAGAATAAAAAAATGAATGCTATTTGCATTTCTACTAGGCATATTATTCTTGAAACTTTTCCATGAGTCATCCATTATAGGTTCTGAACAATGCATATTGATTTTGCAGTATTCTAATATTGACTGAAATCTTAACATGGTCCACAAGCATAAACGTGGATGCCAGTTAAGCACATTTTGTATATCATTCTGAAAAAAATAAATAAATAAACTCATCTTTGTTACTTTCACTTCCTGTTAATCAATCCTGTTCCAAGAGCAAAATGCAGCCAACATTGTAAAAGTGAGATAATTGATGCCTCAGTCAATGTTCAATGTATGAAAAAAGTGTCTCCCATGCAGTTTAGGCAGTGAGAGAAACGCACATACCAGCAAGTGGTTAACGTAGCTTATTATCCATTATTATATGAGATACTGCAGGGAAGGACACTGTCTTTTAAATGTCTAATAGTATCTCAACCGTAGCAACTAAAGCAACGATGAATGATATTTACAAGCTAGATGATTTTTACACATGTCAACACTGGATACTGAAATATTACTAAAACCACTGAAGTATTCATAAAATATGACAGATGATAAATGCTCCATGCACAGACAAGAATTGCACAAAAGTGCTGCTCAGGAAGATTTATAGTTACCAGTTTGTGTGAACAAAAATGACTGCAGAAAAGGACAGAAAGTGTTTTTTGTCAGAGATGACATCAGCATATATACTGTACCTGTATGTAGATTGACATCAAGAGGTTGTGTCAGTGTGTCTTTCTTTCTTTCTTTCTTTCTTTCTTAGTCTACTTTATTTCATGTAGTGCTTGAACTTGATTCCAACAGTAAAAATTCTATAAAGTGCAGGAAGAAGGAGGACACAGCTTGAGTTGTATCAGCATGTGTAAGGAATTACCTATTTTTGCAGATCGAGCGGACCCTGTTTGAGGACACAGTGAAGACGCTCAATAACTACTACGCAGAGGCTGAGAAGATCAGTGGTCAGTCTTATCTGGAGGGTTGCTTGGCCTGTGTGTCAGCTTACATTATATTCCTCTGCATGGAGACCCGATATGAGAAGGTATCAAGATGTACTTCCTTTTCCCCATTTACTCCACAATCAGCAGTTACCATCTTTCTGCTCAAGCCCTTACACATAGCCGGCTTTGATGAAACAGAAACTTCGGTTTTGACGTGCTACCTCATTCAAGTGTGACCACACGTATTCAGAGGAACAGACGGAAATTGTTTATGAATGCACGTCAAAAGATGTTCTGATGTTTGATGTGCTCAGATCCGCCATGCTTACAAATGCATCCATTTACTTACAAGTTACACATTGTGACTCCAAGCTAAAGTGCTTGCACCTGTTTGCCTGTTGGCTGCACCTCAAGTTCTGAGTTCTGTGCCATGGCCGATTCTAAAAGGCAGCTAATTAACCTGTCTAGTTCTGCCTTACCTGCTCCTTATTCAGATGGAACAGAGATGAAATAAACACACAGTACCTACGAGCCTTTTTTCATGTTTCTTTTATCTCCTCTCTCTTGCTTAGATATTTCAGAAGCAGTCTTGTTTGTTTGTTCTGATTTTCACATCAGCTGAATCTCATTAACCTGTGCCATAAAATGTTTAACAGAAGCACTTTAGAAATAAACTAAATTATATAAATTGCCACCCATGAAGAATGATAAACTGCCACCCATGAAGAATATTCCTGTTTGCTGCCTCAGCTGACAGAAGGCCACACATGAATAGACGTGGACAGATGGCACGTATGCCCAAAACGACCCTGATAAGCATCTTCCTCGTCAAAGACAAACAACTGAGCACATGTCAAAGAAGCTAAGAAAAAGAACCAGTCATTTGAATAACCAAACAACTACAATATGCTTGAGATCACTTGAAATATTGCATCAATTATAGATTACTGATATGAGTTATTTTTCATAATCTTCAAATATTAATAAGGGGATAGAGGGAAATTAACATACGCCTTTAATATTTAATCAGGTTTCCAGTGACACGAGTGACACATAATGTCTCCTTTAATACTGGCAGAAAATCTTTTTACTTCAGAACAAACAGAAGCAGAAATAAACTTCAGAACATCAGAAGCAAATATATGAGAAAAAGTAATCGTACTGTATCTTAATCCCAGTTCGAGTAGGACTTAATGTAAATATTGAGGATTTAAAAGGTTTTTTTTTTTTCTGTAAGCAATTTTCTGTAGAATATTTAATCTGGTGTTAAAAAGTCTAACAAAATGATAGTGTGCTTTAAAACAGACTTTTCACACAGAAAAGATTACCAAAGATTTCAACAAAGGTGGATTCTATATTGGAGGTTAGAAGAATCTTATAGAATTTGTAGTTTTTCTTTTTTTTTTTTTGATCAGCACCAAAAAGACCAGTTTCATTAATTCTCTTAGTTGGAGTCTTTGGACAAAGCTCATGATGATCCTATAGTTCATAATACAGATTCAGTTGCATATGGAAAAAATCCAAATTCATTAATCTATGCCATAAATCAGTGCAGAGTTAGTTCATGCTCATTAAAATCTTTAGACTAGTTTATACTACCTTTGCTTTGCTCCTTCACATCAGCACCTTATTTACTTTCACAGCTGATTATGGAACGTGAAAAAGCACACCATGTAGTTTCATCTCATTTCAGTAGAAAAGCAACAGGCAGGCAGCTGATGCAATACTTGCTTTGCAAAATCTAAAAAAATGATATGTTAAAGCAGTCTAAAACAAGCCCTCATTAAGCTACATTCATCATTCAGTCACTCATCTTCACTAACCTACCGTAGTGCCAAGGCATAAGGCAGGACATTTCAACCCGAGTGCCTATAAACACCACCTGAAAAATGCACACAAAGACAGAAAACACCATGCAAAAATCCTCACAGCAATAAACCCAAGCTCTTGTTAGGCTTTAGTTCTGTTTAAATAGTGTATAAAAAAATGCTAATTACAGTTCTACTTGGAAACAAGGCTAAAAATAGCTCTAATCTGTAATCCAATTTTATCAGGATTGAAATAATATCATCGCATTCCTTGATAGAATTATCCTTGATTATGTGATGAAGTGCATGTGTGTATCATCAATGTTTTATCTCTTCTAAGCTCCATGGAAACCATATCGCATCTTCCATGGAGATATTTTCCTCTAAAGCGTCTCTATTGTGTGATTTAGATAACTCATTTATCATGTCTTTCCCTTGTCTATGCAGGTCTTAAAGAAGATCTCCATGTATATTCAGGAGCAGAATGAGAACATCTATGCACCCCGAGGACTTCTTATCACTGACCCTATCGAGAGGGGCATGAGAGTGGTATCCTTTACATATTTATCTGGCTATCTCGAAGAAAGCATCAAAGGTTGGAACTTTATGCAAGCAGCTTCTGTGAGCCAGTGGACTGAGATGAAAGGGATGTATTATGTACATTTGGTTGATAGAAGACCAGACATGCTGTTACATTTTGGATCATCAGCAATGTTTTAACAACGTAAGCTGATAGTGTTAGCAGAGAAGAGTTACAGGAGTCTAGCCTTGGAATAATGAATACCTGGATCTACTGATGATATGAGATGCAAATCTTTAGATCGCATGATTACAAGATTTGATCTGCAAAGGCAAGCTCTCTATTTATCTATGATTGCTTAACGGTTTTGCTAGAATGAACTAAGCTGTCTTTGGTGAGAATCCAGGCTCAGATACCTTGAAGTCATGTTGAGATTTGTGCTAAGACAGTACTACTCTAGACAGAAGAAGTGAATGACTCAAACCTAATAAATGTTACTGATTCATGCTTTAAAAAAAATTAATAGTACATCAGCAAAAAAAATGCATTTAATTAGTTTAATTTCTTAATTACCTGGAATGTCCTCTTTTCTATGCATTTTGCAAAACAGAGCCTTCTTACTTATTGTACCTTAGTTCTAAAATATACTGTATGTCTCCAGGTAGAGTACTATAATCAGAAACTGCTAGTGGCTATCAAGAAATTTCATTTGAGATTGTGTTATTTGGTGTGATTTTTGTCAGGAGATGGCAGTCTCACCAGTGGGCCATCAAGCATGCCTGGCAGTGTTGTCAATGTGATTAACCACAATTCCAACTGTCTAATGAAGGATTTTCCACACTGTCCACCAACAACTCATCACAGGGCTTTGAGGCAACACACAGCCTCTTCAATATCGGCCTGTTAATGTAAAAGAGATTATACTTCACTTGTTTTTTTAGAATGTTGAGGGCAGTAAGTCTAGTAATTTCTGATTTATTTGACACTGACTTCTGACAGTTTTTATGGCTGCTAATAGCAGATGATTCACATAATCTAATACTCGTTGACAAAAATAATTGATATGGTTTTCTGTTAAAAGTTGATTATTTAGCACTTATGGTTACTTCAGGTTTCTCAGAAACTACTGCATTTTTATCTTTTTAACTTAAAAAACAATTGCTGGTGAGGGAATGAGTGCAAATAATAACAATAGCTTTTCATGCATATTAAAGTAATATTAAATATAATTATAAGTTAGTAATAAATCAATTCAAAAAGCAAATCACCAAAATATCTGTTACCTCACCCAAACCATTATCTTTCCTGTAACTGCACACCCTGTTGTGCTGTATTTCTTACTAATATTTAATAATTATCATCTGTCCATAAAAAAATCTCATTTTATTGCACATCATGTCCATTCAGCATTCGGGACTGGTCATGGAATTCTGTGATGTTAAAGCCCTTGACTGCGATGGTTCAGATAGAGATCTCTGTCTTTGAGGATCGCAGCTCCACCGGCTCCAGCTCAAGTGGCAGTTCAGTGTCTGGCAGCAGTGCTCGGTGACTGGAGGAGCAGCACCAGGGTTACGGGTACCGAGGGGCCAAAGGGATCACCAAGATTCACATGTTGAAACATGAGAGCACCAGATTCTGAATTAACAGAATGTCAAAGCCACTTATTTCTTCTCATCTCTCTTTTACTAATACATAGTAATTCACACAGTACACACACAAACCCTCCTTAATTCCCATCCTTACATCGTCTTTTGTGTTTCCATTAGCAACACTCATGACTTCTGAGCTCCATACACTATATCCCAAATATGCTGATAAAGGGAGCAGGCGTCTACTTATAAAATATTTACTACAATATATAAAATAATTCTTTAAGTGTACCCGCTATATTGCTGTCAGTTGGACTGTTATGCATTTGGCATCTGGGTTGAGTGCTGGATGATTGCCAAGCTCTCCTCATTCTTCTGTCTGGTCTTCTTTGAGAGGCACTGAAACAGTTCACTGCCATTACTGAAACTGTGCAGTGCTTGAGGCTTCTGTTCATTTGGCCAACTCTGCCATTCACCTGTGGCTCAGTGGTTTGCTGTTTTATGGTGTGGGCAGCGAGCCCAGGTAGATCAAGTTCTCTCAGCGTCTCAGCTCATTGGGTATGCAAGCGAGCTTTAGCCCATTGAGGACCTTTTGTCTCCATGAGATGAAAGCAACCAGTAATTTTGGCTTGTCTGCTGAGCTGTGGTTGATGAATTTGTGTGTGTATGTATGTTTGGACATCAGATAAGCTGTATTTAGCTGATAAAATTCAGAGGAAGTTGAATCAGCAGCTGCTTAAAATGAACTCTCCAACAGAACAGCTGCCTCATGTGTAATATTTCAGTCTTGGTCTGTTTTGCACTAATGATAGCTCCAGGTTGAAACTTGCACAGCATCTTATGTATGTATTTTTTTATGCATACTCAGCAGCTTAATCCTGAAAACAATCAGAAAGGTGTTGTGATTCACACGTACTTACTTCCTACATAGAACACAATGGAATACATCAACGCGTTAGAATGGATTAAGATATGACTGCATTTGTTATTTATAGGCATTGCACACAACAGAAAATAATTGCCAGACATTGCACAAGGGTTTTGTCATATGAACAGCAGTTGTTTAGTCAGATCATATTTAAAAGAGAAGCTGATAATGCAAATGTAACAGAACTTTGCATCAGAGATGTTCTCCATCGACTTTTGTGCATTCTATTCAAATTCTTTATTCAGGTATATAGCTTGCCCACAGATACTATAATTAGATACGCATATAGATCCTTTCAGAATCTGAATTCCTACATGAATGGCATGTACTTTAACTTTCATTCATTCATTCATCTTTTGTAACAACTTTCTCCTAATCAGGGTTGCTGTGGATCTGGAGTTCTACACACTCACTCACACATTCATTTGTACCAAAGGCAATTTAGCATAACTAGTGCATCTAATACATGAAGCATACAACGTGCATCTAAATGTTCACAGGAAGATTCAGTAACTATTGCTATTACCTGCCGGTGGGAGAAGGCTGAGAAGGATACACTGACCCTATGATAGCAGTATCATGCACTTGATAGTATTTGTGTTGGTTGGTCTATCGTAAGAATAACCCAAAACAAAAGAATGATGTTCGTGAATGGCTTCAGGTATTAAGGAAACTGACTGCTTTCCAAAGACAACATTGTAGAACCGACTTTAGTTTACTGAAGAGCACTAGTATGTTCCACATGAATACTGGAAAATATCCTGAAGGTAAACTATCAAAATATCAAAACTAACATTTAAACATATAATTCCATGTGCAAGACATGGCATGCAGTATCCTTGGTACCTCTTGGCCTGGACATCTTATATTCAATGATGTACAACTGAAAAGTTGTGCCAGGAGATCCTCAGAAGAACAGCTGAATATCAAGGCATCTGTCTTGATATTAAAGGCTAGGACATGCAAAATGGCAACAACAGTGATATTACAGACATCATGGCCTTGAGGTTAAGGCTTATAAAGGAGGTTTTGGTAGACACATATATCCTGCATTACATTTCTTGGTTAAACCAGGTCTTTAAAGAAGATGATGAAGGCACTGTGTTCAGTGTCAATAATTAGTGTCAAATTAGTGTTACAACTAGTGTCACAGTAGATAACACTGACAGATTGTGTGGAGTGACTGTGTAGAGTTCTTGTACATGTTGTCCCTATCAGGTTTCCTCCAGGTTCTCCAGTTTATTCCCTTTTTCTAGAAACAAACCTGTAGTTGGATTGGTTGTGCTAAACTTCCCTTAAGTATTAATGAATATGATGGATGTGTGTGATGCCTTGCAAACATCTGGCCTTCCAGCAGGTATTCCTGCCTTGCACCCAGTGTTCCCATTTTAGGTTCCAGAACCACACAGATCCAGCATTTCATGGTTACTGGAGGTGAAGTAATGAATGAATGCATATTGAGGCTCCTCCTCTTGTTGGAATATGTCATTCTGTCTCTTTCACTCCAAATGTAGCATTATCTGCCAGGACCAAGTTCATATATACATAGAATATACACATACGTTGTACATTACTGAGCTGCACATAAAGCCAACTTGATGTAGTTATACATGAAAAATCAGGATATCATTTTTACCTCAGGACATTAAGTAAGGGTTTTTTCACATATCACTTTTATCACATTTCTAGTGTTCATTTCTATATTGCCTTTATTTCTCACCTGGGTGCCCTAAAGCCCAGTCTGTATTCCTTCCCTATTGTTTCTTACCTTTGATTTTTTTTTTTTTAACCTTAATGGTAAGCCAGTGCTCATCTTAGAGCTTGCCATTAGATGACTAGTGCTCTAGTGTGCCTGATTTCTGTGCCTGCTGCTTTCATGTTTCATCACTATGGAGATACCCAACCTGGTGCTGAGCAACTGGTAGCCAGTGAGCTGGCTGTAAATACATGACTTGCACTATATATACGCATGAGAAACCTTCTGTTGGGCTAGTAGACATTTCAGTGGCCAAGTGAAAACTGTCTTGTCCTATAGTTGAGAAAAAGGTCTTCCCTGTGCTTGTTGTAGAGAAGTTAATTTTGTGTTTACATCTGTACAGAGAGAGTATAATCATTGGTGTGTGTGTGTATATACCATGTCCTCCTAAATGATTGGCAAATTTCACAAAATAATGTTGTATAAATTGAAATTTTATTGTTTTAGAAACCATTTTGGTTCTAATAAAAAATCTATATAAAACTACATAAAATCTGTATTTTCTCAAAAATAATTGTGCCAGAATTATTGACACCCTTAAGAAAAAAAAATGTTCAGTCTGTTATTTTTTCAATGTTATTCTCCAGAAACTCCAGAAAGAGAAGTAACAATCAAAAATCTAATCTCCTGTCTTATTAGAGAGAATAGACTTGATTATTCTCCAAAAGGCACAAAATATTTTACAAAATATATACTGTAAAGATGCTAATTTTGAGAGGGGAAAAATGCACTACTAAAAATTTTTGTGATTGTAAAAAAAAAAGATTGAACATAAAATATCACTTTTCACTTCATTTTCTAATTATTGTCAATATGATATAATGGAGGCCACTGTATTTTTTTTGCATGTTTACTGATCAAATTTTATTTGTAAAGTTTACTTGATATTTTTATATATACACAGTATAAGAGAAATCCAATTCCTGGAGTAGCAAAACCTTGTTCTTTTCTGGGGGGTTTTTCTATTGGACATAAAACAAGTGACATGTGACTTATGAGTCATAAAAACATGATGGAACTACAAAATTATTTTGATTCTGAAATACAGAGTGAATGTCCTGAAAAATCACTGACGTTTGTCTTTCATTGAAAAATAACATAAGCTGCAAACCTTGAGGCATTGAGAAAGTTCCTTAACCCTCTCCTGCTCAGCTGTATAAATGAGATCTGTGTGTCACTCTGAATAAGGTTATCTACCAAATGCTAGAATGTAAATGTATATAGGACTATACCTGCAACGAGTTAAGACCAAAGCTGCATCCTGTATGACATACATCACACTATTTACACTTTTCAAATAATAGGATTCCAACACTAACTTTTTTAACTGACCACAAGTATAAGCTGCTTCCCAATCAATGGCAAATGATTTAAAACTCACATAATGCAGAATATGGTGAATATTTTAAATAGTGAGCAATAAATCATACAATATGGGCTACTTTAAAAGATACATATAAGATGTCTTGTCCACCAGAGCGTTATTGGCCGTCTTGATTTTTTTTTTTTTTTCATTTGGCATGATTGCACTTTTTCTTGTTAGACTTTTTACCACGGTCAGGCTACTCACACTATTTGTATTACAAGATAGTGTAGAATAATGCATAAGTATGCGATTTGGGACTCACCTCAAGTCTTACGTTGGCTGAGGGCCAAGACCAAGAAACTGAGACCAAGAAATTGAGAGACAAGATCAGCATTGAAAACCATCACTTCCTTTTCAGCTGGTTTGCTTAATTCATGTACAGTGTAAATGATTAGGCTATATTTCCTAGAAGAGGGAATTACTTCTTGCTAAACTTTGTGTATTCAAAAAGAAAAGACATAAAAATTATTTATACAAACTCATGATCAAGACTAAGTCCATATTTAGTGAGACAGTAGCCAAGACGTAGACAAGTCCAAGTACAAATGGCAATAATTCCAAGACTAGAATGCTTATGTCTTTTATTTGTAGTACATTTGGACTCGAGTTGAGTCTTGATCAGTATTACTCATAAAATCATAAGCATATTTTCACAAACTTTGATTGGTGATTGTTGATAGTACACATGATTATGTGTAGATTATGAATTCTGTCTAGAATAAGAACAGAAAGTAGCTTATATACAAAAAGGTAAAGTAAAGTGAGTAATGGGGACACTTTCACACTACAGACAAGGGGCCTCAGGGTAGAATCGAACCAACCCAAACTGGAACCGGTCTCTTCTCCCTGACATTAAGCACAGTTATTGGGAGGGAGGAAGTGATATATTTCCTTTTCAGAGGAAATTATATTGTCCTTGGTCTGACAGTTATGTATGCTATGCCAGGGTTTGAAGGTTATTTCTATGATTTTGGCATTAGCAGCTGCTATTTGCTCTGCAGAATGACGACATTTTAGCGGTTTTTAGTCCAGAACACTGGTTCAGAAGATGTTCACCTGGCTCTAGTGTAATTAGAGGAAAATTTCAAATGCATTTGAAGAACTAATGTGATTTGACATTACCATGGAAATTAAATCTTGTGGTGGGGGACTTACTCTAAATAGTTATGACAAAGTGTTCTGCTGTCCTTGATGTCCAAATGAAATAAAGTGAAAAATACAAAGCAACTCATCAGTCAGAGCCCTCTCATAAACTGTTGAGATAAGCCTCATGTGACCCTAAAGAAACACATTTGAGTTTTCTAATAGGAACAACACACCTGTAGCAAAAGGTCACTACTGGAACTTAGGACATCTAACAAGAGCTTCCAGTGTTTTTACTGCTCCGTTACACAACAGTGGCTCTGTTTCTACTGAGAAAAGGCTCTCTTTTATACATGATCGAGCCTGTTCTTCTCTCCCATGTCCAAATACACATCAGACTTGGTAAACTCATAGAACAGATACAAACAGTCTCTGAAATGACTGGCACCTTTAATGAAAATGTGCAAATTTTAATACATAAAAGAATACCTCATTACATGTTTTTGATATATAGAAAATATTTCAAAAAAATTTTCGTTTCAAAATTATTGTTACTATCTAAAAAGAATATTTTGTTACACGTATAATGGAGAAAATAACCACACTGAGTCTCGTCTTGTAATGAAGACTGGATCCACTTGTAGAGGATTTATTCATCATTGTAATCTGAAATATAAATACATTCCTCTAATCCTCTGTTTCTCTAATCACACACATACATACATACTCACACACACATGTGTATACATATGTGTATATATACTCATATGTATAAACATATGCGTGTGTGTTAGGAATTGGTAAGTATATACGGCCAAATCTGAACCTTCTGGCAGATGCAGCAATGCAGGCAAGGTTGTGCTGAA
>JAOTRN010000041.1:13313204-13335604 GCA_028566695.1 Bagroides melapterus | reverse complement strand
AAATAAAAAAATACAATAAAATTGCATGCACTTCATACTTGAATTAATATAATAATAATAATAATAATAATAATAATTTCATTCTACAAGCCAAAGCCAAAATACAATTCTTTAAAAGCGACTACTATAGCT
The DNA here is from genome assembly GCA_028566695.1 of Bagroides melapterus. Lineage (NCBI taxonomy): Eukaryota > Metazoa > Chordata > Actinopteri > Siluriformes > Bagridae > Bagroides > Bagroides melapterus. The sequence continues at coordinate 13,335,472 of JAOTRN010000041.1, read as the reverse complement.
TTTAAAGAATCAACACCAGAAATTTGGTTGTTGATCCATTTTATTAAATATCAAACTGCAGACAATCTTCAACCCACACCGTCACTTTTAATATGTTTCAAATTAACAATTTATATTGTAAGATCATTACTGCACATTATTCACACCTTTAGATGAAAAGTCTACGGCAAATAAATTGAGGAGTCTTCATTTCATTTTTGGTTTATTAAATAAAATGACAATAAAATATAAGAAATAAATATTTGAAAAATAAAATCCCAAATATTACTTGCAAATACACCAACAAATAAAATACCTCACAAAGGCAAATGACATCCTTTCCTGTAGATTTCATAGAACCAAAACTAATCATTTGGTTGTCGATCCATTTTTTTTTTTTTATATTAAACTGCAAATAATCTACAAGCCACATTCAAGGAACAACCTGTGACCTTGAAGATATTCATTTTAGATTTATCATTTTATATTCACACAAAAATCAATTCATATTCTGGCCTTTAGATGAGAATGTACAACAAATAATAAAGAGACTTTATTATGCCATCAGCCATGTGATGCCTTTCTTACTTTTCAACATCTTGGTGTGTTGAATTTTTTTTTTCTTGAACATCTTTTCAAAATGCTTTCTTCTTTAAAACTCCTGTAAGTTCCTGTGGGCATGCACAGTGTCTATTCTACAAGTATTAGAGCAGAAAATGAGACACAGCAGGGGTCACGGTGAGAGCTGGGAGTCCACAGAGAGTTCAGTTTACAGTCAACTCCCAGTATTCAGGAGAGAAAATGCACAGCAGAGGAGAAGTGATGATGATGATGGCTTGGAAGAAAGGAGCCATCAGCGGGTCAGATAGTGAGCAGAGTAAGCAGAAGTAGAGACAGTAACCAGAAGTGAGAAGGCCACTGTTTGAAAGCCGAAGATCTGTTTTCCTCAAAGTATGCTACTTGAGCTGCAGGCAGAAAGTACAGAGAGAACACACATTTATTCCACTTTTACATAACTGATTTTAATCTAATGACATTTTGGTGAAGATAAAAATGTAAGACAGGACAGAGAGAAAGGAAAGAAAGGGAAAAATTTGGAAGCTATTATGCAGCCATAGAAAAGAGCATCATGGGAAAGCTGTAGGCAGTCATATTTGGCCATAAAATGTCCCACAGTCTTGGGTTTAAAAATGATGCAGTTCATGAAAGCTTAAAGCAGCATGAGAGTTGGAAGGCCTCGTGACAGTTCTTTCCTTTATTAATCCCTAGTCAGCAGTTTCCTACTCACCCACACAGGCTGATCCCTCATCATTGGACTCATAGCCCTGGTTACACTTCTTCTTCGAGCGGCACTTGAAGCTCCCGTATGTATTGGTACAGACAGGACGCTCACGAGGACACACAGAGGGAAACTGTGTACACTCATCCTGATCTAGGGGTTACAAGGCAGTGGGATGAAGGATTGCGTGTGGAGGATTTGCAACAGTAACGTGACAGATGACAACACAGTTTGAGGGATTACACTGACACTCTACACAACGATCTGTAAAGGATATGAAGCTTACCAGTGCAACGGCCATTCTCATTAACAAAAAATCCATGTCCACACTGCAAAAGGTACAAAAAGTTAATATACGATAAAGGGACTGAAATTATTTATTTGAACGTTTCAATTAAAGTTGAACAATATTTAAAAAAGTACAGAATTTTGTTGTACCCGGTTCTGATCAAGATGGAATAAATAGTTTTAATAAATATGTTGCAAACAGAAAACAAACAAGTCATCTAGGAAAGTGGATCAGGAAGATACACACCTATTTAAATGGATGTCTATGGTTTCATAAAAAACTATTATTTTACTAAAGTCTAATAAATAAAATAATAAATAAAATAAATTAACCTCTGAAGCATTAACAAGTTCATTTAAAAACTGACAGGACAAAAAAAATAAAGACAGGACAAAGCACTGTGCACACCTCAATCTCGACTGTTGGGGTCACTTCCTCCTCAGATGTTGGGTAGTTGATCTCCATAACCATGTTCAGGTCACTGAGCTCCAATGGTTTGGCCATAGAGCGTCCATCTGGCCAGTACACCTCCACATTGGTGGCCACGTCTTTCCCTGTTGGCGAAGTACATGGCAGGAAAGCAAAAAGCCTCTCAGCACTTAGAGAACAGTCTGCCTTTGTAACCTCCCCTCCGAGTTAGGAGACACAATGAATGATTTCTTCTCTTTAAGCACAGCTCTCAATGGAAAAATTCCACTCAGGAGAAAAGGCCTCCCAAGAAGCTCTTTGGCAAAACCCAGGTTGGAGCAGGCTTGGGTTTGGCACAAGGGTTGCAAGCTCTTAACAAATGCACAAGAATGTGCAGGGCTGCAGCTGCGTGCAGTATGGACTCAACTTGTCTGATTTGATACAGTAAGTCAACGTCTCATGACTAACAGCAAACAAGACAGGATTAAGGAGTTTGGAAGTTAGTGGTACAGCAGGCAATTTTCCACAGAGATGTTCAACCACCAGATTAGAACTGAGATACTTGTGTTGTGTACTGTGCTGAATGGCAGAACTCCATTCATTTTCTATATTCATTCCTTTTGGACAGATTTTTGGTATCGTAACTTCTTCAACCACCTATATTTAGACATTGTCAACCCATCCAAATTCAGTGTATACCACCCACCTGCTGGCAGTGACACAACCAGAGCCTGGCGACAGTTACTACACCAGTTGGTATGACAATGTCCAAAACATGGTGATCATCACAAAGCCCATGCAAAAGAAGCAAAACATTGCAGAAGAATATTGCAGAACTTCAAAGCGACAGATATGGGAAAGAAATGGGGGAAGAGCTTGACTGCAAGCAGCTCCCGTTTCCTTCCATTCCGCTTTTTAGTCAAGCATGGAGAGATGCTTTGAGTGCCGTGCCTGTCTTTAATTAAAGCAACATTTCTTAGGTAAACAGATCCGCAAAGAGCTCCTGCCAGAACCAAGTCTGCTTCTCCAGGTGCCCCTTGGGAGAAAACACTGGACATTTCACCTGCTAAGGCTTATGATTTCTCTGTAAGAAAATTTCCTACATGCAGCTCTTATAGGGTAAAAGTCATCACACTGAATTTGATGCTATTATTCTATAATGTGTTAGCAGTGATCGTTTCATGTAGCAAGATTTTTAGTCAACAGAGAACACATGAAGCAATGTACATTACTGAATTTGGGTGAAACGTTATCTCCGGCTCTGTGGGAGCTGCAAACCGAAACTGTATGGCTAACAATCAAGTGCACTATCTGCTTATTCCAAGAACATGGAATTAGTCGTCCTTTAGCTCTCAAGTCATCTGATGTGATTTACAATCTTTTAGCTCCTGCTCCACACATCCACCTTCCAGCACCAAATATGCATGCGTTGCTGTACCCAACACCAGGTACACGCATATTTACCGACCCTCTGGGTGATAATTTGAGCACTAAAAGAGAGCATTTTGATTTTCACAGCATATTTAGAAAGTTCAGAGCTTCCAACTGGCTTCTTAGCAGCGCTACAAATCTGGCTGATGGCTCCCTGATGAGTTGCTGAAGCCACGCTCGGCAGAGCATCTGTAACTGAGCCATGGAAAGGGAGCATGTTCTTGCGCTGACCACCGGCTTCTGCACCTGTACACCAGCATCTCATCACAGACTTCTAATCATTGAGGATATTAAAAATGCCGGCTTTCACATGGATTATGTTACCCCTGCATGGAGACACTTGACTTTTGCTCCCCCATAAAATAGGAATAATAATAATAGAATCAAGCAAAGTACACGTTGCTTCGCTTTCTACTGACCCTTATTTGCTGAAATTAAATGAAATTATACATTCTTTTCCAGTAAAGCTGGCCTTGGCTCTTCTTATTGTCATAGTTGTTATCAATGGCATTCCCTAGAAAGTATTTTGAATGAATAGTGCAGAACATCAGAGATAAACATGAGTATTGCCAATTTTTTTTACTCATGTAGTCAACACATTTGTCTTAATTAATAGCAAAGTCTAGGGAACCTGTGAAGCCGATATGCACTTTGTTGTTAGGAAACTAAAACAGTGAGAGAGTTTTGCATGCTGGATCGACGTGAAATCAAAACACAAAACATACCAAGTCCAAAGTGAGCTACAGGTTCCATTTCACACAGGTATCCTGAGCCTCCATCAATGATACGTGTGTGAACGCCATTTCTTTTAGTGTACACAACCACTTTGGCTCCTCGAGCAAAAGCCCCAAACTGAGTGCGAGGAATCACACGGAGCCATCTGTTAGATGATCCCTGTGAAGCACAATCAACAGCATGAGACAAAAAAAATTCCATGTAGCAACAGCTGCATTTATTGTTTAAACGGATGAATTACCTAAATGGATATCCTAATGACTACTGGGATAAAATGCCTTACTTAACTAGTAACTAGAAAACAAAATACACAGCAATTTCGCAAATAAACGTTTCTGTTCACATTCGAACTTTACTGTTCACATTTGTTTCATAAACAAGTGGAAGACAGATGCTCACTTGGTTCACTCGGTACACAGAGATAGGCTGTGCTGCACTCTCGCCGTGCGTTACCAGCAGATCTAACTGTCCGTCTCCATCAAAATCAGTCACAGCAGCTCCTACAAAACAAACCTAAATGTCAGACGCAACACAGATAATAGCCCCATGTCATGATTTGCAATATACATAACAAACCTAATAAATCAGAATACTATGTGGGTTTATATATCATATTATAAATTAGGGAGAAAGTCATTTACCAGATCAAAATCAAGCTCCATTATTTCTGCTTCCCAAAGAGTCTTCATAAATGACCCTAAATTTTATTTATAACCTATAAATGACACAATGACCTTAAACTATTTAATTATTCAATGGTAAGTGTTTATTATTACTCTAACTGAATATATTCCCCATGTTTACAAAAAGATATGCTTGGTAAGACCGCAACAACAAGGCACAGTAGAGCTCTAACGCCACCCACTGGTAAAGAACGGTCACATGTTTCCGCTTGGGTAATTTTCAGGTGACAGGAATTTAACCAGGAGTTTAACCTGAAGGAATTTATGTTATATAATAAAACAACCAAATAAAGTAGTCGTTTGCATTTGCATAAAACTGTACTAAAACTGTAGTATAATTATAGAGATACCTGTTCCTCTCCCTTCTGGTTCTGCTGCCTCGCCAATGTTCAGTTCCTCTATATGTGGGTCTGAATTTTCTCTTCGAGAAACCCTGTGAATGCAGTTCGCAGTAACATGCACCATACTTTTACTTCAAACCGGTCTCTAGAGTGTATTTCACACTAATCACAGTGATGTAGATATCATTACTGCCTTTACACTTTCCGTTTCTGGTTCAGTGTTACATAACAGGTCTCACTTGAGGTCGTCCTGTAAAGAACTGTACTTGAGTGCTGATTCATTTATTCAAGGCAGGGAACAGATTTATTAAGTACTAATATTCATTAGGATAACTGTGTAATTACTTGATTAAAATACAATAACTGCTCCTGTCCTGCGATTCCAAAAATCTAGGACAACTCTTAAATCCACAATAAAATCGTAAGATTCCATTTTCCATTCATTTTTTTCCAACCTTACACAATTTCACGTTCAAGTCTCTTTTCTGGCTGTGTTTAATTATTTTGATAGTTATTGTTATTCGGCTTGGTTTACCTAAACAGTCTGTTGGCTGATGATCCTCTATATGCAATGTTGTTGAAAAAGACCTCCAGCTCATTGTCACTGTCAAAGTCTGCTACAATGACCGTGCGCACTGGAGATGGCATGGAAAACTTCTGCGTAGCGATGTCCTGAGACACAGGGGTATCAGTATCACTTCCACTCATACAGACACACACACCGCTTTATCACACTTTCCTAAATTCATTGTGAAAGAAGAAAATCTACAAAGACAAATATTGAGAAAGGCACATGCAGACAGCTCGACTGTAATGTAGCTGGATCAGTAAGTAATTCATGTCTGATGTCTTGTATGCTTGACACACAGGGTAGAGCGCAAGGTAAATCATGCAGCTCAAAGACCTGCACCAGCAAGAAGTAAGAGCAGGACGAAGTAACTGATATCTCCTTGGTTCAGTGGTGCAGCAATAAGTCCATGAAGAGTTATAGAGCCTTGCACTCCCTCAAGTATTTACCCCTCATTTTAATTATAGGGCTCATAAACTCTGCTCGAGGAGTAACCTAGAATGACCTTGTCCTCCCTAGGTAGAGAAGATGCAATGGACAGCTTTGGACAGCTCACACTGAGAAAGGGAGAAAATCAAAAATGAACAAGAAGTGAACGTTTCTTACGATCTGCTTTTGACTATTTGGTACCATCATTCCTGTGGGACAAATAAAGAATACTGAGCACATGTTTGGTCCAAAATTCTAGTGTCTTAAAATGATAAAGTTAAGCACTTTGCAGTTTCGGTGTGACTCGAGGTCACTTCAGATTTAATTAGCAATTCAGCAACGTGACAGAACATAATTAGAAATGGTAGTGGTCACACGAGCCAGCAGTGCATTGCAGATGTCTCTGTACAAGTGCTCCCACAGGACATTAACCCAGTATGTGACCCCTATAAAACAGCTCCCCTGTGACATTTATCTATCTGGCCAGAAAAAACATCAACCCTTATTGACAACAGCATCTAAAACAGCACAGCAGGTCGACACACAATGCTGTTCCACAATCACACAACACTCTAGTACAGCAGCATACTTAAAATCAGGTTGATTTATGACTTGTATTTGAAAATAAATAATGCATGAAAAGCACTATGGTTTAGATTACTTCAGGTTAAGTATATTTAGTCAGGGACGATGAACAACCACCAGGGTAAGCTACTAGATAATTTATCTATAGTCTCTGGGCAGGAAGAGAGACACAAACAATTATTTTCTACTGTACAGGAGCCATTGATTCTGGCATGACCCCAAATACTATGAGCACATAAATTTATTCTCAGAGGATTATTGCAGGTTTGTTAACATGGTCGTATGCTGCTTTGTATGCAATAATATATGTGGTGATTTAACTGATTATTGATAACACACTGATATTAAAATAGTTTCATTACAAGCAGGACTTGCAAGCAAAACCAGAATGAAATTAAATGGATTTTAGCACATAATACTATTTTATTTTCTTTGTCAGACTTCCAGATACAGATCAATGCTAGCGCTATACTGGATGCACATAAGAACAAAATGAATCCAGCATAATTTAGTACAATTTGGTCAGACCGAGTCAGAAAAGAGATCCTGGACATCTTTCATTTTAGTCTACTGTAGCTGAATACTTTCATCAGTCAGATATAATCAGGTAGACCTCTGATTGTATGTGAAATTGCAGTGTGGTCATAGCAAAGGCTTCAGACACTTTGAGGATGGCAGTCACTCTCTCATCAACACTTTCTCCACCAGCATTAGGATAATCAACACTGCTCCAAACTGCAGAGCACTGTAATCAGCAACCAGCATCATAAAAATCTTGCTTTCTGTAGCATCTTACTATGTTTGCCTCAAGAGGAGTGGCACGGAGTTAATTCAGTGGAAATGAATAACAGTCAGAATGCTCTAATCAAAAAAAGGAGAAGATGTCGACAAATTCTGAGTCACGGTGCATAAATTTCTGCAAAGTGTGACTGAAGTCATTTTGTAAATGGACAAGATAATTAGGCTTCAATTACACTGTTCATGCATCAAATTACCAGTACCCAGAGACATGGTAAAATAATTAACACAAAAAATATAATTATCATGCCAAAATAAGCTATTATGGCCACTAACAGATTACAGCTACCATTTTTAGATATCAATTTGCAGCAAATAAATGTATTGAGATGAAAGCAAGCTATCAAAGAAGCGTCCACGTAGCAGCAGTTAGTCAAATATATGGTAGAGAACTGAGTTATTAGCACCATCCAGCTGCAATGGTTAGGTCACTGAGCAAGACCCTTAACCTCTCTGCTCAGCAGTCTATCATTTCAGATAAAAGCTTGAGCCAAATGTGCAAATGTAAATATTTAAATAAAAAACCCACCTTGAATCTTTGTTTGCGGTTATTGTTTAATTGCAGGAATAAACGATGTGGCCCGTTCCAGTTGCCATACACAATGTCTGTCTTTCCGTCCCGGTTAAAATCTGCTAGAGCTACTCCACGGCCATGCTGCATCTGGTCCTCAACTCCTGCAGCGTGGAAATACCGTCCTTACGATTACTACAAAATATAGACTTCTGATGTTGATGTGTTTATACACTTAAAGACCAGAAAATATACTATTGGGCAAAAGTATGTGTTCACCTGACCATCAAACCTATATCTAGGAAATAGTTCTAAAAAGTTAGAAGCACGCTACATTTTGTATTTCTAAAGCATTAATCCACAACGCTTTGGGTTTCCAGTGTTGATGTGAAAGATCATGAGTGGCCAGAGCCCTGATCTCAAACCCAATTTAAACCTCTGGGATGAAGTGCTCACCAGGCTTTTTCACTTTTGACCTCAGTGCCAGATCTCACTAATGCTCTTGTAACCAAAAGAGCACAAATCCCCACAGTTACACTCCAAGATCTACTGGAGGCTGAGACAAACCTGCCTTGTTTTCAAATGTATATACTGTATACAGTATGGGTGTGATGGTGAGGTACACAGACTTTTTACAGCTCACCTGCCTGCGCAGCCACGTCTGTAAACGTCCCGTCTCCGTTGTTGCGGAACAGAAAGTTGGGGCTGTACTCGTTGTCACAGAATATATCAGGAAGTGTCTGGCTGAGTATGGGCCCCACCACGACCCCACGTCCTCCTACAGTTCATCGTAGGGACATCCACATTTACCATATGCAATGTGCAAATCATTACTGCTTTTCCAGCCAATTTCTTTACGCAGGCATGCCACTGTTTCTGCTGACACAAACTACCATCACATTATAGACTCTCTACAGCCATATTGCCCCCTCACTGCAGTGCTCACTTTAGTAAACCTGAGGCAATGTTAAGCTTTGAATGTTTAAAATCTTACATCTTTAGGTTTTTGCATTTTTAATTTCCTCTGCAATACATTCAATTAGATACATTCATATAATACGTTTTTTTGCCCCATTTATTAGCAAAATGCTCCCGAGCCTTAACCAAATTAGAACAGAAATTGTTCTAATTATGCAGACTGAACATGGCTTTATCATATATAAAAAATATCCTTTCAGTATAATTCTTCTCGAGTTCTACCTGCATCAGTGCACAACCTTTCATAACTGTGCTTTCACTGAAACAGCGTTGAATAGAGGATCAAAGTCACTTCACAGTCTGTGCTGATTAATGGAATGTTTGGCCCATTGAGCAAGTCTGGTTTGAAGTATGGCTCTGTCGTCCTTGTGCCACCCTATGACTTTCAGAACAGCAAACAGCTGACTGGGCCAAAAGCTGCCACTGTGCTGCAGCGAGCAGCACCTTACACGTGCCTTCTCTCTCTCTCTATTAGAGCTGCTTTACCCAATAAACACTGTCCATAACTCAATGACACACAGCTGATATGAGCACTAGCTTCGGGTGTAAATCAGCCATGGGGTTAAGAACACTGACCCGAAAGCTAGCTGCTTTTAAGGATTTCTAGTAATAAACCCTTTCTCTTAAGTATATATAGATTAATATAAAATTATACCCGTAAACTTGTTGACTCCGGCCTGCTCTGCCACGTTGGACAGCGCAATAATCCCCAGGGACAGGTCGCTGGCGCTTTCATCCATTTCAATCAGCGCATGTGGCCCCACGTTCCCGCTGGCGTAGTTGGCAATGTAGATTGCATAGCGCCCTGTTCCCTAATACAGGGGAGAATTACTTATTGTGCGCGGACCATTGTAAGCGATTCATATCTCTGCGCAAACACAAAATGTGTGATTATGCTAATACCGAACACAGCATGTATGAGCGCCTCCAAGTGTTAACTACCACTTCATTGGATTGGAGGCCTTCATTTCTCTTGTTTGAGAACCCCATTCCTTTGCCTTCTCTGCATTCTCCAGCATCTACCCTGTGGATATTAATTTCACACTCCATTATCAGACAGAGTCCCTGTGGGCCTGAACTCAGCGAAGGAGCAGACTAAATGAACTTACGCACACAGTTTCAATAAAGTCTCCAGCGATCGCTGCATCTCCACACCAGGGAAATGATGAACTAAAGAAATGTGTGCATAAGTATATAAATACCACTACCTAGTCTCTGCGGTCTTAATGAGGCATAAGAATGTAAATGTCAAAACCCATTACATTGCTCTCTGCACTCTACTGAGACGTCAACTCAGGTCAAGAAAACAGCTTGAAAAGAGTTAAGACAATATTTTATATGCTGTAAATATGACAGGCCTCATTGGCTTCAGTTTACTGAAAATGACTAAATGGATATCTTTTTTATTTGATTCATAAATGTCGTAATTACAGATTGGAAACACACACAGATAGACAGGAATATCATTCTAATTTAAATTATTGTATTATTGTATATATGGTACGGCATTGATGTACAGTACCTTCACCTCATTTTCTAAAAGGAACACTCCAGCTTTTTATTTTGTCCAAATGTAAGTCACTTAGGATAATTACCAGGAATTTAAACGGCACCTGTCATTTAGAGTAGTGAGGCCTAACGTGCTTTCTCACATGAACTCACCACAACTTTTAGAACTGTTGCTCACAGGGCAGCGGAACACAATCCATTAACAGACGTGCAGACAGACAGCCATAATTGGCAGGTGTCGCTCTGCTCCACGGGGTATTGCCATCCTACCTATCCAGCATGGCCAATTATACCGTCTTGAACCCCTGGCCATGAATGACTGTGTCATCTTCACTATTCAAACCCGAGACAATAGAGAGACAATGAAGTTGCATCACTCAGGAGCCTCTCTAGCAGTTTTTAACCTCATTTAATAACCATCAATCCACCACTGACTATCGTGCATGCAGTCATTCTAGATGAAAATTTCACCACATTGGAAAAGAAAAGCTAAATATGTTTACTGATTTGAATTCTGACAAAAATTGTATATATATATGACTACACTCTATGTTAACAGACTAAAACAAACATAAAAGGAATGTCATACAGTTCTCCTTGTGCAATTTTATACAGCTTCTTTTCAAATACTTCTAGCAACCATATGCAGACACACATTTAAAAAAAAATAAATGATTTGTTTGTGTCATAAGAAAGTAGTGTCTCTATCTGGGAGATATGAAATTATTCAGACGTTCAGGCAGTATCCCTGTCTTGCATTAACTGTTCATTAATTATTATTGCTCAGATCCCCTGGGAGTCTTCACTCCTTAATATTAACTAGTTGTTAGACATAACTAAATGTACAGTTGCACTTTTTTTTATTTAAACAAGGAGTTGATGGCGGTAGATTACGTGCAGATTTAAATCCAAATAATTAATCAGAGACACGAGGCAGAACATGCAGGCTATAAGCAAATATGGTATAGAACAAACAATAAAACACAAAGATGACGGCAATGAAAGATTATCAATGATGTGCTTACAAATAACAAAAAAAAATATCCTAAGAATTAGTATATTTGACATTCTGAGGCTGATGAGAAATACTCTTTTGTCAAGTATCACAGCTTGCAAATGCTTTCTGTAGCCATCGAGGAGTCTTGAAGTTTTGTTTAATAAGTTTTTTCACCCACTTTTCCTCACTCAGGGAACCCTGAGAGCCATTACAAAAGCTTTAGCTTGTACTTCTTGAAGTAGTTCCTGGTAGATTTTGAGGTTTTTGGGATAATTGCTTCAGTGCAGCTTTCTTTTCTTGACTGATTATGTCACATTTGGTTTGCTGATTTTTACAGAAATCAGGAAGTTAGCAAGGTGTGCTTTTCTTCAAATGCTCGCTTCATCTGCACATTCCACTTTTTTCCAATGTGTCCGTGGCTTCTAGAAACTATCTTGCATACGTCAGACTTTGAGTAATGTAATGAGATCACAGGTAAGGTTTCTTGAAGTCTTCCATAAGTTTGCATTGGCTTCCATAGTTTTCACTGTAATGACATTCCAGACAGTGGAACCTGTGATCAACAAGAGCTCTGATATCTTTTTATAGACTTCCTCTACCTTGTATCATCAGTGAGCTTCATTTTCAGATCCTCAGTGTACAGATGAGATTTTATTACTGGTACTGTTCTTTGTAATGACAATTGTTAAGCTTCTTAATAAGAATTAATGAGTCAGTTAAGACCTAAATATGAGTTAAATAAGTTCTGAGACTACAATTGAAACTTTAGCACATCACAAAATTACTTTTTTTAACCAACTGACTGTAAATATTGCAAATTTTTTAGTTTGCTACATACATTGTGGTTAGCTTTTTTCAGTTTTATAATCAAGAAATTAATATTGAGTATGTGAAATTTCAGACAAAATATTTCTCTCCCTAAACAAAATAGTTCCTAATAAATCCACAGTTGGACTAATTGGTTCGTCGCATGTTACCATGAGCATAGACTGACTGACTGACAGCCCACGGTAATGCTTTCAGTTTAAAAGACTTTTGCTACAAAGTATCAGTGCTGTTTTACTAAATATAGCATTAAATAAGTGGCATGGAACTACATGTGCAAAAAAGTGCACTGTCTATCAGTGATCAGGGTCAGCAAGTCCTTCTGTGCTGGCCTAAACACTATCAGAAGCACTGACTTTTACATTTACAACCTGAATTCTAATATTTGTTCCATGAATTTATATTCATTTATTCCCAACAGTCTATGTTCTTCATTTTGTAGCGTTTCTCTTGGCTTCACTGCTTCCAGTACGTGTATGTGGATGTTTGATTTTTTTGTCCAATCAGATTTCGGCCTCTATGTGCTGCCATGTTAATCTAATCTGCCCAGGGTCTTCATAATCAGTAGTGCTGGACGATGTGACTGAAACGATATTAGCGATGGGACTGATTCTTTAACCAAACACATTTCAAACTTGCCTCTGTGTGCCAGCTAGCTGGACCACAATAACGTCAGCATTTTTCGGTCCTCTGATTGGTTGGTTGATCTGCCCACATTAAAACATTTGAGATAAAAATTTTTTACACCCAAACACGTCAGCCAAAGAACCAAAAATATGTTCAATCTTGGATAAGGAATACTTTTCCACCAATCTTCCACCAATCTTTTTTGTACGTTGGAGAAAACTGGAGAGCCCAGAAGAAAACCCATCCAGACAAAGGCAGAACATGAGAAACTCAAAAGACCGACAAGCTCAGGATCAATCCAGACACCCTGGACCTCTGACACGGCAACCCTACCCTTACACCATCATGCCAGCAATATACATTTCAATATAAATATGCACTCCCTATCTACTTTATTAGGAACACTTGTGCATTTGCACATTCATGCAATGAGCTAAACATTCAATCATGTGGCAGCAGTGCAATGCAAATAAATGACCTTACAGTTCAGAAGCTTCAGGTAATATTCGCTACAAGCATCAGAATGAAGAAAAAGTGTGGAATTTGTGATTTTTTGCTGATTTCTTAGGATTGTCTCCTAGGATGGTGTGAAAAGCATTGAGTAAGCAACAGTTCGGGGAGTTGAAAAGCCTTGTTGATAAGAGAGGTCAGAAGAAAATGGCCAGATTGGTTTGCAAAGCTACAGTAACTCATAATCACAACTGTGGTGAGTAGAAAAACTTCTCAGCATGCACAAAACCTAGCACCTTGAGGTGGAGGAATTACAAAAGCAAAATACCACACATGGATCCAAACTGCACAGACGACGATCAGTACAAACATCTTAAAAAGTCTTTAACAGCTCCATCCATGCCACAGTAAATGACACATACATGTAGAAAAGGTTTTTCCCTTTCTGATGTTTGATGTGAACATTAACTAAAGACTTGATTTCTGCATGACTGCATACATTGTTCTGCTGCTACATGATTGGCTAATTGGTTAACCACATAAAGGAGCAGGTAGACCAGTGTTCCTATTAAAGTGGATAGGTAGTGTATTTAATGTGTTTCTGGTTTAAGGGTAGACAGTTCCTTTGAAAACTACAGACTGGTGTTCCTTCAACTCACCAAGGCCAACGAGACAGAATACATTTGTCTCTGTGCTTCATTATATTGCAATTAGCTGAAGATAAAGTCAATGTTCTACTGGTTAAATGCTACCCTCTTTCTCTAATGTATCCTGCTCCTGCTGGTCAGGGTTCCAGTAGCAGCCATAAGCCCATGGATAATTATTGGCCCATACAGATAGGACTGAGTGAGAACCAATTTATCTCCATTCCATGAGCAGGTCAATACATCTCCCTGTCCATCCAAGAGACAAATTATAGCACTTCACTGTCAAACAGGACACATTCCTTAAAAATGCTTTTCGGTATTCACTGTCCTCCATGTTGATGGGAATCAAGCAGATGGGTAAACAGGACCAGACATCAAGACCTCTATGAGTTTTAGCACATAATATCTCATTTGCTGCCATTTCCTTTGCACTAATCGTTGCCATTGCCCTTGTAAAAGAGACAGGATTAATATTACAGTCTTCCAGGAGTTCTCTCAAGGGGTCTTTGCTGGTTGTAAATGAGCTGCCATGTTTCCCCACAATTCAGTTAAATCCAAACTGATCACATTTGTGTTTTGTTTTAGTTTACACCCTCATCCAGCTGTGCTACATCATTTATGCAGTGCCGCAGAAAGCATCCTCTTATTGCTCAGTCAAATGGAGCTGCAATCAAAAAATCTATTTCAATCCCTCAGTTGCTGCCTCACAGGATAAGTGGACATCATTCATTGCTGAAGGCAGTGGAGAAGAGTGAGAAGCAAGAAATATGCACTTCAGCTTATTGTACTTTGGCTATCAACCAAATAATTTACACCATAAGCAATCTATCAAATTTTGCTGATTAGCTTGGGATTTTATGGAATCGTATAATCTTTCATGTGCAGTTCTCATACAAGTTTTTACCTTGTAACATGACGTTCTGTCATACACGTTTTATCTGGATGAGGTATAACAAAATGTGTAGCTCCTCATTTGACCCTCAGTACACTTTAACTGTAGCTGAAGTCTGTGAGGTAAAATTTCACCTGGTTCTTTTACCTTTCTATCCACACAAGCCACAGAACGACCTGCCATTCGATTCGCCACATCTCTCTGTTCATTTATTTCATCGTTTAGGAGATCTTCAAAACGTCCGTTGCGAAACTTGAAGAGCTTATCAGTGTACGTTGCACGACCTGGACAAAAAAACAGAATAATGTATTGTATAAGGTTCTAGTCATGTATTCTTTTCCTTTACACATCTTGTGTGTTTATAGCGCTCAATATTTGTAGAATATTTGTATGAACATACCAGAGAAAGCATTGTTAGAGTTGAGAACGTAGATCTCCTCCCTCCCATCACCATCTATGTCACATGCTGTGACTCCGATTGCATTCCCCTGTCGGTCTCTGAGAGCATAGTATGGAGAACTGCGGTTGTCTACAGCAATGTTTATTAACCTCTTCTTTGCGTTATCATACTTCAGCACCAGGTTTGGGCCATTGTACCTACAGGTGGAAACATTATTTTTAAGCTATTAATTACAGCTTTATAATTAACATATATCCTCCTCATTTCTCCAGTTTTAATTCTTACTTAAATGAAATGTCTAAACCTTTTACAAATGTGCATTGCTGCTCTGCATTACTAAAGTCTTTCTTTCGCTTTTCTCCTCTGTGCTTGCTAAATTATGTTCTTCTAAAATGATTATATGATCTCAACCAGTCAGCAGTTCCTTTATAAGGATGTGTGATCTGTAAAGTTATGTGTGCTCTTATAACATAGCTTGTATTATATTATTATAACACACATATAGACAGTACAGACCGCCATTTTTTTACAGTAGATGATAAAAATGTTGAGTAACATGTATTATAATACAACTATGAATATTTATGCAACTATGAAACAGTAAAATACATTCGTTTTCATCTTCAAGGAGATTCAATTAAATGTTTATAAAATAAAATTTGCTCTTCAAACATTGTCATTGAAAATTCCTTCAAACTGACATGTGTTATAGCTTTCAATTCAAAGATTTCAATCCTTCAAAAGTCTTATGGTAAGTAGCTTATCCCCCCAAAAAAGGAAGAAAATGGCATCTAATTACATTTTAACATAAATCCAATTTTTCTTCTTAAAATGCTTCTTAAACATCTGTCATGTTTTTCCCAAACCATAATTTCAATCAAGCTTAATGAAAGTAGTTGACCTGAAAATCAAATACATTGTCCCAAACCATGTTCTTTTTTTCTAGCCCTGATATTTTAAAATCCATGATGCAGACAAGAAACAAAATACTCACCCAGCCACAAATATTTCCAGGTCCCCGTCCCCATCCACATCAGTGACAGCCACACCATAATTCAGCTGACTGGGGTTGTTCTCATAGTCAGGGGGCAGCACACTCTGAGTGACAGATACAAACATGGGCTCTGAGCGCTGAGCCAGGCACTGAGCCACCATACCGAGAGCTAGCGATATCATCCACGCAGACATGGTCACCTGCTGAATACACGTACAGAGTTAGTTTGTTCTCTTCCACCAAGGTGCGCCATCTTGTCAGCTGTGTGAAAGGCACTTTCTTTAGGCAAGGTAGCCATCTACTGGAATCTGAAAGACTTTAAATTGATATGGGAGTGACAAACAGGAAAGTAGGCCAATGGATAAACTTGGAATTTCTAACATTATGTCATCCTATTAAAACATTTAACTAGTATTAACTTTCAAAATGTCAAATGAGCAAATTTTTGTTGTTGCTTTCTATATATAATCACAGAGTTCTACCATACTACAGTTTTAATACACAACTTTATATACATTCATTTCTTGGATCAATATTTTATGATCTCTCCATGACACTAACCGTTACCTAGTAAGTAATTTGTTTCTAAAATGTAGATCTTATTTTTAACCTTAAATTGTGACATCAAGACATAAAGTTACAGCATGTTAAATAGTACAGCAGATTATACAAAATGATTAAACAAACATGTAGATGTGAAATCTTAAGCATAGACAAATGCATTAAAAGAAACTTTCAAAGTGTAATACTTTCCAAGTGGCAGAAACAAGGAGATGCTTGAGGCTCAGTCATGTAGTGTGCCTGCTGTAATGTAGCTCAGAAAATGCTCAGAATGTAGCTTTATACCTCTTTGTGTGAGGAAATGTGAACAAAGCACTATAGGAAACACCATTCACTGAGAGCTGGATTTAAGATGTCTCAATGTTTTCCCCTGTTAAGAGCCAATTACCTGTTCAACATTTCACTTACAGGACAAAAGTATAAATCAGGGCAGTGAAGACAGGTGATAGACCAGGTCTAAATTAAGACCTGAGAGTAAAAGCAATCCCACTGCACATGAGGCAGACATGTTGGACAGCAAAATCCATATGTGACAAAAAAAAGATCCAAAGACATTGGAACATCTACTTAACTGTCCAGATGAGGTCAATTGAATGAGAGAGTTTCAAATTGAATACTGGACTGCCTGTGGACAGAAGCAGTCGTAGACGAGATTATGTGGTCTGTCAAAAGATGTGTAGGAGTTAATTCATCACGCTGACTAAGTAGAGGTTTAGTAAATGTACTGCTTAAAGAGTATGCATTGAACTCTAAATATGTGTAAACACTAGGGTACATAACTGAGGTGAAGCAACGGTGAATAAATTAAATAAATTAAAAGGGAGGGGTAATAGAGAATGAAAAAATAAGAACAGCAAATTTAGCAAGCTAGCAAGATGTATAAAGAGCTGCTTTTTTTTAATACAATATACTATGATAGCCCCAAATTACACAAGTCCTCAATGTCTCAAAGGTAACCTTGTTAAATTAAACAGTTCAAGCATGAGCACACAAGCACACAAAGTCCAGTGATTTGGTTACTATGCTTCAGATATAACAATAGACATAATGAAAGTGTCTGAATGCTTTAAAATAATCATTATGGTGACTAACGGAGTGAGAATCAGGTTAAAGATAATGCTAAATGAAAACGGAAAAAATGAAGGTGTAATTTTATCTATTATGCATTGATTCTAAGAACAGAGGGAAACACCTGGTACTGATTTCTTTAAACTAAAATATTAAATAGTGTGTTTAAATAAATATGCAGTGTAATGATGATGATTCAAAGGTCGTGTTCTTCTGGCTGGGATTGGAAACAGGCCAAGCTGCATTACAGGCCAAGTTATCACAAAATGTAATAGAGATTTTTAAAACTACTGTCCAACGAAATAGGATAGTAAGGACAAATAAAAGACAAGTCCTGGGTGAACCCATCCTTACACATGCTATTTGTCTTGAAGTGGCATATGGTGTCTCTCCATTTCACTGCAGTTGTGAACTGATGAACATATTGTCCATAAAAATATTACAGTGCACAGTGTTAACTTGTATTAGTGTATACAGGAGTTAATACAGCTCCACTGATTGTAAATTATTAACTTTTCATTTGGACTAAAGCTAACGAGAGATATTTAGAACAAAACTCTAAGGTAGTAGTTAAGGAAACATGAACATAACTAAATATTAAAGCTTTAACGTTTTGATATTCTAGAGAACATTCGTGTGCTATTTAATAGTCTTCGTTGTTACTCAAGTATGGAAGTAGTCCATGACAGTTTGCTCTTATTTTGCGTCAGAAAGGCTATTAAATTTTTGGCGTAAATGACTGCGTCAAAAAGCTGCAGCATCAGTTTATGGAGACTCTTCTAGACACACTCACAGCAAGTCCACACAGCAAGTACACTCACAGCAAGTAAAGCACAGTTAGAAAATAAATGACTGTAGCACTTCTTTCATCAGCGTACAGAGCGCACATAGATCATTTGGCTTTTTCATGAATCATGTCAAACAATTCAAACTTGGCAAATCTGACCACAATATCAACAACAAAAAGCAGAAGAAGACGTATAATTTACGCAAAAAGTTCAAAATGATCAGGACACAACTACTAACCAAAATGATCACCGTTTCACCCTGATTCTTAACAAATTTCAGAAAAAACTTCTCCCATCATCTATACACCTACGAAACACCCGGCATTACATATACGTTAGTGAAGCGCTATGAGAGATAATACGCACGCTGCATGCACTGAATCCTGATGGTCCACTGGTAAACTTTCTATAGGTGACATGCCAAAAGCCCCCAGAGCATGCACTCTAACACCTACATGAAAAAGACGTCGCCAGCCACCTAAAGCAATTCCTCCGATGCAATTCCCAGCGGATTTCCTGGACCACTCTTCTGTGCTGCAGAAATGTCTCTGGGTTTTTTTTAAACACAACTTCTTACACATCGGAGTTTATGAAACCAGTTGTGTAAGAATCTGCCCAATAATAAGGGCTTGGAGTGAATACTTAAAAAGATAGCCAATGACGTGCGCGGAGGGCTGAGCTTAATCTGCGGCAGGAGAAGCAGCCTTCTGCGCTCTTCCTCTGATCTGAGATCAGGACTAGATCGGTTACCTTCACGTGCTAAAATACAAATTATATAAAATAATGCGAATGAAATTGTTAAAGGCATTAACTAAAAAGACTTTACCACATAACCCCCTAGACCATGTCTTGTCAAAGATATTTTATTTAATGAAATATCCATTTTTTCGCTTTTAGCTTAGCTTCTTTAGCATTCTGTGTACAATACAATAACTTGTTAAAACTCTTGTTCCAGGTTTTTTTTAATATATGGCTTTTCAAAATGCATATTAGTGAGCAGTTAAAATAACATACAGCCGTCCACATTATTGTTGAAATCGCATTAACGATGCTCATAAAAAGCAGACTAGATCATCAGGAAATAAAATATTGTTTAGTTATATTTTATTGTTTTTTTTGTTGTTTTTTTTTGGAGGGGGGGTTATATGTATGGAGTTTGCAGGTTATGTAGTGCTTATTTTGGTTTCCTTTCAGTACTCTGATTTATTCCCTCAGTCCAAAGGCAAGTGTTGTAAGCTGATAATCATCTCTAACTTGTCTGTAGTGTGTGTGAAGTGGTTAGTGGCACCCCGTCCATTGTGTCCTCCACCTTGTGCCTTGTAGATCATCAGATGAATCATCATTTACATTATTGCCAAAATCTGGTAGAGTTTATGTATGGAGGTGGGGGTGGATCTGATGATATATTGGTATTCTAATGTTCCCATCGTTAGTATACATGGTCGCGTTAGAAAGTATTTGGAAATTCTAAGTGATCAGGTGCATCCAATGCTCCAAATGTTGTTTTCAAATAATGCTACCATTTTTCAAGATGATAAATCCCATACATACAGCAAAAACAGTTGTCTTGGTTTGAGGAGCACCAGTATGAACTTTAACATTTGCCCTGGCCAGCTCAGTCACCTGAAGGATGGAATCTATGTGAAATGAAAATGTTCATATGTTTATCTCTTATTAATAAAGAGATACATATTATGCATAATAATATAATAAAACCACCAATGTTAAACAAGTATGAACAAATGGTATGTTGTGGCTTAGTCCACTCAGCTCATAACCTGTCAGGTCAACTATAGTGCATGATGGAGTCAGTGGCAGTACAGCTAACAGTGCAAACTTTCCTTTAATGCTCTGAATGAAGTTTTTACCAACAGGAAATCCTTTGTGACCGATGCTTTAGGAAAGATTGTATTTGATGCTGCCGACTGCAAGTCAGTCTGCCGATCCAGATTTGTTTCTGAGGCCCAGCAATAGACATAGTATCCTGTTAAAGGGTCCAATATTCCTTTGCACTTGGCTTTAAATCCATAATCAATGATTTAACTTATCCACGTGTTGTGTTGAATGTGTGCATTAAGTGCTAGAGACTTTAAAGTCACTCTGGATAAAGGATACTGCCAAATGCCATAAATGTAGAAGTGAACGTAAATAATCAGATCATTTGCTTTAGATCACCGATAAGAGACTTTCAGCTACTAATTCTTGTCTAAGCCAGACAGTTCACAGTCTTTGATTTCAACTCTGTTTTTTCTATGGCTGAACCTGTAATATTGAAAACTAATGAAAACTAATGAACATCAAATTTGCATTCAACAATATAGTAAGCATTCATGCATTCTCTTACTTATGTTCCTACAGACTGCATACAGTATTTTTTAAAACAAGCAGAAATGCAGGCATGCCTATCATGCTATCCATACACACAGCTGATAATCGAACACATTTACACAAACAGCTCTGATACTGCATTGTCTAAAAACGTCTTGAAAATTGCTCAAAATTCACATTCTTCGAAAGAACCACCCATCAGTACAACTCAGAATCCACCAGGAAAGTCGATTAGTTTTGCCTGGATCAATCAGATTCTATAATCTGTTCATTGCAAGAGACAAGAGGGTTAACTTTGAGATAATAAGCGTTTATATATTTTGCAGTGGCGTTTGTCCTGTGTTCCTGTGCTACAATACTGCCCTGTATTCTTTTAACAATAGATGCAAATTCTTGCTAGTCTGAGCTCAGACTGCAGTAGAGGAGAACACATTTCTTGGATTTTGGTTTATTGCGAGGTCCATGGATCATTGAAGCCTGGCAGCACACTAAAACGTCCTTGGCAGAATTTCTCTTCCACTTGCTTCTTCTGCCTGCCTGCCTAGCTTCTGATGGATGCTGTCATATTTCTCCCACCCTCCTGAAGTGCACTCATCATTGTTGGTTCTCTTATTGTGCAAAATAATCCTCTTTAAATGCTGATAGTTATTGTGCAACAAATGAACTTGTTCTGTGCTTTAGAGCCATTGTTTTAAGAGCACTGCCATTTCAAAGTAATTAGCTCTAGGGTCTAGCTCGAGCTCTAAATTTCCTATGTCCAGCCGTGAAGTGCCTCCTGAGTCCTGAAGTATATACAGTATATGTTTATACGTACATGTTTGTACAAGGTTAATGTGTCCAACTTTCATATAATTCCACCTTTAGACAGACTGATGTGCTGAACATTTTCACACCTATGTTAGTCTGTCCTCTAATTTACCCCAAATTACCCACAAAATCATAGGCAGTGTTAGAGTTTGGAATTTGGCAGAAATCTACTACAGTAAGTCTTATTATGCTTACATTTTGTAATCACCTTCCCAGACAGATAGACAGTTGATAGATTTGGATTCAGGGATCTGCTGTGCATGAAATCAGATGGTTTGATTTCCCCTTTTAAGCAGACTTCACAGACTGTTTATTAGAAAAAATTTTCTGATCTTATAATCAGAGATTGAGAACAAAATTT
>JAOTRN010000041.1:13293283-13303992 GCA_028566695.1 Bagroides melapterus | reverse complement strand
TTGTCTTTCAGTGGTCCTAATGTAAAATGCGTTTGATGCGACATAATTGTTACAACACTGGAATAAGAGACTCTAATTCTAATCTACACTGTTCCTACACTGTTCATAACACTCATGATAATTACACTAGATTTATGACACTTATTACACAGTTACTGCTCGGTGCTCGTTGCTCGGTGTGCGACTCTATCAAACCTCAGACCTCTACTCCACCAGCATATGCCAGTCAACTGCTGATTTTAAAAGAGGTTTGTACATTAAATCAATTTACTTCCATGTAATTATATAATATTTTATTCAGATAAAAGATTCATCTATATTTGGAAGATTCAATATTCTCATAGAATGGAATTAGAAAAGGTTGCTCAACATTTTGTGGACAATCTTCAGTTACTGTACGTATTTATATGATGAAAATGTTATTTACCAAAGAGCAATTTACTGTACACAGAGCTGTGAAAGATAGACCTGTAATATCTTTTATCTTTTCATGCGTTTATTTGCTTTGCGTATGGTCACGTAGTCTGTGTGACTGTATCTGACTAGTCAGGGCAGGGTGGAGAGAATTTGGCTTTCCATATGCAAACATGTTAGGAAACAGGACATACTTTTGGTTTGTAAGAGTAAAGTGAAAACACAGCGGGTGTCAGTTTGCTAGCAGTCCTGCGTGTTGATGCTGGATGATAAGCTCCACAGCAGTGTGTAAACCAGGAGCTCAAATCCACCCACTCATTAGAAAGTTTTCTCAGCTGTGTTCTTTAAATAAACTTTCTGTTCTGCTACATTAATAGAGGCAGCCATTTTTTTTTCATACAATTAAACAATTATATATAAATGAACACATTTTCCAAAATTCAAAATAATGCACCAAATATATGTACAGTAAAAAGTCATGTGTCTTTTGTTGCTTTGTGTTTACCATTAAAAAAAGAAACATACATTTTGGTTAAAAACATACTCCTATTTATTGATCATTTATTCATTTAGCTGACTTGCACCTGATTTCCATTCACATTAGAACACAGTCATTGCATTAACCTTAATAGTAGTGCAATGACTACCTACCAGTGAGAAGCCACCTTTATGACTAAGTAACAAAAATAAAAGAGAAAGAAATCAGCACCCAGGATCAACAGCATCTGAAATAGCTATGAACAGCATCTGAAATACTATTGATTTCTAATTCTTTCAGTATGCTTCAGAACCTTTATTCTGACCAAACATTTGTCTATTATATTGAACAAAACCAATGACACACACAGTTCATCCCTGAGAGAGCATGGGATAAAAGAGCATTAGTTTAGACTGAGCTGAGTTTAGACTGAGATTGGGCTTGAAGAAAAGGGTTAAATGAGGAACAAACATCATCAAGTCACTCAGCTTCCTTATAGTGGGAATACAGTATTGTGTGATGAGGGCTTCTAAATAAATATCAACTGGAGAATAAAATGTTTCAGAGTACATTATAAAAGCATGTAGAAGTAAACATGTAAAAAAATGATGTGTCCAGAATCCTAGAGCACTCAATACATTAAGAAAATAACAGTGAGGCATTTGGCTACAATATATGGTAAAAGTGTATCACAGAGGCAATTTGTATAAGCTGGTGAAAAGAAATCACTTAAATGTACACGTTTTTAAGTAAAAAAAAAAAACAATGCCATTGAGATGTACAATGTGCGGTCTAAAATGTTTATATACTTAGTGGCTGCTAGTAAATTTCATTTAAGGGAAGTTACTGAGGTAATAAAGAGGGCAAAGATTGATTATAATAATATAATATTCATCAATATAGGTTTTCTCCTAGTAAATACATGTACACTTCCATCAAGCATGTTGCTCTACTTCCAGGTGGATTCTTAGGCCATATAAAGAAAAGAAAAGACCAATGATTTTAGATTATGTTGAATTACTGAGATATGAAGCCTCTGCACAATGAAACATTTTGTTTTTCCCCATCCAGTTGTCTTTTCTTAGCTTTATATACACCATCATACTCGAGTCCCGTAAACTTTTACACTGTTTACAATCCACTGCTTGCACTATAGCTCTTGGGCTTCAGGCTTCTGATGGGTTGAGGCTTAGCAAATAGTTCAAGATGTTTCTGAATTAAAACAATACCTTTATATCATAGTACATGTGTATTAAATTTAAAGAATAATAAAAAAATAACCTGTCATCCATTCAAATATAAAATGAGCATAACAAAGCATTAAATAAATTAATTTGCAGATTTGTACTGTACAATGTCTATTATAAGCTGTAACCTCTTCAGGAACTTCCCAAATTCATTAGCTTGATGGAAAGGAAAAATGAAAAGAAATGAAAAAAAAAAAAATATATGATGTGGTAAATACTGAATAAAACAAGAAATAAACAAAATGATAAACAAAGACCACTAAACTGACCCCGTGGTGAAGATTGGGATGTCTATGAGAATACTGATGGTCAATAAATAAAGTGCAACACTCAAAGAATATTACTGAATGTAGTGTAATAAAATTCACTGTGCTGGAACCCAGTAAATAAGATTCAGATATATTCAAATAATACATGTCCTAAATAGAGTAATCTAAAGATATCTATATTACAGTTTGACATCATTTTTACTCCCATTCACCACCATTCAACAACATTATCAGTGAATATAAATAAATCTGCTTCTCTTTTAGTCATTTTCAGTAATTATTTAGCACTGAGGTGATAATTAAACAGCATTTTGACTTTTGATTTTTTTTTTCCCAGCAGGAAATGTGTTTGTAAATAATAAAGAGATGTTTGTTTGTTTTTTAAGTCCATAGTTTAACAGCTCACAGCGGGTACTGTCTGCACACGGCTCAGAGGAAATTATTAGTGATCTGACGCTGGTGTTCAAACAAGTCTTCAATCTCAGCACTATAGGCATCTCCTGTACAAAGAAAAATCAGGCAAGTTTACAACAATGAAAAGCAATGCATGTAGATGAATATAATGTCACTATAATTAATGTATACGTGAGGGTGTGTGTTATAACTAATAATATAACTGTACCTGCATGACAGCCATACATGTAGATTCTGTGTCCATCATATCTACACCTACAGCGAATTACATTATTCATGAAGTCTGACTCAGCCATATCCAGTGATGGATTCACTTCCACCTGTAGTGTCAAGTAAAATGGAAGACACAATTAGTTTAAGGCTTCACATGCAGAACTAGCTCAAGCTAGATCTACAATGCAATGATCTACAAGGCAGTGCAAAATAAAAGAAATAAAATAATAAAATAAAACAATTCAGTCACATCACCCCAACAAAGAAAATAGGCTGCAATAGCACTTGTGGCTGCAAGAAAGCAAAGTGGTAGCTTAGTGGTTAAGGTTTAGGGCTATTGACCAGTTATTGTACTGTAGATCCCTGAGTAAGACCATTATATATAAAAATTCTTGATTTCCAGTTTGCTGTGTCTGGTAGAAAGGGGCTTAGTAGGTTATTTTTCTTTGTTTTTTTAAGGGAAATAGTTTGAGGAAAATGGGTACCGGTTATTCCAGGAAAACTAGACAGTGAACCATAAATCATTTGCAGCTTGGTTGAACTCACAGTGTGTATCCATAGACAGGATCTCTGTGTCTGCTTGGATTAGTTGGTATTGGCCTTTATGTGCTGATCAAACAGGCCTCCTAAACTTTAAGCATTACCACAACTCAGTTTATTGCTACAAAAAAACTACAGCAAAATGCTGGCTTATAATTAGGATCTGAAAAACATGCTTAAAATATATACGTTCCATCTTGTGCTCAGACACGATACATAGACTAAATAAAGCTTTTAAATGGTATACACACATAGGTAGACTGTAATTAAAACACAGCTCCCTATATACCCACCATTTACTGCAGCAGAATGGGATGTACTGTATAAAAAGCTTTAAAATACGTCTTAAAGCAGCTCATGCAAATTTTGTACTGTGTAAATGGTCATGAAGGTGCAGAGGTGGAGATTTCAGTTTTGATAACCCATAAAGATTTGCTTGATTAGGATGTAACTATGTTAATGAAAGAGACAAAGTGCTCAGATTCCTGCCTTGACTGCAGGGTGTGGGAAGTATTACGTTTTAAAGGCTGGTCCTTCATGAGTGGTTTATCCAAATACCACAACAGAATAATAGAATCAAATATAAAATAGTATATAGAACCTACCTGGAAGATATAATCTCCTGGCCTGACATCAGTGATATCAACCCACTGGCAGTCAATATCATGACGATATGTATCCCAACACCCCACTGAAATTCCTTGATCTCCATAGTTGTAGCAGGAAAAGCGTTTCTGGAGTCCTAAAGAAAACATATTAGTGAACCTCATAGTGATATGGCATGAAAAAAAAAATGTTTTGCCTGATGAACACAAAGCAGTTATTACCTTCAGGACAATATGTGTCCTCCAGACAGAAGCTGGCTTTGTGCCCTTCTGCCACTCTGGTTCCATTGAGTGTAAGAAGGTCATAGTGTGTAAACACTTCAATGCTGTGATAGTGCCTGTAAATACACCATCAAATCAATCTGTTACTGATGATGATCACTGAAGTCATCAAGTTTGCATGCTGTATTACTTTAATATGATTGTGTCTGTAGGAACACTTTATCTGAAGGAAACTGAGGTTTTGAATAAGTACAGAACACTGAGCCACTATAGAGTGTTACTGAATGACCTCACTGCTGCAGCGTGAAGGTGTTGGCTGCAGGGTAACACCCCTTACTGAATGCCGTTGATGTCCTAGCAGGGTTGAGCTTGCAGCTCTGTTTATTCAGGTTGCCTGAATGGACTGCTTTGAAATCCAAACCTTGTGGTTTTTCTTTAAGAGGTTAATGAATAAAGTATAGAACAGTGCTATCCTGGTCCCGAAAGGCTTACCTTGTTCCCACAACCTGGATTTATAGCTACTTGTACATGTGATTGTGCACTTGAGCATACATTATTATTAGTTTAGTTGAACTTTTCGATATTATGCAAAGTGGCTCAGCTAAAATCATTTTCAATGCTAATTTTTAAACAATATATTTAAGGTATTAATATAAGCGATCCTCACTGACCCATTTTAACTCCCATCAAAATACTGTTACTTACAGGACATACAGTTCAGCAAGGTGACGTAATGTCAAACATGAAAATCAAGTTTTCATTATCTTATCAATCAAAAAAACAACATCATAGTCCTGCATTTTACTTATACTTTCACCCTGGTTCCTTAGTCATACCTGTGACATTGGTGCCATGTCCAGGATTCTCGTGAACTTTTGGGCCTGAAGTCGGCTTTCCCCAGGTTCATGATGCGGGAGGAGAAACGCAGCAGACGCCGGTGACCATAAGGCCAGTTCATGCGGCTGGCTGAAGAAGACAGGCAGTTCTCCTCATGGGCACAGGTAAGCAGGTGAAGTGGTCTATCCTCCAGATAGGCCGACTCCTGCACCAGCTGTGCATCCACCACCAGGTCAGGGGCAACTAGAGCAGGTACAAAAACAGACATGACTATGGTAAGTATGGTTACAACAACTTTAAGATCATTTTTAGTGTTCTCAGTTTCCAGAAAATGCAGTATGTTCTACCTAGACCTCTCCAAGATTCATTGGAACAGCAGTTAGTATTTTGTTTTGTGTTAGCCAAGGTTTTTAAAATCATGTACTGCACAGTGTAAATCATGGTGAATCACTGATCTGAACCAGGAATTATTTGAATTCATAGCATCTTGAAAATATTAGAATATTTCACCCCAAACCTGGTTGACTCTGCCAGGAGGTTAATACTTGTCTGATGAACCTTCTCATATCCAAAACCTGTATCCAAACCAACACAGAAATGATTGCATGTTGTTGGTTTGGATATAGGTTTGGGATCAATTGCATTTTATCAGTGGTTCATCCAAATCCTATCTAATTAAACATCCTAATCCTAAACTAAATTTTAATTAAAATTTAAAATATTAAATAAATGATAATTCTGTAGTATGAAGTCATCATATGTAATTGTTTGTAACTAAATCTTTAGTTAAAACCTAGATTGATGAAAGAAGTTTTACTTTCTGAGCAGGTGACTCCAGCGGCTCTGGTTCCTCCTCCACGGGGACAGTATACATTGCTGTTTCGGCGACATTGCTGAACGGACAGTTCGGTGCCCACACAGTGAGTCCCACTCAGCAGCACTTCCTGGGCATTAGGGTCTCCAGGCCAGTAATATGTATCCTGTTCACAGTTAAGTAGAATTGTAGTGTTCTGTCAATACTGAATATTGTGTGTGCTCCATATTCCGTGAAAGACTAACAGCTATGATGACACATGTATGATTAAGTAGTTTCAGGTCAAGTAATGATGTATTACTGATTTTCTGCTTCCCTAAAGGTCCTAGTCTACTTTCAGGATGAATGAACTCTGGCATGGCTGAAGTAAGTATAAAGTTATATATAAGTTATTACACTGATGTGAATGGTTTTACACCATTTTCCTAGGCGGAAATGCTTAGCAAAGAAAGAGGAATTTGTTCTATAAGATTTCCATAAACAGGAGCAAAAATACAATTTACATCATAAAATACACCCTTAACTAGAACCCCGTGTCATCCAGTCCCACCCCTTCAACATAACAGAACAACTACTATATAAAACTTAGATGTTTAAATGTACTCTTCCCTGAAAATATGCATGACACCATCCACACACAGACGTAACTGTGGCAGTGTTTAGAAATAGCGGAACAAGTGAGACATTCAACGAATGCTGGAATGTGTTACATTCTTAATCAGTTCCATGTGCTAAGTGCAGGCTCACCTGATGGGCGCGTGCAGCAAAGCCAAAGCCCAGCTGTCTGCACACTACCATCGCCTCATTAATGCCCCAGTTCTCACTGCACACTGCTCCCCAACGCTTCCTGCCCCCAACCTCCATGAGCACTTCCACACGGCCTTCTGCTACATCTCTGCCCCCTGCTAAACGCACCTGACACACACACACACACACACACACACACACAAAGATTTGGTGTACACATATTGACACATTAATACAGTATATCCATACTGAATCAGAAGAAACTATTAACAAAGTGCAAATGCAGCTATGTATAGGTGTCATATCAGTTACGGCCTGTTCTTCATTGATTCTAACACTCTGTAAAACTTTTTAATAGCAAAGCAAAAACATAAATGCCACACATAAATTTGCCAGTAGACAAAACATTAAAACTGCTGCTGACCAGCATGCTGACACATACACATGCTCATAGTTTAAAACTATCCGTTTTAATATCTGTTTCCCTAGGACGGTCGTATGCAAGTCATATGATAAAGACTCCTTGTTTTCCAAGAAACATTAAAAAGTTCACATGACACCCGATAATTAATACAATCTAGTACATATCTTTCAAAGCTTTTTTTTTGTACTTACTGTGGTCTCCATGCCTGTCTTTGGAACGTTACATCTGACAGATGCATCCTGAGTGTGTTTGAATGTCCAGGGCTGGACTGGTTGGAAATGACAATCCAAGATGGAACGCTCGCTTCCTATGCATTGAACTGAGTTAATATGGATCGGCCCGGTTCCTGTAAAATAGCAGAAGAGAAAACCTCAAATGTGGCTTCAAACATTACCAATTAAAAAAAAAGATTCTCATCAATTATGTAAATTGTCTGTATTTAGATATATTGCACCTTAAGAAGTGAAAGAGGTTTTCTAATTCAACAGTAAACATACCAGGCAGATTAGACAGAGGAGGCCTGCAATTTCGCAATTTCTTTCCTCCACATGTCTTGCAATTAGCATCAGTAAGTTAAACAAATAAAACAAACAACAAATGTCTGCCTGCGTCCATTAATCATGGTTGTCACTTCACAACTGTGCCACATAGACAGTAGATATCTACTCAGTCTGTCTGCCAGCCCTGTGATGATAACTACTCATGGATAATTTTCCACATTTGTTTGCTTTCAACAAACAAATGTGTGGCTAGATAGCATTTTAGAAGACACAAGGCTGAGAGTAGAAATCATCACACACGTTATATAGTGCAAATGAGGTATAACTGGACTTGAAATGACTATGAAGAAGACTAATGTGAGAGAGATATAATCATATGTTTTCCTTATCTCTCAGAGCTGCAGAGGCAATTTAAAGAAAATACTGCTTGGAACTTTGGGGAGCGGCTATGGACAAAAATGGTTGTTTTAAATTGCAGTATGGTGTGTTTCATTAAATTCTACAACTCATCAAAAAACCATTTCCAACCCAGTCACTGAAATCTCTACCAGTTGTTTACTTACTGGGACAAACACGATAACCACACTACCTAAATGGAGACTGCACTGTGCCCAGATTTACCATAGTTCTGGGAAATCATTTGACCATGGAAGGAATCACAAGAAATTGGTTTTGGCCTTGAGGTTTCAAGTGGATGTATACCTCATAGAGAAAATTACATATAAGGACAAAAATACACCATCGGTTAGAAGTGGAAACAGATAGTCATCCATTGTCCCTGTAATTTTGGCAATTGATGATGTGATCAAAAAAAGGCATCTTGTATAGAATATTTCCTCTCATGACTTTATTTGAATTTTCTATTCAGAATAATTAATAGAAATTAAATATCACAGTAATATCACAGAAAGTGTTAATGATTGGATTCAGGCACTACATCACTAATTACTACACTTGATCTTAGCCAAAAGGCCAAGAAGTAAACATGATTTTCTAGGATACTTGATTTTTTTTGTCTATAACTATAAACAACAGGCACTCAACTTCCAATTTATTAGCTACACCTATCTTGTAGCTACAATCATTGGTCATTTTATCACTTCCTACTGAATGTATCTACTCTCCTCACTCACTTACATTCAGTGACTGCTTTATCCTAGTTACAATAATGGTAGATCCAGAATTATGCTGGGAACACTGGGCATGAGGTGGGAATACACCCCATGTTGTATCCCAGGATAGGGCATCACACCCATAATCATTAACACCTAGGGGAAATTTTACCATAGGCAATCCACCTGTGTGTGTGTGTGTGTGTGTCTGTGTGTGTCTGTGTGTGTGGGAACATGGTAGCAGTACCTCATAAACAGTGAGCTGTGTATACAGTATGTATATTAATTGTGTTTCGATTGAGTGAATGTAATATTAACCGACTATTACTATATATTTATTTTTCATTGTCAGGACATTCTATGGCCTGCTCTCAGCACAACAAAGTAATGCAAGTGTGTTATCCCAAGCTTCGCTTTCATTCTGTAGAGGCACACAGGTCTGGTTTCTACAATTCATGCTGCACTTCCCTAGGTTTCACTCAAAATCCACAGCCACAAAAAAGGAATTTACTGTTATTGTGCCAATGGCAAACTGTGTACACATTAAAGAACATTCCTGCTTAGTGCTCAGTGTTCACAATTTATGAGATTTATAAGTCATGTCCACACCACCACTCACCCACTTTTCCCATTAATGACCACAATCAGCCAGTTGAGCCAGACAAATAAAACCAATCCAATGAATAAGTAATATGTTACAGAAATACGTCTTAACCCGTCTGTGGAAATGTCAACATTTTGGATCATTAATTACAGTAATAGTCACATATTTTATATAATCATATAATAATTAGACGACAGACTTTCCCAAATTTGCATTGTACAGCATTTCACCTTGATTAAGCCATGAATGAACTCTGAGAAAGAGTTATTGGAAAGTCATGGCTACTTTAATGTACACCAGCTTGAAATCATCATGCAAGATCTGATAACTACATGTACCAAACGTAATGAATGTAGCACTATGTGCTCATAAGATATGGCATATTTAGTTAATTTTGAGCATATTC
Source organism: Bagroides melapterus (assembly GCA_028566695.1). Taxonomy (NCBI): domain Eukaryota; kingdom Metazoa; phylum Chordata; class Actinopteri; order Siluriformes; family Bagridae; genus Bagroides; species Bagroides melapterus. Next base: position 13,294,146 of record JAOTRN010000041.1, on the reverse strand, counting down.
ATGTGCATATTTAGCCTAACTACTAGCATTAAACTTCATTCCATTTGCTAATTTTGTTGGAACCTGGAGTAGAAACAGTTTCTTATATTTGGTCTGTCTATGTGGTCTAGTATTTTCTAGAGAGTAGAGAATAAACGTTGTCACAAAGCAGCCTAATGAGAAAAATAGAGGTGACAGAAAATCCTTGAAAGAAAAAGGAAGACTGAAATCAGGCTTAAAGGAAAAGTCACTCAGTTGCAGCAGATAGTGTGATAGTTTGTTCATTTTTGATATTGAGAATAGAGAGAAAGTATTAAATATGATAAACAATTACGAAATGTTAGGTACAGCATATTAGGTAAGAATGTAAAGCTATGTTAAATACAGTTAACGAACTGTAGCACAAAAATTAATATAAAAATGCAGTCTAAGCTAAAACAAAAGTGAATGAGGTTATTTCATAAATTAAATTATGCACATAGGGACACTTTGGTAGATTAGTCACATTTATCCACAACTTCAATTAAATGAAGCATAAGTAGTTCACTTCTACAGAAAGAGAACAATCCTACTACTTTGTTTGAGTTGGTTTGAGAAAAATGTGCAGTATACAACATTTCACCTTTCAGTTAAAAGAAATAAAGAAATGTATAATAACTGCTGGTTAATTGAACTGTTCAGGAATGTTAGCACAGTCAATTGATTGACTTAATAGGACACAGCCCTTGTAACTGACATTGAATACAGTTTATATTGTTTCAATTATGTTCTGTTATGCAACATGCTTTGTATTTTGTTTGGATATGTTTATTGTGAACTTTATATTATGAAAGGAATTGGAATAAGAATTGGAATCAGAATAGGAACTTGGAGCATGTACTTAA
>JAOTRN010000041.1:13204680-13219927 GCA_028566695.1 Bagroides melapterus | reverse complement strand
TACACTATGGGTCTACCAGTGTATCTACTGACTTGTGCATGAATCAGCTTTCTTCAGGCAGACATCTGTACTATTAGCTATTAATACATTAATGCAGAAGCATAAATCGGATACTAAAAGACACCAAACCTGGGCTTCTCCTTTTGTCTTGGAGAGGATAGATGGTTGTGAGAATCTGTTATGTCTGTCTTTTTATGTTAGCGTGTAAGTAAGTGTTTCTTTTTAAATAATTGATTTAAAGGATGGGATCATTTCCCAGTTGCTCTTTACTTGACTCCCGTGAAAACCTGTCATGTTAATGAAGTGTTACAGAATTTAAGCTGATTTCATAGGTGAGGGTCTATTAGTCAAAGCGATTGTGATTACTTTGACTAATTGCCAGTATATGCTTAGTGTCTGGTGCAGATGCTCTTTTTGTTCTCGTCAAAACAAATCGTCCTAATTTGCAGTATTACTGTCTACTCTCTTGTGCTTTAGACCCGCATGCAGAGCTTGCAACCCGATCCAGCTGCCCGCTACCGTAATGTAATGGATGCTCTGTGGCGCATCATAAGGACTGAAGGCATCTGGCGGCCAATCAGAGGCTTGAATGTCACAGCAGTGGGGGCAGGGCCTGCCCATGCACTCTACTTTGCCTGCTACGAAAAGCTAAAAAAGACACTTGGTGATGTCATCTACCCAGGAGCCAACAGTCATTTGGCGAACGGTACACCTCACATGCCACGTATTGCAACATTAAGACCTACATTTTCATTGTGATTTTTGCTTAAGTTAGTTATAACGAAATCAGTCAATAATGGTAATTCTATAAATATTTAATAAATTTACATTAAACTGAGGTTTCGGAATTTGCTACTTCTTAGAATTGAATATGAAACAGTATAACTACAATCACTGAAGATTTTTTGTTTAGGAAAAGTGTAATTATATCTAGATTCTAAAAATAAAATACAATAATTGTTGGGAATTTATTATTTAAGATACAAAAGTATATTTATATAACATTACTGTGTAGTGTTTATCTAGGAAAACCAAATGTTAATTCTCTGTACAAATAAGTTTTATGGTGCCATATGATATAGTGACCTATTATTATTTGAAGGAAGCGGTTAACCTGTGCATTATCTAAAATGCTTTAATAATGCAGTGTTTTCTATTAATCATCTAATCATCTAATAGATGTTCTATTGAAGTAACCAGGGGATTTTGTCTTAACAAAATGATTGTTTTTTTGTAGAGGCAAGATGCTTTTGTCACATTAACAAGCATCAAAAAATACTTCTCTACATTATCAGGTCTATGGCCTTTAACCTCCATCTTTACTCTCACTCTTTTACTTTTTTTTTTTTTTTTCCCCTCCTAAATTTCCGTTTTCAGTCGGAGTAGTCTGAATTCATGCTACATTATATACCGCAGTGAGAGGCCATCAAAGCTCTTATAGAGCAACATTGGTTAACACAGCAGAACTGATGCTTGCTGTTGCTTTGCCTTTTCTCTTTTTCTCTTTCTCTTTATGCCTAGGTGAGGGGCAGAGTGGGTGAGTAGCCTCTGGAATGCTCATCAGATTAAAATTCCCTGCAGCATCAAAGGGGGAAGACTTTTGATCGTTTCCAAAGGAGTGACTATGCTTTGTGTGGATATACCTGTGATTTTAGTACCACTTTTCCACCCATTTGTGAAGTAGATTAGTGTTAAATGCACTTATTACAGTTCACCATCTAGTCTTTATTTTTATTATTATTATTTATATATTTATATATTGGTGTTTAATATTCTAGCATCAGTTACGATGATAAATGAGTTACTGAGTTAAAGGAAGTCTGTGTTAGGATCTGGTAAAGACTGTAAATTGTAGTAAAAGAGAACAGAAGGTTCATTCTCTTCTGTGATAGTCACATTCCTAGTAACACACTCAGCAAATCTTTAATCTCTTCCAAATCAGCCAAGGCTAGTTGTGGCTGCCTTTAATATTGGCCTGCAGGGATCAGATTGCAAAATGTATCTGCGATTCCTCTCCGATTTGTCTCCTACCTGTCTCCTTGATGCTCACTGTTAAGGGTTTATTTTGGCAGGAGCTGCAGGATGCGTGGCCACACTGCTTCACGACGCCGCAATGAACCCGGCTGAAGGTGCGTACTGTCGATGCTAGTTCTCAAACTCCTACAATCACAGTCTGTCCCGTCTACTTCAGGGTTCTTCAATCTTATAGCTGTAGTTTTTTTTATACTTGACAAACAGGAGCCATACCAAATGATGTGGAACACCAAGATAAGACAGGGCGATCAGACCAAAGCATATCACAATTCTTGAAGTAATTTCTATGGTAAATATGTATCATAATTGTTTGCTAACAAACTACCAAAAAAAAAGTGTGGCACTGGATTGATATGTGATGTCTGTCTTGTTTTTATGTTCAAGAATATCATTTTCATTACGAAAATGCAAAAGGAAAAAAGGTTGTAATTTAAAGAAATATTTAGCTGTTTCTAGTCAGTATAAAAAATGAATTTTAAAAAAATGAATAAAAGTTAATAAAATAGATATCGAAGTCTTACAAGTGTCTAAACGCTGTAACTCTAAAATCTAAACTCTAAAATCATCTAAACTGATCAGCCATAACATTAAAGCCAATGACAAACGATGTGAATAACATTGATTACAGTTATTACAGTTGTTACAATAACACCTGTCAAGAAATGGGATATATATTAGGCAGCAAGTGAACATTCAGTTTGAGAGGGCCATTGGGTAACCAAAAGACGTTGACGTGCCTGGAGATGTGCTTTTAATCTGATCCTCCAGAAGAGCTACTGAAGCACAATTTGCTGAAAAAGTTAATGCTGGCAATGATGGAAAGGTGTCAGAACACACAGTGCAGCATTGTTTTTTGTGTATTGGGGTGTGTGCACGTTGTTTATCTGCGGAAGGTGGGAAACCTTGCGTCCTGACATTCACATTGATTTTACTTTGGCACAGTAACACCTACCTAAAGAACTAGACTAAGAAACCCCTTTCATGGCTATGGTACTCTCTATTGGCAGAAGCCTCAGTTAGCAGGATAATATGCCCTGCCACGCTACAAAATTTGTTCAGGAATGGTTTGAGGAACATCAAGGTGTTCACTCAGCCATCGAAGTCTGCTCAAGCATTTGCAGCATGTGCTGAAAAAACAAATCTGATTCATGGAGGCTTCACCTTGCAACTTACAAGAATAAAGTATCTGCATGTAAAGTCTTGCTGCCAGCTCTTTTAGCAGCATAAGTGGATCCTACTTAATATTAGGCAGGTGGTTTTAATGTTAGGGCAAGTTCAGTGTTTATTATATCCTCATATCACCTAGACTAAAATTAATCAAGTAAAGGAGTTCGTAGACAAGACATCCCTGAGACTAGTTGATGAGTAAGTGCTTGGTTGGAGTATAAAACCTGCAGGTTCTTTCCAGACAAGATTGGAGATAACTTGTCTGGTCTATAAGCTCAGTAGAGTAATTCCATTGCACCATGCATTTCCAACCAGTGGGTGGCATGAGAGAGTTGTGTGTAATGGACTGGCAACATGAGTAATCCAGACAAAGGTCTGTACTCATTAAAGACTCCTAAAGGGTTGTCCTATGGGACAGCATAGCCTTCACTGTAATTAACAGCTGCACTGCTTTGGAATGCTATCATTTGTGGCCTGAGTTTGGCAGCAGTGCAAATGTGCTGGCATTACTCCAGTTCAGGCTTACACATCCAGGTGGCACTACACACCTGCTCTGCTGCCTTGAACACACACAGCTTTAGTTCTTCCGTTCTCAGTAAATGGCCTCGACTGTGCTGAAAAGACGACTTCATCTGATCCGCTCGTTTCCGGATGGAACAGAGTGTATAATGAGTCTACCAGCTTCTTTTGATAGCGATACTGTATTTCAGTCATGACCTTTATATTTTGTCTGGGTGTTTATTAGCTGCTTAATGATCTCTCTTTTTCTCATCTTTTTTCTCCTTCTCTGTTCTGGTTCCTGTGGCTTTGTCTGCCTTGCAGTTGTGAAGCAGAGGATGCAGATGTATAACTCGCCATATCGGAGTGTGCTGGAGTGCGTGCGCTGTATTTGGCGGCATGAAGGCGCCGGGGCGTTTTACCGCAGCTATACCACACAGCTCACCATGAACGTGCCATTCCAGGCGCTGCACTTCATCACCTACGAGTACCTCCAGGAGATGCTCAACCCCCACAGACTGTACAACCCCTCATCTCATATGATATCAGGAGCTCTAGCCGGGGCGGTGGCTGCTGCCGCCACCACGCCGCTGGATGTGTGTAAGACTCTGCTAAACACACAGGAAACTCTGGCGCTGCACTCAGTGAGCCCCGGCCGAGCACACATCTCAGGCTTGGCCCATGCCTTTAGGACAGTGTACAGGCTGGGCGGCCTGCCTGCATATTTCAAAGGTGTTCAGGCTCGAGTCATCTACCAGATGCCCTCTACAGCCATCAGCTGGTCTGTTTACGAATTCTTCAAGTACGTCATCACCAAGCATCGATTGGAGCGTCTGCGGATGCAGAGGGACGGAGAGAAGTAGATGCTCGCAAGTTCATTGTCTAACCCTGCCCTTGATCAGCAACTCCCCTGGCCTTGACTTTTTTCCTCTCTCTCTCAGTCTCTCCTGTTTGCTGCACAACCAATGAGACATGCATGCTGCAGAGAGAGACTGAGGGAAGTAGCCGCTCACACGCACACTCGCCTGGGCCTGTCCTTGCTCAGAGGATCCCCTGGACTCTGTCTCTTTTTCTCCCGCACAAGCTACACTACCAACAGAGGCTCCATAATGCACAGGGACAGACTGGTTAGACATCAGAACGAATATTTATACCCGCAGTTGCATTGCACTAGCATTTTAGGCAGACCAAATGTGATTACTCTTGGTCCCACCAGAGGGCATTAGAAGCCTCTACAAAGATAAATGGGGAAAAAAAAGTTGCTAATGAAATGGATATCTTTGAAAGTCAGTGATATAGAATATAGATCCGTGTAATGTATTTGAGAATATATTTTTGAAAATTCAACACTTCAAAATTTTAACAAAGGTGAAAGCATTTAGACAGAATAACATAGGAAAGGTGAATAGGGTTTGGAGTCAGAAAAAAAAATACTTTTAATAAGAATTGGTTTTGTTTACTTAAGGTCAAATCACTGTTTTAGATGAAAAATAGATTCTGAAAGAATCTTGGGACCCTAAATTACCATTATGGGTTTTGAGTTGCCAAGCATTTGAGAAGAACATATCTGGGAATAAATTCAGTTGAAAGAGCCCCAATTTCCTTCTGATAACATCACTGCATTATCTGTAAACTGCATGGAAAGCAATAACAGTGTTAAGTAATTGGAATATTGTTCTAATTTCTCCAACTGCGCTTGCACTGATTAAGCCATTTAAGAGATGTAATTGTGGTTGCTGTAAAAAGCATTTACTGTAATCGGAGTGGTTTTAAGCAGAAGGATGTTACGACCTCTGTGAAACAAATTGGTTTTTGACTGAAGTCTGTTTTATTGACCCCTGTGTTGCTTGACTAAACCTTAATGTCGATAAGTTATGGAGTCAGTCCTGTTGCCATTTCTCTACGCTCTGCCCTGTTCCTAGCTTTCAATAAAGTAGCAGTGCAGTGACTACTGCCTGCTTAACATGGAGTGATTTCTGGCTTTTCTATTAAAAACATTCACTTTTTGAGTAAAAATGCAGTTTTTCTGATGTTTTGTATATAATTTATTCAGTTATTAATTCTAATCTAACAACAAAAAAAGATCGAGGCCTTTATGTCTGCTGGTATTGTGACGGATTCCACCTCTTATGTTCATGGTATGCACATTTCAGCTGGAGCAACTCTGAGCCACGAGAGTTGAAAGGGAGCTCTGTTGGTGGTATGTCCAATGTTTGGGTTAAATCACAGGTGCAGACGTGGCCTTTGACCATATGTGTCCTGACTCGAGGCAAGGTTGTGTGCCTTGTTGAGCTTTCACTTTACCTGCCTCCTCAAGTCTGTTGAGCAATCGCCCCCAGAAAGGCTGAAACTCGTAGAGAAACAAGACAACAGATGAGAAATGTGAAGGAACCCGACGCTCAGAGCAGATGAACGTGAACTTGACTGGCAGGATCAGGGTCTTTTCACGATGTAGGATTGCGGGAGGTGTTAGTCCTTGTCAAGAAATGTTTTAACAGTGAGCAAGAAATAATGCAAACAAACAAGGCATACTATCACAGCATTACAGTGAGCCGGTATGACAGACTGCCTTCTCCTTTTGGGCCGTCAACCGTTTGTCTGGAGATTTTACTTCACCTTTGCACTCAAGAGGTATGTTTACCCTTCGTCTGAGAAACAAGCCATAACCTGAGTCAGAAAAGAATGAGAAGGTGCTGGTTGTCAGATGCTCATTTCCACTTAGATGATTTGAATACTATTTTAACATGGAAATCAGGACAAGGCTTTACCCTTCAGATCCCTTAATGCTACATTAAACACAGAAGTCTGACACAAGCTCTGCAGTGTCTTTTCTTGTCACCTGAGAGTCCTCTAAATGAATCCTCAAGGACACCTCCAGCTCAAGAACCTTCCACGAAAGTATAGACCGCCCACCAAGAAAAAAAGTTGCCTGTTGGCCTCTGTTCGCTTTTATTTTCTTTTGTTGCAAACGCATACTTTGACACTTGCTTCAGTGCCCTGAGTCATGTCATTATAATGTTTTTTGAATGTGGTAGCCCCCGTTTCCCATGTGCAATGCAAACACAGAGCAGACAGTGTGGTCATCCAGGATTAAATGTCTAACAGCTAGTTGCTTTTCAAAACCCTTCTCCAGGCACGAGATGATATTTTGCCACTCATCCAACACACATGCACACACTCATGTCAGTCAGGCACCTGTTCAAACAGGGAGTGTTAATGAGCAGTCTTTGTGTGTCTGAGTGTGTGACGGTGTGGTTCGCCCTGCCCTGCCCTAGCATTCGTTTATCTCCGTCCTCCCATCCATGGCACGGCCGGCCAGCATGAGCTTGCCCACAATGCACGCTGATGAGCTTCTTCAGAAGAGGCTGCAGAGGATTATGTGGAGGTGTTTATAAGAAACTGAGTGTCTGGAGTTCTTCTGAGTTTCTTTTCCAGAGCTAGTGTCTGGGTCGATCATGATTAGCTGATCCATGAACAAGTTCCATAAGTGCGACAAAGTGAGAATGTCAAAATGTCCATGGGTGTGTTCATATCTGTGTTGGTTCAGTAACAGTGTTGCTGACAGACAGTCTTGTGTTTGTTTTTTCTTCTCACTTTAATAAAGAGCCCTTGTTGCTTAAGAGGATGAGTGTCTCTCAATAAGTCTTCTCCCTGATTCTCTACCACTGTCTTTAAATTTAATCATGGATTATATTTTTATTGCAGCTACATTTAATATTTTTTAAACGTTTGACGTTTTACTACCGAAGACTAAATGAAGGTGAAAGGCTTTTTATTCACACGCGACAGCCTATTCTGCCAGCCAGACATCCCTGAGGCACTATTCGAGGTTTGTCATACATTGTGAACTGACAGCTGCTTGTTTTAGTCTCCAGACTCGCACACAAAAAAAACTTTACGTAAATACATTCTAACCACTTTCTGTCTGATAACGTACTGAACCCAATTGCTTCAAACCACAGCTTTGACCAGAGTTTGACTCCACTCTACTGGGCTTAGTGTTTTCAGTACTCTTCTTCCTACTCTACTTCTGTGCATTTAATGCCTGTGTTTGTTCCTGCACTGAACTTTGACCCCCTAATGTCCCCAGTTGTGATATGGAGACCACTTGACTACGAACTCTGAGGTGAGGTGCTACGATGACCTCTTTCTCCTTCTCATAGCAAATGCACACAGCCTCTGCTAATCTAAACTATTTAGTCTAGTTGGAAATTCTCTCAGCAATTTTGCTGTTGTGAAACGCATACTGGGCTTGGTGCGCTGAAAGCTTTAAATGCAGGAAAACACATTTTGATTTTAAAACAGTGCATGCAGCATTTCAAATTCAATTCAAGGAATTTATTTTGCACAAAGGATAACTGTCAGGATTTTGATTGTCATTAGGGCTAGGGTTTTTTTTTTCATGTTTGACACCGTCATAGAGCACATGATGTCTGTCATGGTATGACAGGCAAGCAATTACGCTATAATCTTTTTTTTAACTGTTTGTGACATGACAGCTTGTATGTAGCGTCAATTAATCAGTGTCAGAAATAACAACAGTCTTGCAGAGTCAAATCAATGTTATATTTCCACTGTAGATCTACTTTCACCTTGTGACACCTCTCTAGTTAATAGACCGGAAGTCAGTGCATATCTTATAGAATGGGGGAAAAAAAAACAAAGAAAAAAAAACGTTTGGGCTGATAGAAAGGTCCTGACTAGTGAACTGTATCTCCATAACACTGATGCTTCCATCGTCATACTTTGTGGTAATGATGTTCTCGAATATTTCATTTTATTTCTATTTTTAATAATAGATTTTAATGTTCTTAAGAGGGATGTTTAATGTTCTGAATATTAGATTTTTTTCCAGAATTGTCTAGTGTCATTCTGATTAACAGGCATTGTAGTCTCTGCCCTTTCTTGCAACTGTTTCTGTTGCACCACTTTGCAGGATGCGTTTTATGAACAACCTCTGATGGAACTCTTCCATGTTTAAGCTTCATTATTATGTTCGATTTAAAGTTGCATGAACCCACAGATCCAACGTGCCTTCTGTCAATAGTCCAGGTTAGTCAAGGTGGTGTAATGGTGTGGGGAATGTGTTCATGGCACGCTTTGGGCCTGTTAATACCAATCATCCATCACTTGAAGGCCACAGCCTATTTGGGTGTTGTTGCTAAGCATGTGCATAGCTTAATGGCCACAGTTTACCAGCTTCTAATGGCTACTTCCAGCATGAAAACCCAACCTGTCACAAAGCAAAAGATGTGTCAAACTGGATTCATAAACATGGAAATGGGTTCAATGTTCTTCCCAGTCACTGGATCTGAATCCAATAAAACACCTTTGAGATGTGGTACTACAGGAGACTCACAGTATGAGTGTACCTGAAAAATCTTAGGATTGTGTGAGGTAATGATGACAACATGGACCAGAATCTCAACGGAATGTTTCCAACATCTTCTGGAATCCATACCATGAGGATTTGAGGCTGTTTTCAGAGCAAATGGAGGCCCTACCCAGTATAAGTATCGCATTCCTAATAACATGTTCTTTGAATGTATGTTTTGTAGTTCCTGGCAAGATTGAGAATACTCCCTCTTAGAATGCTGAAAATTTCTATATGTCATTTTATAATCTATTTGTCAAGAGCACTCACTAATAAGATCTATACCTCAGAGTTTGTAAAGTGGAGGTGAAGGAGTGTCTCTATAGATGCTTACTCAACACTACACATCACTGTCAGTTAGGCTCTTAACTCATCCACTGCAACATGGCTACAGTAACTGTTAGGAATGCTGGTGTTCTCGTGGTGAATATGATGGGTGGGAAACTGTCTGGACTTTGACAAGGCATTTGATCAGGTCTTCTTGCCTTCTCAGAAAGCCAGTTTAGGGGAGACTGCATGGCGCCCTGTTCCCTTTGTATACATTAAAAGCAGACACAAAGCTCTCCATGTTGGGAGGAGGCTGAACAGGGAGTTTGGTAGCTCGGAGTGCCCTATGCTCCTCACTGTGGCTATGAGGAATCCTCATGTCTGAGTGGAGAGAAGCTCCCAGGGCTGTCTTGTTTAAATAACCTATGACTGAGTGAGCTCCTTTCCTACATTAGGCTCCCCGACTCACTTATCTACTACAAACTCAGCCTCAACACAAAACGAGAGCCAAAACGTCACCTAATGCCATAGTGTACAGAAATACTGGGGCTCTCTGGAAAGACCTGCCATCACTTTGCTAAACATTGTGATAATCACAAAATGAATTTGCAGCAAGGTCCTGTCATCTGAACATACACCACCAGAGGAATTAGCTTCAAGTGCTGAACTGAACAGTCAGTCATCCTATCACACTGTTGCCATCACTCTCTTTTTAAATACCTAGTAAAGTACTGTCTGTGTATACAATACAATCCCCAGTGTTTGACAGACTGTATGTTATAAAGTGCATTATGTTAAATCTTAATGCAAATTATACCACAGTGTTGTTGAATTCCTTCATGATGACATACAGTGAGGGGAAATAAGTAGTCTGAAACTTTTGTTTTTGCTATTTAATATAAAACATTTACAGGGAAGAATATGTTCAAGCGCTATAAATAAATATCTTGATTTGTTGCTGAGAAAATACGTTATAAAAAGTACTAGATAGAAACGCCACTAAAAATTTGTCATGCAAATGGCACCTGGTGTCATTATAAAGACATTGCCATTGATGGGAAAGATTTGACGCAAGATGTATCATGGTGAAGGTGAAGTTCTCAGAGACAACACTATTCAACAGTAATCAAACAGAAAAGGCTACAAAGCCATCACAATTACCATCAACTTCCAGGTCACAATTGAATCTTTAGTGTGCGGTGGAATTGCACCTAATCGTTCCCAGACAGCAGAGGTGTAAGACTAAGTAATTGCTTTAAAGACCAGACTTCCCCTTAAATTTCATTAAACTGCAGCAATGAATTTACCAAAGTTTCTACAGGCTAGCGCAAAAGTCTCCATACAAAGTGGACTATGTACGTCAGCACCATGTTGGTTTTGCCTTTGTCATTGAATGTTCATGGGCGTCTACTTCTCAGTTGGATTGCAACACTTGAATTTGAATAAGTTTGGCAACAGTGTTTCCTGTTCAAGTCCATCACAATGTTGTGACAGCTTGCGCAGCCAGAGATGAGAATGAGAGTAAATGTTTTTGTTCACATTTTACATTTCACACTCATATTTTAGGATATCATAAATATTGCTCTGTTTGTTCATTAACAAAAACTGTTTTAGTTGACAGCACAACCTGTGTTGAAATTTTAATTAAAGAATCAGTGTGCATAGACTGGATATTCAGTTCTCTAAATGCTAGACATATAAACCCTATATGTGCAAAAAGTAAGTGGATATTTCATTCAATCACTGAAATGAGAGTGGAATCCAGTAGAAATCAGAGGTTTTTCACTACATTTTGGAAGGTCTCTAGAAATTTCTGCCTGTTTAGCCACAAGAGAATTAGTGATATGAGGCAAAGTCAAGCAAGGAGGCCTGGCCAACTGTCATGTACCACACTGGCTCTGTGCAGGCCATTCAAGTTCTTCCACTTTTGGAAAAGTATGTCTACATTGACCTTACTTTATGCACAAAGGCATCGTCATGACAACAGTTTAGAAAAAACCTTCATATTGGTGTGAAGGTCAGTTTTCTACATACTTTTGTACATTTCACAATCATGATGATTTCCCAAGAGGAATGGTTCATAATTGGGAAGAATTTGGCACAATGCTGCATAAACTAATTACATTTTACTGTACAGTAGGTGTCGCAAGGCTGTACTGGCCAACAAGACAGGCGAAAATCCTCCATTTGTAATGAACCCACATGTGTACACAGACACTTTGCTTCTGTCCTGTTAGGTCAGTATTTAAGAAACCAAGTTCTGGGTCTCCCCACCATGTGATTTTGTGAAACAAAATTACGAAAAAATGCTGCCTGAATGTTCTACAAACGCTTTGTTTCACTGCTACTGCCTGCTACCATTTTAGTTTCTGGTCTAATATTGCTCTCTTTTTGCTTCAGTCAGCGGCATCAGTGTGCTAGACACACAATATTAGAGAATGGATGTTTGGAACAGAAACGTATGTGTTGGGGGGAGTTAATAACCAAAAGTTCTACAACACTTACTGAAGACTGAAGGCCTTTGGGGGTAAAATTAGATTAGCTACACAATAAATGAAGGTGGTTTAACGCCTGGAGGTGAAATGCTTTTTCTCACTGTGTTGATCTCATGTTTGCTGAGTGGAATGTGTGTTGATGGAGGATCTGTGTTTAACCCACCTGCCCGATTGCCTGTCTGGGAAAAACAGGGCTGTCTCTCTGTTGCTGGCTGCTCTCCACTGTGCCTGGTTTTCTTGGCTCAGAGTCTCTGTTTTACATGACAGAACGCTTTGCCCTTGACTTTGCTATCACCCTCTCACTCTTTGTAAGAGGGCTGGGCAGGGAAAGTATGTGGGAGTGAGATGTACTGATTCAACTTGATCTATGTAGCTTGCATCAACTTTTTTCTCTCTTTGTCTATCTCTCTCTCTTTCACATTTCCACCCACTTTGAAATAGCATTTAGCTCTCCACAGAACAACTGAGGAGTCTTGTTTAATTGTGTATAATGTAAAGAATACAAAGAAATCCAGGAACTATGCACCTATGTTTTAAATATGCACCCGTCGTATTTAAATATGTCCCCTTGGTGAGCTCATGTTACATTTAGACAAGTCTAGTATCACTTCTTTACAGGCTGAAATTTGAAAGAGGCAGAACATGCTGTTAAAATAATACCTGCATATGGATGTTTATCTATTATTAGCCAAGAGTTTACACAGTGAAATGACAATTAACCAAATTACTGTAGTGCAGTTTGTGGTTTTTGTTTTGACTTCGTAACGCAAGCTTTGTAATTGGTGAATGTGAGGGGAAACTTTCTTACTACAAATTACACAAGAAAAGAGATAAAGATATTGTGAAAATTTCAGACAAATCAAGACGACATTCACAGTTTCGCTCTCTCTTTGTATCACTCTCCCTCTCAAGAGTCAAGATTTTAATTTTAAATAAGTTCTCTCTCTCTCTCTCTCTCTCTCTCTCTCTCTCTCTCTCTCTTTCTCTCGCTTTCTTTCTCTCTCTCTTTCTGTGTGTGTCTCTCTCTCTGCCTCTCTTTGACTGTAGATTTACATTTTCTCTTATCTTTGTACTTAATCTCTCTCACTCTTTACTCTTTAACTTCACTTAGAATTCAAAGTAATTTTATCACAAAGCGATGAAAGAAACTTTGTCACGGTCTGCTGTTATATTCAAAAGATGATGGATCTTTTTTTTCCTCCTCAGTTTCACACTGCCTTGTGCTATGGCATTAATGAACCATGAGATATCTCAGTGTGTGGTACAACATAAAAATAAATAGTGTTTTGTGTAGCTTAGGCAGATAAATGCATTTTTTCCTCTCAGAGAACTGGGTTGCACTGGGGAGAATGAGCTTGTCAGCACTGCTAGATTGTTTGAGGAGGCTTTGGTAAGTTGGGATAAAGGACCTGCACCATGTGGGCTTATGGAATTTCTCCCAACTGAAGCTAAAGATGATGTTCACACGAACACTAGTTCCTATGAGGCAGAACTGCAGAGGGATGGGAGACAGCTGGTACATTTGTGTGTAAAGATATTGCATGAGGCCAAGGAGGGTAAGGCTGCTTTTACATTATATTTTAGATTACAAATTATCAAACAAAAAACAAACATCATTAGCATAATCTGAAGAATAAGACTGACTATATGCACAATTGTAGATCCATTTTGCATTGATTCCTATATTATTTTTAGGGTTAGGGTTGGGCTTATTTCTTGGTTTTCATTCTTTATTACTCTCAATATTCAAGATCCTCCATTAGGAACTAATGTTTATGGAACTAATGTTAATGTACAATTAGTTGTAATGTAAAACTAATTAATTTCCAAGATACTAATTTATTATGCTAAGCTATATCAAAGATATTTATCAACATACTGATTATAAAAGTTTTCATTTAGTTATTTATGGTATCTTTGTTTTGCAAAATTTCTTTACTAGATTTTTGATCTTTTATCCAAACAGAGAAGTATACAGGGCCAGCCCCTATTCTGCTGTATAATATTTAGAGCTGTGTGTGTGTGTGTGTGTGTGTGTGTGCGTGTGTGTGCGTGTTTGTGCGCGTGTGCGTTTGTGTGTGTGACAGAGAGCGAGGAGAGAGAGAGAGAGAGAGACGTTAAAAGATTTACCACACTTAGCATTACATAAAGAAACTCATGCAAGGCTTGATATGAAAAGAACACTTCCCTTAATAAATTCAGCTTTTTGTAGTGCTGTGACTGATAATGGTCTCCACTATTGAATGTATAATAACTGGTCTTGTAGCAGCAAGTAAACTGTAGGCATCTGGGCATGGACACAAAGGAGAAACAATTTGGTAAGGCAAGCCTCCTTTGGCATGTCTTGTTCCAGTTTCTATAAGCATTATTCAGTATTCCTAAAGAAATTCTGCCTATAAATGCAAGGATAAAAATATCAGTTAGGTATTACAGATCAGGCTGCCTTAAAGCTTTTACCTGTGTACAGAAGATAAATCATAATAATTTAGAAGAATATTCTGTGGAATGACCGAGGAAAAGCACAGCATTAAGAGCAATAAAAATTCAAATTAAAAGAAACTAAAATAAAATAAAATAACTTGGGCCATGCAGACTTTCCACCAGGCTGATGGACCCCTGCAGAGTGTAACCAGACTAACACAATAGATGTTTCAAAGAAGATGAAGAAGAAGGTTTTGTGACCCATACATTTACTTTTCTATGGTTTCTACAGAACATAAAGCTGTATTCACTTGGACATTTGCTGAGGTTTTAAGCATTAGTTGGCGCAAACAATAAAGTCAACCGACAACCCTTTTGAAATCTTGACTTGCATTTAGTAAGGATGATGGGACCGATTTGTAGGAATATGATCATGGGAAAATGAAGTTGAATTTGAGCTCTAAGGATTTTTAAAACTTTAAGACGTCACACCGTTCAAGATTGACATCTTATCCAGAGTGGGCATATTTATGCATAAAATAAAGAATTTATTTATTATTATTTATTTACTTCTGTCCTTACTTCTTATATTCATGCTCAGTGTTGTGTTTTAAATAAAGTGCACTATATAGATTGAAGGAAGGAAACTGAAATTCAGAACGTCTGTCCATTGCCAGATTAGATGTAAAAATAACCAGTTTGACAGGTACATATACGTAGTTCTAGGTGACAGCATGTCTTTTGATGGTCAGGTTCAAAGTTCAGAAAGAACGTTCTATTGTCACCGGGTGTCTGGTCTGCACCTGTGAAGTACAGCTAGACAAGTTGAAACCTCACATTCTCAATCCTGCCCATTTCTTCTCAGAGGAAATGACCCAAAGATTCCCTAAAGGTACTTGACAGGAGAACAGGAGATTTAATCATTGTTTACTTTTGTAGAGATATTTGTCACAACAATACTGTGTGTGTGTGTGTGTGTGTGTGTGTGTGT
>JAOTRN010000041.1:13173927-13185541 GCA_028566695.1 Bagroides melapterus | reverse complement strand
TATTTTTGTGTGTGTGTGTGTGTGTGTGTGTGTGTGTGTGTGTGTGTGTGTGTGTGTGTGTGTGTGTGTGTGTGTGCAAAAAGTAAAATCAGACCAAACGCACCAGTCCTGAGCTTAACCTCATTGTTAGAATAATTTTTGTCAGCTTTACAGTGTCTTGTGTTGGTTTTTACGCTATGTGATGGACGCGCCTGCGCTCTGTGCTTGTTTATGTCCCTTTAAGCATTTAAGGTAAACGTCGTATATTTTCATTAGAGCGAAACGCCTCCGTCATTATTGCTTAACTACTCGCAGCTTATTTTTATTATCTCGTAACTCTCGTCACTTATTCAAATAAGAATTCCTTTCTTAAAGGATTTTTCTTGTATCATTTCTTGTATCTTGTATCATTGTATCAGAAAACAATAAATAATTCGTTCCATGACAATTTTGTTTTATTCTAAAATAATTACAGATAGTGCTTGATGTATTCCTATTGACTTGAAATAATTTTTAGGGTTTTCTTTGTATGTATGCTACCCTATGTAATGGCCAGTGGTTTATCTAAACTCTAAAACCATTTATTCGCGTTTATGGAAACGGGCCTCTTTGACAGCCGTGTCCTTAAAATGGACAGATATCAGCTGTACCACACGCACTACTCTCTTTATTGTGATATTTCATTAGAGCCCTGCACTAATCCACTAAAATGCTATAAATGTTTATACCTTATAAACTACCACAGTCTCAGTCTTAAATAAACGTTTTGGGAATTGTCTCACTTACCTGGCATTATTCACATGGATTGTGTCACAAAAATTTTTTGACAAATGTCAATTCTCTGCAATAAAATAAACCAAACAATGCAGCATTCCCAGTGAATCACTTTTACCCTTCAGCTTCATCTCCTTCCTCAATGAATCTGAGAGAAATGACAGCAATGTTTGCGTGCCAGTACCAGTCTGGACACAAACAGTCTTTAAATCCATGTTTACGTGAAGGAAGAGTCTGTTTCCTGAACCTAACAAAACCCAGACCTGAGCACCATGACAGTGAGCTGGTCAGCAGAGGCAGGGAGAGACCAATAGATCATCTTCATCAGGACCTGCACCAGTGTTTGCCTGCGGAGGTGTGAAATGGAGTTTATGGACTCAGCTGGTTGAAGCTAGGTCTTTGGCGAGTCACTGCATTACACTCAGAGAAAAAGTTAATTCTAGAACCCTAATAAGTTACTTGGTTCATTTGTCTGGAGGGACCTTCAAAACCTAAGCAGAACCCTTTAGATACTACCATTAAAAACCATTAAAGATAATTTTTTTCTAAGACTATTTTTAAGAGAAAATAAATAAATAAATAAATAAATAAAATAAATAAATAAATAAATAATATGCAACCATACACTGAATTCTTTGCTATTTTACAAATATAGATCCCTTAATAACAGCAGTTATGCCAAGTATAGTTATTTAACTCCAAGATAAATCAACAATAATGTTGCTATATAATTGTGGAATTACAACTGATACGACTATATTTTTCCATTGTACTCACAAAAGCATGTCAACATATTAATCTCAATTAGGATGTCTTGATTCTGATGTCAATAAATCACTTAGACAATGCAGTGGAATTTGTGGATGAGTGGTGTGTGTGGTTCAGACATGATCCAATCACTTTTTTTAGTGAACTGAATAATTGGGATGTATGACAAGAAGGGATTTACTGCGTTCTTCCTTCACACACCCAGACTGCAACCAATCAGAATCACCCTTAGGAAATTCCACAGCAAAATTACACTGAATCCAGACTTCATAGAGTAAGTTGTGATTTATTGACGCAAGGGCTTAGAAAGTGCTGTACTGCAAATGAATAGCCCTACTTGATGGTCCTTGTAGATCCACCTAATGAATTTTGGTATACCAAAACCATTAAGTTGGCCTATAAGGACTATAAAAATTACTAGTTTACAGTGCCAAGCTGAAGTGGTACCCTATAATCGGTTCTTCATCAAGCATTTTAGAATTTTAAATCATGTGAATGAATAGATGCAAAATATGCCCTTTTAACACAAATGAAAACATCATACTGCTTACAGTTACTAAAAATTTAAACAGTGAGGACTGTTGTGATGGAAATATCGTCAGGTTTCAAGATTTATATGTCACATACATGGATATTTATTGTAATGAAATGGTTGGTAGAATGTTCCAGGGCTGCACTTATAGACAATAAAAACATGGTCAAGTTTATTTAGGATCAGAGCAAAATAAATAGACTTTTACAATATACAACAAGCATTGTCACTTTTAATTTGTATCTAATATGAATATATAGTAAATAATGATTGAAGTATACAGATATTCATGTACCAGTTGAGATGATTCTAGAGATCATTCAGTCAGTTTTAGACAGATTTCACAGGTATGTACAGGTTGGCATGTTGGTGTGGGTTGTCATAAGCAAGTGTAGATGGCTAAAAATCAAGGAAATTTGTGGTGGGATTTTCTATTTTACACAAAAATAATCAAATTCAAAATCAGGACAGTGAGCGTAAACTTGTTTTTTCATGCTCTATTATATGTGAACAGGTTCAGTGGAAAACTGTATTATTATACTACAGCCTTTTAATTTATCACAACACAGTTGATTTATTAATGAGTATATGTGAATCAAGTTAGTTCTTTTCTGTCATAACCTAATGAAATAGAATATAAAGTTTATTATACTTTTCATGTGAAAAAGAAGCACTTTTTTAATTCTATTAAATTTTTATATCACTTTTACCAAAAAGTGATTTTCTATACAGAAATCTATTATCGTACAATGATCCTATCATTTTTCGAAACAAAACTTTACACTGCAAAATCATTTCAGATCTTCATATTCTTCCCCACTTTATAAAGACATTGATCCAAAAATGGTCTCTGTGCCCTCCATTTGGCATACTAGTTGCTGAGCCAGGGTTTCAGCTCAGGCACAAAGCCTGCTATATATACAGTATGCATATCTGAAGAGCCACAGACCCCCCGGGTCCCGGAAGGTGAGCCTTATCAGCTGCTTGTTGGAAGGCTGTTTGTTACGGCTGGGCTCTGAGACCTCGGCAGCACTATTGTGCCGCTGATTGAGTCAGGTGACTGATGGCCTTGCCTGCCTTGGCCTCAGACTGGGAGGAAAGGAAGAGGTGAGCCAAAGGCCTGGGAGTGGACCGTACTGAAACACCAGACATTTTCTGTCTTACTGCAGCACCAAGCTGGGGAGGTCTGCTCTCAAAGACCACTTGCGGAAGTTAGGCTAGTATAGATCCCCACCTCCTGCTCCTCCTCATGGGACCAATAAATTAGACAGCTGTATTTCTGCCCAGACGGCCTTAGCCTTGCAGGTGTGTGTTTGTATATATGAGTGCAAATTAGCGACTGTTAAGGCTATAATGTGTGTGACCTATGTTTCAGAGAATGTGGTGCAAGAGGAAGCATGTAACCTAAATATTCTCATCCTTTCTATTGCCAGTGATGAAGATATACCAGTGTAAATAGTAGCTACTGTTCATCCAGTAGGCCAATGTAAGGCTACATTTCCTCTTCTTTCATTTAAACTGTCCCTTGGGCTTCACCAAAGTTGCAAAAATAAAATGGAAAGGTTGTATTGAGTTCATCTGACCACTGGAATGTCCATCGTTTACTAAGTTTGTCTCTGAAACAATAATATAATTAATTTCATTTGGATTTATATGGTTTTCACTTGTGCATACACACCACATGACCTCCCACAGGGTAAACATGTTGCGGGCAGCAAGCCTATGTTGCTCTAAGCAGCCAGTGTGGCGTCTCCCATCAAAATGACAATTTGTTTTTATTAAGCCATGAGTTCCCATTCATGTGTCGTCATATCTGTAAATAAAAGTGACCATATTTCTACTCAAACATTTCCTTTGCGATTTGAGCTTGGCAGGGCAATGCGCTCCTTACTTTGAGGGCGTGTACAAGCTTGGGAAATGCAGAAAATCGATCAACCTCTTTAAGCACAGCGTAAGGCCTGGGAATCATTCACCGAATCAATCATTCCTTTGTAGCAATGTGGGGAAAACTGAAAAGATTAACATGTATCTGTACATATGTATATATATTATATACTATATATATATACATGCACACACACACGCACACACAAACACACACACACACACACACACACACTCTCTCTCTCTCTCTCTCTCTCTCTCTCTCTCTCTATCTCTCTATCTATCTATTTCTTTCTCTGTGTGTGTGTGAGTGTGTGTGTGTGTGTGTGTGTGCATTTTGCATATATATAAACTTATTAATAGAATTTAGAATAATGAATATGTATGTATGGCTTTTCTTTATTGCTCCTTAAGACCAGAAAGAAAAGGAAAATAAAAGGTAGAAAAACCAAAAGAAAATTGAAAGAAAAGAGAAAAAAAGGAATTAAACCGACACTTTGTCAGTGTTTCGAACAAAATAGGAGCACTCAAGGGTATTCATAGCATGCATGTAGGGACTTGCAATATCCCACTGAGGAACTTGTCAAGCACTGCGAATCAAACAAATTTCTTTCACTGGCATGACTCTACCAAGCATTTATACATTATTACATTATTATTCATACTAAGTATTTATACATGCTACATGTACAATGTGCAAACTGTATCTTTTATGCAACAGATTAGTTTCTCAGAAAACATTTTAAATGTAGAGTCAAATTAAGAGCCCAGAGGATCCCAAAAGGTGTATGGACATTTTACTGTGCTCTGTAACTACTATTACTAATGTACCAAGATCTGTCATTCTAACATTTTGTAGCTAAACTCCTAGAAAACATAGAACACTTTCTCGAGGAAACATTAAAGGTTCTATGGAAGAATCTAATATCAGAGTCTGTCCTTATCAAAGGGGCTTCTGATGAGAATCCTTTCAGCATTTATTAATATTTCAATGAATCCTTCAAAATCTTAGAGAAATGTATTGTTTTTGTTAGTCTGTGGTAATAAATGAATATCATTACATTATTAATTACATTATATCTGATGATACTGCCAGTAACATAGCAGTCATGCTAGGATTTTTATCTGATATGCAATTATTCATATTCTAGGTAATTACTAGCTGTAGCTGGCTGCATTATTTTAAGATAATATCAAAGCACATATTTAGTGAGCATTTTGTATAATGCTTGTGCCATTTGCTAATTAATACAGTGTTTATGTGAAGTTCTTGTCTGTTTATTTATTCTTTTTGGTAAGATATAAACCAATTGCTAGGAGTAGACTGGTAGACATGAGGCTACACTTCCTACTATTGTTTAAAAAGGCCCTATCTAAATGTAGTGCAGGTCTCCGATGTCATGGTCCAACCAAACACAGTATCAATCAAACTTGTATAGAATAGGACTAAATGTATGGTTCTCCTTATTCATTCTTTTAGAAACAGCCTGACTTACACCTCAGCCTACTTCACTAATGGTTAAGCTAATGTTTGTATTAAAAGACATTCTGGTTCAAATGTTGACATTTATAAATCCCTTTTTGTGATCCCATGTTGAGCACATGTTAATTAATAAAACACACTACTTCCTTCATGTATAAGATTTTCTAAACATTCATCTTTCATATTTGTGAGAGCCAAGAGCTTTAACATGACTGTCCATTATTCTAATATCATCTTTAATTCATTTTCTGTCTGAACTTTTTTTTTATTATGAATAAAAAAAATATCTCAAAAGTCTTTGGAGCATTGATCGATGTTCTCAGTTGTTCTCAACTGGTTTTGTTAATGACATTGCACCAAGGCACATGCCCTATAAGTTACATGTCCGTATAGGTTATAAACCCTTTTCACTATTGTTTTTGTTCGGTTCCGTCTCTAAAGCAGTAGAAAACCTAAACAATCAACATGGCTTTGAAAAGGCCTTAAGAATCAGTGACCCATGACCGAAAGGCTAATGTAACACGTGAACAACACGAGAACGTCCCTGTCTGGAATGTAGTTTTGTGTTCATGTTTGGTATGAATGGCTCACTTCCTTCATGGTCCACGAAGCAAAGAAGGCTTCTGAAATTCTACCCTAAGAGTAAATATTGGTGTATCTGAATGAGGCATAAATCAATAATGGATGTAATAAAAGATTTTTTTTTTTTGGTGATTTGAGTAATACGTATTGTGGAGCTAGAGATGTAGACATTTTGGTAAAAGACTGACTAAAATGTAGGAACAACTACATGAAAACTATCATTTATACAGTGGTTTATAACTTCTTCATTCTATATGTTTTGCTTTTATTTTATTTATTGCTGTACAGTTTGTGGAGTTTGTACATTCTTGTTCAATCTCATGTTAACCTGCAGAGTATTAGTGCAACAGAAGATGCAAGCATTTGACCAGGAGGCACATATGTCAAGCTTCTTCTGCGTTCAAACTCTCTCTGCCACCCCCCATGTCTCTGTCTCTCACAACCCCACGCCACCCCCACCCCCGGACGCCAAATCCCATAATTACTAAGTTGACAGGTAACACAGAGGTAAGATAGCCTAACTGCATAGGAAAGAATGCAAATATATCCTGTAGGAGGCTGGTAGATGGAGAAAAAAGAGATGTTACAAGTGGGTCTGAAACCCCTCTGTCACTGGCATATGCAAATGTTCATCCTGACAGAATGACATTTCTCCCACAGACAACGTTATCTGTTTATTTAATTATATTTAGACTGATCTGGGTTTGCCAAACAAACTGTCATATTTAAGCATTTGCTTTAAATCTTTTGTGTGCAAGACAGTAAAATACCACTAAATAAAACCAACAGTGGAGCCTTTAAAGTTTTGAATTAAGAGAATGAATGAAGTAGTATTCAGATAGATTTACCTTTCAGTTATTTATTAAAAAGAAAAGAAAAAAGGGAGATAAGATAAGATAAGATACGATATGAAGATAAATTGCAATTTAAAACATTTCTAGTTTAGATCTGTAATTTTACTTAGTTGTTTAATTTTATTACTTCTTCTTTTAGAAAGATTTATGGACTTACATAATCCTACACAGAATAAAGTTAAAGTTAATAAATAACAATAAAGATTGATTTTCTTAGTTAATAATGAAGTTCTGTTTGTTAGAAGTTAAATGTTTAATTTCGTTATGATGAAGGTACCATCTAACAGCAGACATTGTTCACATTTTTTTAGATTTTTCACTTGCTCAAAATAAACTCTAAATCTACACGCTTGAAATGAAAAAAAAAATGAGAGCGAGGGGAAAAAAAAAGAACCCCCCCCCCCAAAAAAAAACAAAACAAAACAAAGCAAAACAAAACCTACACCCATATAAGATTTTAGATAAACTCAAATGGACTTTTCTTTGCTCTCTGTGTTGTTTATTGTTAAATACTGAATGCTTAAACAACATTAACGATTAACAACATTTGAAGAAAATGGCAAAATTATTAACCTGAGTTCTGCTTCTACCGTTCATATAAAGTGATTGTCAGCCACAAGAACACTTATGTTTACATACGGAGTCAGGAAACTGAAGGACGACGACCATTTATGATAAGAATAACTGCACGCAGTTAGAATCTTCATGCTCCATTGTAACTTGCAAATGAAATCTGATATAGACTGCTACCCTAACATTTCTCCCTGTAAAGGCAAATTATAATAAGTAGACCTGCTTGATATGGGGCGCTACAGTAAAGCCCAACAGTTCCATCTTGTGGTGAAAATGTTCATAACAAGTTAATACTGCACAGAAGCCGCTGAATGCAAATAAACAAGAGAGTGAAATCTCTGATATCAGTGAAGGACTTTGCTTACAGGTTTAAGAGATTGACCCTGCTATCTTTAAATAGTTAACAAGGCTAACACTATCCCCAATTCTATTATATGGAGTTTGTGTGTGTGTGTGTGGGGAGGGGGGGGGGTTAAAGTAAAGACAATAGTGTATTAATCGTTTATTAATATTTATTAATTATTAAGGGGAAATTTGGTGTCACACAAGAACCTCAGAAGATTTAAAGTAAATCAGCTCGAAATATCACAACTCAGAAAGAACGAATATACATAAACATAATTCTCCAACTTATTTACAGACTTCTCTTTACAGAAGTCTCTACGAAAAATATAATAGGTTGGCATTTTAAAATTGTATATAGATCTGAATAATGAACAGTTTGATAACGTCATATAGTGGTTATAAATAAAGCGGCAGTGTACGTATTCTTAAATAGGAGATATACAATTCTACACGGGATTGGTTCTTACTACTGAGGGCCTGAGATAAACTACAATTTCCTGTGGGGTCAGACAACACCCGCCCCGTCCAATCACTATTTGTAAATGTTTATGTCGATCTTTCCATAACGCTTGTAATTGGCCATTGACTGTTATTTTGTTGCCGTCGCACTTTTACCTCGCGACCTTTTTCACATTGCAATATGATTGGCTATTTCTGGGGGGGTCATCAAGTTGAGCGAGCATTTCTATTGGTTCATTTCACCCCGCCCTTTCTCCCTTGCTGAAGCTAGCTTGAAGGTGAAATTCCTGTCCGCAGATTCAAACGACAAAATCTGTAGCGTTGCTTTCGTCTGCGATCAGTAGCTCTCGTTTTTTTTCTGTACGAAAAAAATCACAAGACATTTTATAACTGCAGCATGTCATCGATATTCAGCGAGGTTACTCAAGCCGCTCCCGTTGCCGTTTTCAAACTGACGGCGGATTTTCGTGAAGATCCGAGTCCTAACAAGGTGAACCTCGGAGTTGGAGGTGAGATGCTGCTATATGCATGATGCTCAGTTACCTTTAAAGCATTGACGCAGCACGCCATGTATAAGATAAGCTTCTTCGCTGTGTACATTACAGTGCTTTATGTTTTTTTTTCACTTCAGCACCATGGAGACAAGTTGGTAGCTAGCTATGTAGCTAATGAATGCTGAGCTAAGTTACCAGGGCTGCCTTTACTAACTCTCAACAGTTCCTGAACTGTCAGCTTAGCCTTGACATTTTATACATAGAGTTGACCTGGAATAGATCACATGTTTTATGTGTCTGCCCTTTCAGTGACCGACTTTGCAGTCTTTACTGCACACCAGGGAACTGATAAGAGATCAAATAACAAGTGTGCTTAATATCACTCTTCCTGACTCATCATATAACCTAGGTGCTGTTCAGATCAAACATTTTTTTCGGACACCTTTCACAGAGTAATCTAGGTATTTGTTAGTATCTGATAGTTCGTTAAGATATGAACCCAAGCCTCTAAACATAAGGCAGAGCAGTTATTTTGGGCTTTGAGTAGGTGTGACTGGAGCACTTTGTCCTTGCTGTAATGATTAGCCTCTGCACTCAGACGTGCAGGACGATAGCCAGGTCAGTGATAAAGCTGAGAAATGGTTTCATTTTACTTCACATTTTTCACTACCACTGTTGGCAGCAGTTAATGGGAGACATGATAATGCACAGCAGACCTACTAAAGGCATACATGTTTCAAGATAAAGTGTTGAAAGAGAGCCAGGTACATGCAAAATATATGAAGAGACAATACAGTGTTGTGAAGATGTATTTGTCTCTTCCTGATTTTTTTTTTGTGACCGCATATTTGTCACAATAAATTATTGAGATCCTCAAACAAATTTCAATATTACACAAAGATAACCTGAGTAAATACAAATTGCAGTTTATTACTGATTATTTCACTTATTGCTAAATCATGGTAAATCATGAATGAACTGTGATTAACCACATGGTTTGGGAATCTGATTTAAATTTCACTTGCCACACCCAGGCCTGATTACTGCCAGCCCTGCTGAAGCAACAAATCACTTAAATAGAACCTGTCTGAGAATGTGAAATATGCTAATAGATCTCAAAATCAACACATCATGCTGTGATCTAAAGAATTTCAAGACTAGATGAGAAACAAAGTAATTGACATGTCAGTATGGAAAGAGATGTTTCTAAGGCTATGGGACTCCAGTGGACCATGGTGAGAGCCATTATCCACAAATGGAGAAAACATGGAACAGTGGAGAACCTTCCCAGGAGCGATTGGCCTACCAAAATTACTCCAGGAGCGCAACGACAACTCCTCTGCTGAGCTCATAAAAGAACCCAGAACAACATGTAAAAACCTGCAGGCCTCACTTGTCTCAGTTAAGGTCAGTGTTCATGATTCAACAATAAGAAGGAAACTGGACTAAAATAGCATCCATGGGAAAGGTGGAAGCCACTGTTGCCAGAAATATCTCATCTTATATTTGCTAAAAATAATAATATCTTAATACCTTGATTAGCCTCAGAAATTTTGAGGCAAATATTTTCTTCATTGATGAGACAAAAGAGCTTTTTGGAAGGAGCGTGTTCCTGTTACATCTGCCATAAATTTAACACAGCATTTCATAGTAAGAACATCATACCAGCATTCAAACGTGATGGTGGTAGTGTGATGTTCTGTAGCTTCTTGACCACCTGGATGACTTGATGGAACCATGAATTCTGTGCTGTACCAGCAAATCCTGAAGAAAACTGTCTGGCTATCAATTCATGATCTCAAGCATACTTGGGTTATGCAGCAGGACAATAACCCTCAACACACAAGCAGTTCCACCCCTGAATGGAGAAAAAATTCTAGTCTAGTCTAGTCAAAGTATGGACTTAAATCCTATTGAGATGATGTGGCATGACCTTAAATATGCCGTTCATGCTTGAAAACTCTTGATTGCAGTTGTTGCTGCCAAGGATGGCACAGCCAGTTAATCGGTTTGGGGGCAATTACTTGTTCACATAGGGGCAGGCAGGTTTGGACAGTTTTTTTTCCTTAATAAATGAAACCATTATTTAAAACCTTCATTTTGTATTTGCTTGGGTTATCTTTGAGTATTGCTAAATTTTGCTTGAGCCTATAAATCATTTAAGTGTGACAAATATAAAAGACAATTAATAACAAAAATGCGCTCCACTGTAATTTTTCACAGCACTTTAGATCCAGATATCTTTAACATCAATAGGATTGGGGATGTTATGGCAACTGATACTCCGTGCTGTGCCACTGGATTAGTTTGTCATTGTATCTGGTGGCTTAAACCACAGTTAAACATGGAGACTGGAAGAATTAGGCAGAGGATGTTGCACAAATCCCTGTTTTACCATATTATTAAAAAGAGCATCGCTAATCCATTGTAAGTAAAATACCTCTACAATCAAGTATGTTTTTGTTGTTAGCCACCTCCTCCTTGGTAAGACTACAGTTTCCATGAGACTCCTCTTAATTCCCCAGGCCAGGTTTGTTTAGATATTTTTAACACAAGTTGTGTGGGCTTTAATGTGACAGTATAATCATGTAGGGCTTGACCATTTTAGCATGGTTTATAAAATTAAATTTCCCAAAATAACAGGTCAAGAGGGTATTCACTTGTTTTGTACAGTAATTGCAAATCATTTGGTCATGATTCATTGCTCCCTAATTTAAACAAAACAAACACTTAAAAGATGGACAGTTGGAAAAGTGTGATTATTATTCGTGTTGTTATTCAAGTCTTGTTGCTGCCTTTAGTCGGTTTAACTGGCACCCAGGTGGTGGAACGAACTTCCTCTAGAGGTCCGAACAGCTGAGTCACTGGCTGTCTTCAAAAGACGATT
>JAOTRN010000041.1:13095288-13105406 GCA_028566695.1 Bagroides melapterus | reverse complement strand
TCTCTCACTATATCTTCCGTCCCATAATGAAAAGCTGTATGCAGCCAGGAGTATTAATAAAATGTCCACAGTTTTCATTTGAGAACGAATAAAGGAAAAGAAACATGGTTCATGCTAAAAACACCATGATGACCAGATCTATTTACACTTTATCATAGCACGGTCTCCAAGCAGCAAGGCCAAGTGCCACTGCATCACAGCTGAAAGAAAGCTCGAGTGCTTTCCACAGTTACAGAATGTTACAGACGTTAATCTATCTCAGTGACTCTTTCACTGAAATTTATATTCCAGGTGTTCTGCAGAAATAAACTACTGTAGACTGCATATTTTTCTCATTGCCATACATGTCTTATAAGAAGTCGTCCTAGTTCTTTCCTTGTTAAGGCTGTGTAACACTCTCTGTCTCTATAGTGGAGCGTATCGCAACCATGTTTATGTTGCTCCCAGTGGGTTATTGCTGGCGCTCGTTGCACCAGGGAAATCCTCAGTCAGCCAAATGAAGTGTCACTCGATTTATAGTGTGGCTGAGCAATACTCCACCTGCATAATTTCTGTTCTCCAAATCAAGGCGTTTGCCCTTTTGTTCCTTATATTTTGCTCCTTTACATGGTGGGGACTTATAGCAGTGAAATAAAAAGAATTACACACGTTTGAGGAAATATTAGTTTATTTCGAAGTTGTGTTTATCAGATAAAAAGACTCATCTTTAAGTGCAAGAATTTAATATTTTGGTATTAAACAGTTTCTTAAATTGCAATCTTTAAAAGTATTGCCATGAGGGAACCACGTGAGCACAGATTCCATCGTAGTATTGCCATGAGAAGAAGAACAAATTATGAACCACCAACTGTGCCTGAGTGGTGCTGATTTGTATGGAAACATACAACTCCGGTGTCTTTTTACTGCTTTGAGAGAAGATTACTCTAAATACTTCTTGGCTTGTATTATCTGCCAAAAAGCACTCAGGAAGTGCCCCTATTTTCTGGTTATTTGTGTTTTGCAGCAATTGGCTATGACTTTAACATGTGGGGTAATGAGACCATTTGGAGACAGAATGAGTTTGCTAAGCTAATTGATTATTGTACAGACATGACCAAGCCACACATAAATATGTCATTGCCTTGTTAGGAAGTGACATGCATGAATGCCTCCTGCACACAATCAGTGGCTGTCAGCAGCACATGTCTGCACTGTCCACACACACTCCATTCTTTCTAGGTGTTGAGAGAAAAACATGTTCATAGCTTGTGTTCAAGTTTTTATATTTCTTGGTCACTTACTTTTTGCTCGTTTTACACTATAATGAATGTCTGAAAATAACACTGAATTTTTCGATAACAAAAGTGATAACTTTTTGAAATTTTAGATTCTTTATTGTAGGCTAGATGAGAGTTGTATATTGCTTTATCGCTATCCAGTAGTCATGACAAAACTTCAATTGCTACTTTTCTTAAATTTCATATATAAACAGGTGGAGATAGAGTGGGAAATAAAAAAAAATATTATAAAGATGTTTTATTTTAGAATTAAACAAATAGCTAGACTAGAATTTATGTTTTGGGGTTGTGGAGAAGTGTTCCACAAAATCTGCCATAATTTCCTGGCCATGAACTGAAATTAAAGCACTTTTTGTGACATTCAAGGGGAAAAACCTAGACAGAACCAGAACCTTAACTCTATTGTGGTCTTTAGATGCCTTCCAGATACTTGCCCTAGTCACTGTACAGTTTCTTATACTATATTTGATCTGCTCTTCCCTTCCTATGTAGTTTCTAGAGTGAAATTTTGGCTAACAGCGTTGAACGTTCGACCAATAACCACAAGTGTTGTGCCAAAGACTTTTCTCGGAAATAGATGTCACCCCTTGTTGCTACCAGTTGGGGTTTAGATGGAAGTGAAAAATTGTCTAAAGTTCTGCAGACAACAAGGTCTGCTTGGCTGGAGTGGCTGTAGGGTGGAGAAAATGAAGGTGTGAACAGTTTTACTGCATACATCACACATTTGCTTTTCCTTCATCAGAATGAATGTTTAGAAAGAGAGGCCTTCTCAGAGTGAAACATGTTGCCTAAAAAGGATTGTGCAGATTTTTTTTTTTTTGTTAAACTGTCAACTAACATCTGTTCAAAGCTGGTTTACACACTGCCTCAACGATCACCGACCACCAGCCATATAAACAAGTTCCCCGTGTGAGAGTGTCTCAGTTGGCCTTGACAGTGGCTGCCTATGCCAGACTCATTTACAATTGTAGGGCAGACAGAAAAAGCAGCTGTAAATAATCCGTACTTCCACTGCTATATTTGTGCTCAGGAACTGAAATATCTCTTTACTTTATTTCATAGGTTCATGAGGAATGGTGGTTCTGTTGTTGATGCAGTTACGTGGCAACAGTAGGTATTTTACCCTTTCATTTTTTTTATACACTTAATCTAATTGCCGTTTACTTACTAAAGCAATGAAAAGAAGGTCTATAAATGTACCTCTAGGTCACCCGTGAAATCACTCATTTAAGTACATAACCAAAAAGTAAAGTAAAGTTAAATTCAAATAATAGTAATATATCAATCTTCTTCATCCTTTTCACACCAAAATCACCAAAGTGCAAATCTACGTTGAACAGCTTGCTGTGTATACCTCAGTCTGTAATTGCTGACACCTGTTTGATGGGAAAGTGCGCTAGGAGGTAAAGCACACACTCCCTCCAAAAACATGCACACCTAATTTAGTCCTTTCTTCCTAATCACATTAGGAACAATTACTTTGATGTGACGCAAAATAATTTACCCTTGTCTGCATCTGGTTCCTATAGAAGTAAAGCTAGCTTAAATTAAACATTTGTTTTTAAATTTCTCTATACTGACACACCAGTTTACATATGTTTTGTAAGTTGATTTTGTTTATTTCTGAGCAGTACGTTGTGATGAATGTGTAAAACAAATGCAAACAAAAAAAAGAAAAAAAAAGAAACTCTCTCTGAGAGTTCCAACATTTCATAGCCTTAATGGCCAGTAGTTGCTGACAAGATTTTGTTCCTATAGTAGGATTACATCAGTGTGAATCCAAGACTAGTGTTTGTGTAATTTATTAGACTTTATCTTGAAGCTAAAATCCTGTTTAGTTAATACAACCGAATTGATCTCATGCACTTGTATTTAGTAAGCGCTTCATCCTAGTCAGGATATTGTAGCCTAGTGGTTAAGGTGTTGGGCTATTAATCGGAATGTTGTGAGTTCAAATCCCTGCTCCACCAAGCTACTGCTGCTGGGCCCTTGAGCAAGGCCCTTAACCCTCAATTGCTCTGTTGTATAAAAGAAAATGAGATATGAATGTAAGTCCCTTTGGATAAATGTGTCTGCTAAATGCTGTAAATGTAAATAAAGCAGCAGTACACCCTGGATGGGATGACAGACCAGCTCAAGAAATCATGCATACACTGTAACACCTAGGGGCAATTTAGTGTAATGTATCATTAGGTTGTAATTACTGTATCTTATTCATAGTATAAAATGAGCAACATATTTGATCTAAGAATTAGTTAGAAGTCTTAGAAACACAACAAACAGTTGTGCAAACAAATGTGTTTATTGTTAATCAATAACTTAATTAAGAAAATGCTCATTCTCTGAAAGAAAAAAGCTCGATCAGGATCTTTAGTAAGTCAGCAGTAACTTGAGTTCTTTGGCTGAAGACCAACATTCAGAGTGGTCTGAGGTGCTTAAGTACTAAAAGAAAGAGGTTTCTGTGGTATTCTTACTGTGGTGTTTCTATGACAGCATGGCTGTGTGTGTGTGGAATCTTGAAGCACATTTGGTCAGCTTGTCTTTGGATAGTATTTGGATCTATTTCAACAATTAATTGGATTGCTAAATTTGGCCAGTCCATGTTATAGTTTTTTAACTGCACTTTATCTCAAGGGAAGTTAAAGATCATGTCATGGAAAGTTCTGTTTGTTTCACACTATGGAGACTCACGTGTGCTGTTAGCTTAATATGCTCTCCATAGGTCTTCTGTCAGAAAATTCCTCATTCTACACAGCTTTATTTATAGTTATTGCTACCTGCTCATTTTGCTCTTTGCTCTATCTAGTTTAATTATGGCAGTAATTAGACCTCCTGATTTCTACAGTAAGTGTATGCAATATGTATAAAGCCATAAAAATACAAAGGTATGTATAGGCTCTCTTTATCCTCCTCAGTTAGGTCATCTGTGTCTATAGAGAGACCGTGGGTTTGGAGAGCTTTATTCCCAAAACCTACCAGAGCGGATTCATTAATCCAGAGGTTCCCCCTAAATAAGGGAAACACAATGAAAAAGCGGTGTCTGTGGAAATAAAAACACAACACACACACTGGCAAATTCAAACCATATGTGTTCACACATTTACCTTTGGGATTAAACAGTTATTATACAGCTGGGACACCTTGACTTCCAACTTTCATGACCTACTCAAATAAAGCATGGATTTAAGTAAGGTATTTCCTTGACCAAAATTCGTCCTTGGTTGACTCTTTTTTTTTTTTTTACCTGAAATATAAATAATACAATCGAATATTGAGAATAGCTGCATAGCTTTTCTTTTCCAGTATTAACAACTTTCTCTTCTCTTATCTTATGTCACTATTTTGCAGTATGTCATGAAACAGATGCAAAGTATTAACATTTCTCTCTCTCTCTCTCTCTCTCTCTCTCATACACACACACACACACAGTAACACACACACTCTTTTGCTCTCTGTCTTCGATCTTTTTCAGTTCTCCAGTATTATTTTTATAGAAATGTACCACTAAAGCACACAACACAAGACACAAGCTAAAGATAATGAGGAAGTCAGGCTGACTGCATGTTTAGTTATGTTTGAAATATAAGGATAATGAAGATTGGTTGACTTCAGGTTTGTGCAGCCCCGCTCCCAGTGAGACTGTAAATTGTGAGGGTCAGTGTCAACACATGCTTAACAGTCCTTTATCTCTCTAAGACTTTCAAATGATTTGCTTAAAAAAGAGTTCACAGAAGCCACCTGCACTCCTGGTCCATTCACCATATGGTCAGCACCGTCACTATTCGGTCTGACTTGTTCTTTCCTCATTTGACATAACCAGAGTTAAGTAAAAGCAACTCTGCATCGTGTCACTCCATCTGTCTTGACAGCTTAATATTCTTCATATTGTAAATCTGTTAGTGGTTCTGTTCAGAAACCTGCAGGCTGACCTGGGCTGAGTTTCCCAAAGCATCACAGCACAGACGTGATCATTAAACGGTGTAATGAGTATCAGGTTGAACACTCTCTCTTGTAGTCTCTTGCTTTTTTATGCTTTTGGGGGAACTAGGCTTTTAAATATTATAACCTTTTGTCAAATTGAGCTTGACATTGTATATTCTCTCTGGAGTCGAGTATTCGAGCAGTGCTATCAGTATCTATATCTGTTTAGTGCTTCAGTATTCAGTATTCAAATTTAAACCTCAAGAGGGTGTGGCCTACACCAGAATATTTTTGTATGTGTATATATGTATGTGTGTATTTATATTTGGTTGTCCTCTAAACATTTGTCCATATGAAAGTAGCAACCTTCCTTTTTACTGTCACATCCTGTGGGATCTCAGGCTTGATGTACAACTTTAATCTTAACCACCTTTCAGTCAATCTTTCCAAAAACAACAAATAATATAAGAATAATAATATGGAAATAAGGCACCTCGTATCTGTATCTAATCATTTCTAAAATAAAATCATTCACAATGCTCTTACTGTGCTGGATCTTATATATTTTTGGGTGATGCACTGATACAATTCTTACTGAACTGTCCTCTGATCTGCAGTTTTTACATTGATCGGCGTGTGACTAAAGTGGAGGACTTTTTGAAGACACGCCTCCTGGACACACTGACGGACCAGATCAACAAGGTGTTAAAGGTGAGGTTGTATGCAAGAAAGTGTTTTCAGTAATGAAAGTCATATTGCTGATTGTTGTTCCTGTTTTATTGGAGTACGTTGTGGGCTGCTGGTTTATTACTATGTTCTTCTCTAGCACCAAAGACCTAGGTTTGTTAGGGTCTGGCACTCAAATGCAGTAAACTCCCACTTGTCCTCATTAGCTCCTTGCATCTTAATTATCACACTGTGCCCTTTCTCTGGGGTGCAGCATTCTAACAAGCTATAGTCATGGTGGGCTATTCCTAAGGGAGAAAGGTTTAAGGCACAGTAGGGGAGTGGGGCTTTGAGCTGGAGTTTCAACTTACTTAATTTGTTTCTGTGCCACATCACACCCTAGCTGTTTTAGGAACAGTTCCTCTGGGGCTATGTTGTGCCGGGTTTCAAAAGAAAGCCCTCTCCCATGACTCTTTATCTCTAAATACACAGGTATCAGATTTTACATTTGTGGGGTTCACATCTGGATGAGTGTTCCCAATAAAGAATAAAAAAGAAAGAAAAAAAATCGACTCCATTTGCAAACATCAAATAAATAAAAGCATTCATTGTTCTTTTGAGCTTAATTCGTAAACATTATCAGTTATAAGCAGAGCAAAAGTTAAGATCGAAAGCTTGTTTGAGCCAACGTTTACAAAGACAGATTTCGGAAATTAGTCACGTTAGACTCAAATTTAAAGATGTGTCCAAGAGATGATACATTAGGCCCTTCGACACTTTCAGGCAAATAAAGTTTATGTTCTCAAAAGAGTGTTTTTTTTTTTTTGCTATTCTTGAATGTTTGGTGTGTTCCGAGACTTGCCAGCCTTAATAAAATCCAACATATTTTGTACTTCTCTGTATAATATGAGAAATATTTCTCAAGGTTCAATCAGCATTAGCAACAAAAAACAGAGCCTAATCTTTTAATTCTGGGTGATTACCAAATACAACAATAATTTATTTTGTCCTTGTTATCACTTAAGATCCTGCTGAGGTTCTCAAGTGATTTTACATGGAGTTAAAATTAATTCAATATGATATAAACTATGATCCATATAAGATGACAAAGCATGATAATATGTAGAGGATAAAATTATTTTTATACTGAATGTAAAATTTGTATAGTGAATTATATTGCACCTATAACTACAACTGAACCTTAGGAATATGTTAAGGAATTGGATGTTGTCTATTATTAACAATTTGCAAGTTATAATTCCTTAATTACAAAACAGCAAATACCCTAAAGGATCAAGATATTTGGCATCATATCAGTAGTGACATCTTATTGCTACTGATATTTTCTGTCATATTCCGTTGAGTTGCTTTGTGTTGTCTTGTGAACTGCTCAACATACAACAACAAACATTCTACACTTTGAAAGTATTATTTTTAAATTTTTATTCTGACAAAATAGAGAGGTGTAAATATTTGTGTTGGACTTGTTTGCAAGACATGTGGCTGAATCTGTTAATTCAAAACATATTCATTCCTATTTTACATAAAAGTGTAATGCATGAGTCCCCGGAGTGCAAAAGAGCCTGACAGGATTGTATGATGATTTTTAGGCAAAAGTTTTAAATTTGTATTATAGGAGATTTAAATCAAATAAAATCCCAACACAGTGTTGTGTCAATTCATCAAGTACATGTGCAGCTTCAACATAATATAAATTGTTATCCAAATTGTTACTAATTATAACCTTTACTTACTATATATGTTATAAAATTCTAATGACCATGGCAGTGTATAAAATAATTTCTTGTAGTGGATTGGTGACATTAATTCTAACATCTACCCGACAGCTCTGTCAATCTGGGCTCTTTTAGCAGAAATATTTAAAATATACTGGGCAAGCAAAAATCTATCAGTGACAGGCCATTCTGCAAACAAAGATCAGAGGGCTCAAAGGAGGATGTCAAAATCTGGGCAAGAAAAACAAACAAATCACAGCTGTATTAAACACTGAGGTGCAGAATGTCATTTCAGATTGCATTATTGAATTATTGTCTCGGTCTTGAATGGCCTAGAACAACCAAAGAAGATGCCGGATGTTAATGTTGTAAGACAAGCACAATATAAACCAGACTGTTGGTGGAGAGGAAAAAATCTACTTGGGTTAATTCACTAGAATGCATCATAAGCAGCATGATTCCACAGAGCCACCCCCGTTTAATGTCAAAAGCACAGGCAGGTGAAGCGAGTGGGTTTTTCTTTCCACACATTAGTGCCCCTGGTACTAAACAATTGTGAACAGAACAGTGTATCTTAACACTGTTTCTGAGCAGGTTTACGGCTAGTTTATCACATAGACAAACCCAACATGACACTGCGTCATGTCAAGATGCACCACCACAACCACATGCTTTCAGGAATGTGTCAGAGAATTTTGGTTGCCTCAGTGGCCTGTGTAGTTTCTGGCTGTCAACGCTGTGAAGCATCTTAGGGGGGAGGTGGAACACACTATTTACAGCTAGTCCACACAGCTGTCCAATTTACAGCAAATGTGCAGGGCAATTATTTCCGTATGGTGTAACATTTCTGTACACTGTCCCGCACAATCCATGTCCAGGAGAACGCATACAGTCCTGAAGACCAAAGCTGGTGCATTATGCATCTAGATAGATGGAGTTGTGCCTGCTTAAGTATTTAGTTTCAAAGTATTTGTGAATGTGTTTTTTTTTTCTTTTGTGTAGATTGTGAAGATGCATGCTCCTGAGAAGAGGGTGTGGCTGGGAGGAGTTGGTCCTGCGTGGGCTGGAGGCATCAGTAATTTGTCAGACACTTTTGCAGCTGGACTATTGTAAGTAACATACCATCATCCAATTAAGTTAATAATTATGTGTGTTTAAGCCAGCTGCTCAGGATAAATTTGGCAGAAAGTTCCCTGGAACTTTCTATGCTATGTTCTTTACTTAATCCACTAATAATTCTGAAGTACACTACTGGTACTTCCTGGAATATAAGGTGTCTCAGGAAACCAACATTATAGAGAAAAAAGGTTGAAATGGCAAGTTTTTATTTACAGAACTTGCTCAATGTGTTCATCATTTTTATGAAGGGTGGAGGCTTTTTATTATTGAAAATAGCAGATGATCTGATTAGATTTTGATCCAAACAGGATGAAGATCACAGCAAGATTAAATGTCTGAAACAGCTTTTCTTTCTTTAGCTTCCTTTCTGTTTGACATACAAATGAAGGCATGTTCAGGATGTTCAGATGTTCAGGAACTCAATGCCCACTTTTGGCTATCTATGATTGTTGACACTAGTTTGTCCATGTGTCCACCCATGTGTCTGTCCAAGATTCTTTTTAGCATGGTATCTCAAAAACAAACATTTGAATGCTTTGTCTTTGTCATTTGTAAGTGTCTTGTAACCAGCAGATGAACTGATTAGAGTAATTTTCTTCAATAGCTCCATTCCTGTGAAAGTTCCTGAAGTTTACTTTAAGAGTATTTCTGGCATACAAATTAGTAACAAGAGGTTCCAGACTTAGATTTAGATACCCTATTTGACACCATTGACAACAAGTCCTACGTGTTTTTCAATACACATATTGCTACGAGTAGTTGCTTGATAATTATTTACTTTATATTTTAATAATTATAAAACTATGCATGGAACTGTGATGCTTAGAATCCTGTATTTTAGATATGCATGCTGAAAGTTTTTTTTTATTATTAGGTGGCTAAACACTCTTGGTATTTCTGCAATGCAAGGAATCGATGTAGTACTTCGACACTCTTTTTTTGACTATGGTTACAGCCATCTAGTGGATCAGCAATTCAATCCTCTACCTGTAAGTTCAATGTTTTACCCATGTTTTACAACTGCACTTTATAATGTTGTCAGACCAAACCAACAACTAAATGTATATAAATAACAATTTTTTTTAATTGATGTTTAATTTGTGACCAAAAAACACATTATGTCTTTTCTTTGTGAATTCTTTGCAAGAATTCAGTTGATGATTTGTTGAAGATTATACAGATTATTCGGTACTGTAACTTTGTATTGCACAAACTAACATTAACATTTGTTATTCAACAGCAAAAATATTTTTGGCATTATAATTTAATCTTTTATTTTGTCTTAACTAGAAAGGCAAAAAAACAGAAAGCGTTCCATAGTGACATAAAAATGGAGAACCTCTGCTTTAAGGGCAAACAAATTAGTGCAATGTTAATAATGGTTAGAGACCCTGAAGCT
>JAOTRN010000041.1:13033807-13055271 GCA_028566695.1 Bagroides melapterus | reverse complement strand
TAATGCAGACATCATAAACTTATATAACAAAATTTGTACTACAGATAATATGGTGCCTAAGACTTTTGCACAGTACTATATATATATATATATATATATAGTATCTTTCTATTACATCTGACCATTATCACATTTTAAAGGCACAGCGAAGATAGATCCCTGAGATTTCTGATCCATTTAATCCATTTACCTCTGATCTTACAGTGTAAGAGGAATGATAGATTGTGTGGTGATGTACTGGATTAATAAACAACCACGCTTATTAGTTTTCATATGCAAACATCCTTCTACATTTTATAAGCCTGAGAGAAACAATGGCCATGAATGCTCGGTATTAGGTATTTACAAGCTATCACTTGACACCAATGAAATGATTCTAAATAACATAATCCCCAAAACAGAGGATGAGCGAGTTCATTAAGTGCAAGCAAGTTGATGGTCCTGGTCCATGATGTGTCATGTGTCAGTGTGGAGTCCAGCTCCTGATCACACCTGTTACACAAAGCAGTGGGCTTTGCATGCCTGCTATGTGGTATAAGATACCCGGTACTGCCTTCCATTCGCTAAAGGCCTTTCTCACTGAGCACACCCAATAGGCTGGTTATTTATAGGTGTCAGTTTCTGTTCATATTCAAATTCATAATTCAGTAGCGTCAATCTAAAGGCAACTTTATTTGTTTCTAACTGGAATCATCTTGCTATATCTATATTGATTCATTTGAACAAGATGGATAAGGATGTCCTGTGGGCCACCACAATAGTGGACCAAAAAGCTGAATTGAACCAACATGAGCAGGTATACAATATTTTTATTAAGAGATTTTATCATTTTAAAATGAAGTTTGCAAAAGTATGCATGCATTGATAAATTTCAGTAAACTATTTTGGGTTCCGATGTTTGTAGAAAAGTATGGATACATGTAATATAGTATTTTGTGAATGACAAAAACATTGTAGATATAAGATATTAGCTCATAACTTAAATTTAGACATTCACAACTTATGTTATACAGAACTATTAAAATTCATATGATGTATATCAAAGTTTCCTCACATGAAGAAATCCCTTCTTATAAATAAAGTAAAACCAGCACTGTTAACTAAATACTACATTTATTCTTGCTAGCAGATTCAGTCCATCTGTGGGATGGTTCAGGAACATTCTTTTTCCACTCATGAATTGATACACTGACTGAACAGCATAAACAAAAAATACATTTAAATAATCCAGAAATTATTTATATTTAAATGTTTATAAGGTCCTTTTGGTGATATTTATTTATTTTTTATCCTTCTTTACTGTTTCTATGACCAAATTAGCCATGAATTTGTTACAGAAACATATCAGATTTTTAAAAGCTATGCATGGAAGTGAATCTATCTTGCTTTTGACTCATTCGAACATGTATGAGCCTCATTGTTTTCAGAAACACAGGACACGTGCACGGAAGCTGGGAATTTTGATTGTGGATGAAAGTAAAGACCAAAGACAGATGAGTAATGAAACACTCAATCAGAATTTTGCAAATATTCAGGTGAGCCGCTGTTAGATTTGTCATCCATATCTGTTTAATGAAATGAAAAAGGAAAAAAAAATAGCAAAAGTCTCTCTTGTTTTAGGCAGGGAGGGGAAAATAACTATACATCCAAATTGTGATTTATCATATCAGTAGAACAATGTCATTGTAGAGTGGCTTTTAAGATTATAGTAGAGTTGTCAGTAATGTGGTTAGAGAACTCTGAAAGGGTCAGATTTAGTCACTCCGCAATATGACCACCGTAATCCAAACTCAGCATCCTGGTACCTCATGGTTTTCCAAGCTTCAAGCATAGAAGACGCTTTATTAGAGGTCAGAAATGACTGGAATCCAGCACAGATTCCTCACCCTTAACAAGCAGTGTGATAAACAAGTATTTATATTGTTTATTTATAAATATACATTACTTCCTCCATTGCAGCAACACTTCCTGTATACCAAGAACATATACAGTATTTCACTGATATGAGAATCATTAACAATAACACTAGTAACCTAACCGATATTTATGTAGTAAGGAAATACAAACATGTTTATTTGTGTGAATTTCATTGTAAACCATACATTAATCATTAGTTCTTAAATGTATGACTAGTGTCTCAAATATAAAATAACAGTTTTTATAAATATTTCCATATAGTGTCCTGTGGATTGTGAAAACTTCTTAAAGGCAGCCATGAATGGAAACATCAAAGTGGTTGATAAATTCTTAGAAGATGGAGGAGACCCAAACACAGCTGATGAGGTATTACATTTACATCTCAATAATAATAATAATAATAATAATAATAATAACAATAATAATAATGTTTAGTTCAGAAAATCAGCACTTCACAGGGCTGCCTTTGAGGGTCATGTTAAAATTGTGGAGAGATTACTGGATAAGGGAGCAAATATTGACTTCCGAGACCGGGTGAGAAAATAGTCAGCACTCACAGAGTTATTTTATTTATGGCACAGTCCTGAATTCTGTGTTTTTGGATATTTTCTCAGTTGGCTTGTACGGCTGTGCACTGGGCCTGCCGGGGTGGGCGTGTAGCTGCTCTTAAACTCCTGCAGAGCAGAGGAGCTGACTTAAATGTTAAAGACAAAGTAAAAGACTCTTACAATACTGAGATACACTGTAGGACTATGATTTTGAATGATTAATGAAAGTAAATTCTTTATACATCAGTGCATGGTTTCTGATGCCCGCAGCTTCTGAGCACTCCATTACATGTGGCTACCAGAACAGGCCATTGGGAAGTCGTGGAGCATCTTATATCCAGTGGTGTTCAGATTAATGCCAAAGATCGGGTATGGACTACAAGCTTTTGAGCAGAGTGTTTTAAAAATGTAATAATTGTGGGAAAGTCATATAGTCCATTATACCATTAACGTGACGTACTTTGTCTTAAGGAGGGTGACACTGCATTGCATGATGCTGTCCGACTGAACCGATACAAAATAACCAAGTCGCTAATACTGGCTGGAGCAGACGTGAAGATTAAGAATGCGGTAAGTATTTCAAAGCTCTGAACATGCAGGGAATCGTCTTATATTAATAGGAAAAAGGTCAAATAAATTTTAGAGCCACTATATCACCAAAGGTTTCTGGAGATCTGAACATCACAGCCATATGTGGTTCCTCAACAAACTGCTGCCACAAATTTGGAAACATTTAGTTTTATAGAATGTGTTTGTCTGCTACAGCTTAACAGTTTCCCTTCACTGGAACTAAGAGGCTCAACCATGTTCCAGCATGACATGAAGACATAAAGTATTAAGAACTGGGAGTTGGAAGAATTTGAGTGGCCTGCACAGTGACGGTGCAGCAACTAGAACATGGACTTTCCTGCCCAACATCAGTAGCTGACCTCATTAATGCTCTTGTGGCTGAATGAATAAATCCCAACAGTCACATTCCAAAAATCCAAAATCTAGTGGAAAGCCTTCCCAGAAGATTGGAGGCTATTGTAACAGCAAACTGGGGACTTGACTGGGATGTGCAATACTTCTGGCCATATAAGTGTATAACAGTGTGTCCATGTTTTCAGGAGGGTGTTACTGCGACAGAGCAGGTGAAGCTGTGGCAGTGTGACACTAAGGAGATGCTGGAGAAACTGGACCAGATGAAATAGTATTCCAGTTCATAAAGGACAAATTACTATTGAGGGCTCAAATGAAAAGATTTATGCTCCCTTTCACAGGATTAGAATTATTGATTGATGTTCATCTGTAGATTACACATGGGGCTTGTATAGAAACTCTTGCATTGCTGTGTAAAACAGGACTTTTTTTTTTTATTTAAATGTTCCTATGTTTAATCTGACCCACAGCCTTATAGCACAGCTATGGATAAAACATATTATATTTAGATTGATCTAAATCACTTCCATTACAGTAGCTTACTCAGAATTCTTTTGAAAAAAAAATATAAAAAATCTCTCAGGATTTTTTTCATGAAAATAATCAAATAAATTTACAATATATCATAATGTTTCATGCATTTTATCAAAGCCACATTACTGAGTTGAACTTGCCATGGTAAAACAGTAACCAGCACTATTAACTTGTGTGCAGTTGATCTTGTTTTGACATTGTGATTGAAATGATCTATTATATATACAGAGACATGTTTTACCACCATAATGTTAACTGCATAATGTTAACTGCATTAAAGCACAAATGTGCTGCCATGTTCCAGGGACGAAGAAGAAAGCAGGGTTAGGATTTCGGTTTTGTCCCTGACTTAACAGTAGGCTTTGTGAAGAGGCATTAGTGCATAGTTTCCGGTTACTATCAGGGGTTACCCTTTTGTACAACTGGAAAGGGATATACTGTACCCTTGCCCATCACATGGATCAGCAATTTCATGCTTTGTAATTAAAACTTAAATAAAGATACTCATCATCCTTAAACCCCCAACATTTTAAGAGTGCCTATTAACCAATGTGAAAAGCAATGTCAGATGTTTTTGTAAACATTACATATGAACACATACAGCCACACACTGTAGAGGCTACGTGAGACTGGAAATTTCAATGTTTGGCTCTGCTTACCTGTGACCTCTAAGTATCTGGCACTTTGTCTATGGTAAGAGATTGATTTATACTACCATTTGTTCAAGCACTGATGCTTTATACCAGCCAGGAGATGTCTTCTTTTTCATTTAGCAAATTTCATGAATGGTTAAAAGATTAACAATGTCAACACTGAAAGATTGTATGAATCTTCTATTGTGTTGAAAATAATTGTTTAAAAAATTTTAAATTTCACCTTATGGGTAGACTTGGAAAAATATCTACAAGTAGTGTGTCTTAATAATGTATGCTTGTTTCTGATTCTGTACGCTAACTGCTAGTTAGTCCACTAGATGGCGCCGTTTTGTGAAATAAACCCTGTCCAGTCCTCAGTGTTAGAGAGAAATATGTTTTCTACAAACATTACGACATTACTCTTCTAGTCTGTCAGTATCAGTATCATTTGCTCTGGTGACGTAAACTAACGCTGCAAATATTTCATGTTGCAGAAATGGATTAAAAAAAATAAATAAAACACAGTCACTTAGCACCTCATGATTTTTTGTTTAATTCCTGTTATTAATGTTTTTTTTCTCTGAAAGAAAAACAGATTTTCTGAATTTTCACTCTTTCCAAACTTTTCAAGTAAATACTGAAGTTTTTGGTATCAGAAAATAGATAAATTAAGTAGTACAGCTCTTTTTAGACATTGCACATGGTAAAACAGTGTAACTACAGTTAGCTAATCAAACAAAAAGCAAGAAAGGTATCATTTATAAGTGTGTTGTGTATCAGAAATATTTTTTTCAGCTGTATAGTTGTATATATTGATATTTAGGCATCTACTAGAGGAGTGTAAAGCCATAACAACACTAATACCTTGTCAGTATTAAGAATAGGTGTAGTTTCCTCTAAGGCTGAGAAGATCATGTCCATCACTGTTTTTAAAATCTAGTTCCTCCCCCTGTCTAATGCGGGTTTCAGATCAGTTTTCTCAATATCCGGCAGTCATTACATGGATGATAAAAATAGAATCATTAAACAAACTGAGTGACAAGAAGAATACTCCACTGACATACGGATCAATGGACTACAGCCACATCCATCGTTATGTTGGATCTCAGAAGATGCACACGATTACTGGATGAACACTATCATGAAGATAAAGAGGCAACATTTCCAGTCATCCTCATAACCATTCTGAATAAAAAGAAAAAAAGGATCAAGTACGTGCTTTTACAGTGCAGGTACCATAATTACAGCCAGTCTAGCCTGACTTCAACTTTCTAACCTCACATGTATCAGAGTATATTAATCAAAGTGCATGAAGTAAAATGAAACATACTGGTACAAATGCGCACAGGCAGGAGGATCACCTGTGTGGCACTCTTCATTTTCCAGACTGGCGTCGTAGTCAAAATATGTCCACCGCATATAAAGGCTTAGAATTATCTCGAACATCAATACTGGATATACAGTGTGTTTTTTATGAGGTATATACAAATCCAGATATTACATTTTCATATACATTTAAGTGAATTTATATTTAAGTCAGATTGTTTCTATCAAACTGAAAAGTGCCTGAAATATTGTTTAAATAATGTTAAATAATTAGATAAATAATAAATAAGGTGCACAATCACAGTCTGA
Organism: Bagroides melapterus; assembly: GCA_028566695.1. Taxonomy (NCBI): domain Eukaryota; kingdom Metazoa; phylum Chordata; class Actinopteri; order Siluriformes; family Bagridae; genus Bagroides; species Bagroides melapterus. The sequence goes on along the minus strand of JAOTRN010000041.1, from coordinate 13,049,081 downwards.
CAAAGGCAAATAAACTCACTGTTACACACAAACTCCTCATTTCCTACACTCAGTAGCCCCATGTTGTTGATGGTGACTTTGATTTCTCCATTATCCAAGATGAAATAGTGATTCACACTGATGCATTAATAATAAACTTATTATTATTATATATACTGTATATATATTCACTTACTATATATAGTTCACTTATTATATAGTAAGTTAAAGGCATCAGACGCAGACCAGCACTAAGAAAGAGAGACAGACGGAAAGGAAACCCTGTTATCCATTCCTGAGGGTCTGCTGCAACGGCCACATGAAAACGAGCTCTTATGTGCAGATCCTGAATCAGTTTTACTCTCTATGTTTACCTCTGCAGTAGGAGTGGAGTTTGAGAAGCTGATCTGAGAGCAGCAGCATGGTGATTATCAGATCATTAGTGTGTTGATCATACAGAGAGACTGCGAGCAGTGCAGGCTGAGCTCCGTGCTCTCTGCACCACCGCCTGGCTCTTCTCCCGCTTCAGCAGCTTGTTGTCAGAAAAGACCCCCTCATTCCGTGGAATACCATGGGAACCATCCGGAAATGTCAGTAAGCCTGCAGGGGAAGTCAAAACACTATAACATAAGACAATATGCTTATTTATTTTCAATTAAAAGTTCTGCAAAAAAAAAAGACCATTACTGTTGAAACAATATAATATTTTAATTACTGAAACTTCTGGGTAGGACATGCTGGAGTTATTTGTGTACTGCAATTCCATTGGGTTTAGTGTAAAGGATGATTATAAAGCTAAATCATGGATGCAAATTTACAATGGTCTCATTTGTACCAAATTACGTGTCTATAAGAAATGGGGGGAAAGGAAAAAAAAACAAAACAAAAAGAAACTTACTACAGTGTGAATTAGTATATAATTCACATAAATCTACAGCTGACAGTTTTATATCTACCCCAATATTATACCATACTAATATGTATACATAATTCATAAATTAATTCCTTTTTTATATTTTAAGATGCATATTTTCCTGACATTCACTGTGTCTGGAAACAAAGGGAATTCACTTGTGATTTTATTTTCATTTTCCACCCACTGCTCTTTTAATAAGTATTTACAGTCCCAGCTGAGTAGTTGAAGTCATGACTAATCAGAACAATAAAGAAAAAAAATGTACTCACCATGTCCTTCCACACGACCATTTTTGAATTCTCCTTCAAACTTCATACCATCAAATCTGCTAAAAACTCCAACACCTTGGAATTTTCCTTGGGCAAATTCACCTTCATACCTTAAATTGAACAGTGGTAAATTGATTTTTACTGTACGCATAACAGACAACATCCCTTCAAACTTCAAAAAGCATGTCTGTAAGTATCAGGTTTCCACATTTACAATAAATGATTACTTAGACAAATGTTTAAACATCACTGCGATCTGATTACATATTCTCATACCTGGATCCATCAGGAAACATCAAGATCCCAGAGCCATGAAACAGGCCATTCTCAAAGTGACCCTTGTAACAAGTGCCGTCAGAGAACTTCAGTTGCCCTACTCCATGTCTCCTTCCTGTACAGGACACGTTATGCAAATCTTTAACTTTCAATTTGGATATCTGGTGTAATACAAATTGTAACCAAATATTTTAGATGTTGGGCAGCCCTTTTTCCATTTTGCAAAGGCATGTTATGAATAATTCAGGTTCTCCTTTCAGCAGGCCTCTTTTTCCAAGCTACCTCTATCACTAGATCTCTTACTGCAGCTCACTGACTGTAATACACTGAAAGCATTTAAAAGCGGTCAGAGGGATATCTTGAGGGATTCATAGGGTGGCTGCTTGGCAAGTCTATGAACAGCAGACCATAAATACACAAATCATTACCAACAAATTATAAAGTATTAAATAATATGTTTCCTGAAAATGTAAGTTGTAATACTGTATAGAATCCACTGTATACTACATATGCTAAAGTTGACAGAAATCCTGAATGTGGTAGTTAACAAATCTAATATATCAAGAGATCAGAGTTGAAACAAAATAGTCTGGAACAGCAGGAGCTGGGTTTAATAATGAAGCAGGAGCTATAGAAAAAGAATGACTTGCCTTCCTTCCATTCACCACTGTACTCTTCTCCAGTTGAGTAAGTGAAGGAGCCCCTGGTCAGTGTCATACCTCGACCACCCTGCCAAGACAATTTTACACCGAAAAGAAAATTATTACAACTTACACCTTCATGTGTCTTTCACACTATATGTGCGGCTCAAATGTTTACACATGGGAAGCCGATTTGAGATTTTTTTTACATTTTACTGTAGACTGGAGCATATGGTTTAATGAAGACACCAAAAGCTGTCTCGACGGTAGATTAACAGCGGCACCATTTTCAGTCTTTAATTTTTTATGTGAGGACACTAGACAGGAAATAATGGCGCGGAATTGTTGTCGCCTAAATCATTTGAATGCATTAGCGAGTAATCGTAGTGTCGCCTGCATGAGTAGCGCACTCACGGCGGGCTAAAACAGGAGGAGACTTCAGGCTAGCCCTTACACCGCGCCGGCGCTCTGCTCTAGAGGAGCGATTCACAATAAAAATGCTTTTACCTGTATAATATCTTTGTTGTCGCAAAAGCATGAAAACTCCTTTGGAAATGTGTAATTATATCGGTTTCCGTAGGGGAGAAAAAAAACACAGCAGGGTCGAGCTCTATGCGGCAGCCTCTAGCGCGCTTCTCCTCTCGCGCACTGCTCTCCTGGCAACGCAAACCTGCACGGTGCACTTCCTGAACATCGGCGCGTTTTATTGAACGCTTTTCTTAGCTATGCATTCAAACCGCATGCTGATTGGCTGGCTGTGGAAATTACGGGAACGCCGTTACTCAGAGGAGTGCTCGTCTGTCTGGGAATGTGATTGTAGATTCATTGCGGGAAGGTGTTTAAAGCGATAACGCTGGAGGTAAGCTATCTTCAAAATACAGAAATGACAAATACTGCATTTAAATCACTAACACAGTCTGTTAACATGGAACAGTGACCACGACGTGAGCAATGAAACGTTGAGAAACGATACTGAAAGAAAATTACCCTAATGTAATTGATTCTACACAAAAACGTAAACATACACGTATATCTCCATCTCGTTTTACTCACTGTACCAACTTGAAAATATGAAACATTCAGTCAGTGCCGATTTTAGTGAAAGCTTCAGATTATGCTGCGTCGTATCAAATGGACAACTGGGAAACAAAACAGTTTAGACTGCCAGTCTGCTAAACCAAAATGGTAGTCCATTTGCTAGCTGGTACGTTACTTTCCAGCTTATTACTTGTAGAAATTGATCAATAAATGTTCAAGATTTTCTTAATGTCATACTTTTAAAATTAAAGCAGTGTAGCATTAAGAGGAATAATTCTTAGTCTGTTTTCATCTAAGCTTATATGGGCCTGCAAACAACATGTTTGGCCATCTCAACTTGTGTTGTTTTTCTGAGCAAGCTTTTTTTTTCTCAGCAAGGGCACAATGTCCTGTAAGCAATCCACAGATCCATCTTGACCCTTTATTTCATTAAAAAGGTCGGCATTTAGAGCTCTGTCTTAATGCAGTGCCATCTAAGTCTCCTTCAGAAAGTTGGTGAGCCTATTATATCGTCTGTCTGACCCACCAGCTCTGTGTGTCACCTAACTCAACACATCTGACAATTGATCTCTTCATCCTATACAGAACCATCCCAATTTTGAACTGGAGAGGATATTTATGACAGACTCTATAAATCTGAAGAGTCGGTAATGGGAAATGTCGATAAAAATCGCTCCCTTGAGATGTATTGCTTGTAATACTGAGGATGAGTTGTTCTTGCTGTAGAATGACCATGAATTATAAGGTGCTGTAAGTCAGAGACCATCAGGATTGTCGAAAAAATGGCTCGGCATCATTGCTCATAATTTTTCAAAGAATAGGTAGTATATTTTGCAAAGATTTGTGCTATTAAATAGCCCGATGCAACCTAATAATTTGGTCTTAGACTACCTCCACCTGGTTCATTTAAGTTTGATCTCATTTATTTCCAACACATGGACAGAGTGTGAGATATGGCAGGGGAGAGAGAGAATTTCTCTCTCTCTGACCTTCAGTCCCTCGTCATGAAGCACATAAGTACATGTACACACACAAACACACTCTCTCTCTCTCTCTCTCTCTCTCTATCACACACACACACACACACACACACACACACACAAAACCAGGGACTAATTTGCCCTCCTTTAGAGATCATTGCCCTTTACTGGTAATAAATCAGCATTGTGTTCATTCTCAGGGGAAATGGACAGTCAATCCCATAGGCCCCAGAGTGACAGGATGGGTTGTGCAAGCATCACTACACATAAGCGCCCATTTAGCACCACATAATACACACACACACACACACACGCACACACACACAGACTATACTATACGCTCTCCTTGCAAGAAAAATCCCAAAGGTCAACTTCTAGTAGATGGGGGTGGAACACAGGTTGTTGATGGTCATCTCTCTGTAGCTTAATTGGCCCATAAATCTCTGTAGTCCAGATCATATGACGAGAGTTGTGAGAACCGTATGTTCAAAAGCAAGGTGAGCAGGGTTATGGTGTCTCATTGTTATAGTCACTACTACCAAATTTCCAACTCCAGAGTGCAAATGGAATTGTATTTTTATACTAATAATTCAAAAGTCAATTAATTGTTTATTTTCAGGAAGTGCTTTGTTCTGTTCAGGGTTTTAAGGGTTTTAATAGACACTATCCCAGAAACACTGGTTCTAGTTACAAGATTAACATTGGACATGATGCCAGGCCATCGTACACCACAAACACATTTACACATGGGGCAATTTAGTGTAGTCAGTCTGCTTACCTTCATGTTTTTGCAGTACACTGGAAAGAAACCAGAGAACCCACTGGAAACCTGTACAAACAGATGAAAAGCATACAAAACTCCATACAGATGGTAACCTGAGCTTAGAATTGAATAGTAGTTCTGTCTACTGCTATCTACTGCACTGCTACACCTGATTCTTTTCAATATAAAGGATTCAATTTCAATTTAAAGGTTTAACCGGAATTCATTGATGATAATAATATGATGCAGATAAAAATAATCAAATTCAAATGTCATATGTATTGATATATAATTTATTTTTTTAGGTAGACCTATACAGTGATGTTGTATGGGTCAAATGACAATGTAGTGCACCTGTAGAGTAAACAGAAAGAACCTGAAAGAACTGTAATTCAAATTTCCTGTCCATCTCAGTAGGACTATGAGTATATTAAAGTCAGAACAGCCTGTGTGGAATAGTCCTATGTGAAACTAAAGATTAAGAGCAAAATGGTTCTTGAAAATGTGACAGTCTGACATGGTCTGTGGTGCTACCATCAACTGAATATCATATGTCAATAATGTGTTGGTAGACTCCTTTGCAGTCCTAAGGCCAAAGAGGGATAGAGTTAAAATGGAGTATATCACACAGGGACACCCACACACCTTGCTCACGGCACAGAACCTTGTCAGACGAAAAAGAGCAATTAGGATAGAAATGAGGGGAAGTCACGGGGGATACGGAGGATGAAGACTTTATTGATTAGCGTGATTTCACAGATCCAGCTTTCACTGTAGCAATTACACTGAAGTCATTAGAGACCAGTTCTACAGGAGTAGCAAAAATGATTGTCTAAACTGACTGTGATAGCAAAGTTAGCATAGTTACTGTAGTCTGCTGTAAAAAACTATTAATGAGCACCTTTTATTAAAGTTAAAAATGAGTTCCAATTAAATGAAAGCTCTTTGAAATCAATATATGTCAGGTACCATGATAATGAAATGAAATAGGATGGATTGATGCCACTTTGGCATTAAAGTCATTAGAGACATATCTGATGATCTGTGAAGTGTAGTGTAATGTGTAGTAATATTTTGCTGCTGAAGCATAACTGGTGGTAGCCTTTGGAGTTATTATGCCAATGAAAATTTCAGGAATAGGCACATGACTATGGTGAGCAAAAAGAGAAATTTAAAATAAGAGATAACATACACTGTAATCAGTATGCATGGAAAGTGTAATATGTCTATGCTATGCATTTGATCACTGTATTTAAAAACAAAAGCTATAAGAATAGTCATATGGTGATATGTATGGTACAAGAATATACTTATAGACAATTATATTTTACACTGGAGTTTATTTGGCTGTTTTTTTTTTTTATATAAACTAAGAAACTTTTTTATTTATATTCATGCCTCTGTGATGTTAATTTGTTGATGATAGTGGATATTCATCATCATTCATCATGGGTAGAGTATCCAAAATCTCTACTCAGGTAAAAGTAAAATTAACAATCTTAATAGTTACATGAGTAAGAGTGAAAAAAGTATCTGATGAAAAAACTACTCAAGTAGCTATACTACAGTAGTTACATCTGATCTGTCTGATATGAAGCAAAAACTCAGAATTTCAAACTATTTGGAGAGCTTTCACACACCTCTCATTAAAGTCTGTTTGTTCTGCTTATACTGTATAAAAGATATGTTGAGTAAGTAGCCTGTCTTAGTCCGGTGATGGGCTCATTAACATTGCATAACCTTCATAACTGTCATTCCCCCCATATCCGGGGTTTATTTTGTATGTGTGTTCTATACTTTAATGAGGTGTATGTATGAGGAAAAACATTCAGACGGTACGTGAAATGTGGTATTAAAATAAGTGGCCATAGTTACCACATTACCAGTAATAGGGTTTAAATAGGCATAAGTGTGAAACTGGTTAGAATTCTTGTACACTACGATTTCAGTTCATTTGGGTGCACACAGCAAGCATCGCATTATGTAACTATTCTTTTTTGAGATGTTGGAGTGAAAACATAGACTGAACTTCCTCTGCTTCAGTCTTCATATTCCAACCAAACGCGTGATGAACAGGTGATATGTAGCTACCTCTTGCGAACCATCCTCTCCAAAGTCTTGCGAGACTTGCGAGTCATATAAATTTCATATTTATTACTATTTGAAAGGAACTCTGTCAAATGTATCGAAGTAAAAGTAAAGTTTTTTTCACTAAAAATGTATTTGAGTAAGAGTATAAGTACACATCTTTAAATATACTGTAAAGTTACCCAAAATATTTAATCAAGTGAATGTAACAAAGTAAATGTAATTCGTTACTACCCAACTCTGATCATAGAGTACAACAATGATAAAGGCCCACTGTTAGGAAACATTTGTGTTGACTTACAAAGTAATAATTAGTAATAAGTAAAAAACAAACAAACTTGGTAATAAATTACTAAGATTAATAAATACACAACAAAATAACACTTAATCCCTGGACACAGAGCAAGGTCTGTTTGTGAAGGTTTCTGCATCAGACATATAGTACACACTATTGTCTTAATCCTAATTGATGCACAGCCCTGGAGTATCCCTTCTTTAACTTTTCATATACAAGCTAAATCATCATTAAACCTTTAAACACAATTAAGCCATCTTTTCAACTATATTCCTTGCTCTTATACTTATTGTACATCTTCCCTGTGCACTGCAATTATTAGTAACTAAATGTTCTTGAATAATATGCTATAAGATAATAATTGAGATGTTAATATGCCTGGGGTTTAAGATGTACAAATCAACACATCTTTGTTCGTAAATGAATTGAGATGATAACTTTATGAACACCAAGGACAGTAGGATGAGTGGGGAGGTTAGCAGAGAGTGAAGCGGTGTGTGTTAAAGGGACAAACACAATCTGTTTCGTTCCTAAATAGAGATGAATCTGGCTTTGCTTCCTTTCGCTCAATCAGCCATGCTCGGCCAGTTCCGCCATGCCTCGCTCCCTCTAAACACCCATAACCATTAATCCCAGACATATTATTTATATTGTCTAATTGTAAAGAGGATGAATTACCAATTATAGTTAGTGCTTAATTGCCCTTCATAAAGTTAGCTTCCCCCTGGCTTTAAAGTGGGCTATTTAAACAACGTAACTAATAACCCTATCCTTTACATGGAGAATACATCTTCATCGTTGAAAGCAGCGAGTGTGAGAGTCACTCCTAATTTAACGGGCAATCGAGGGAAGGCATGCAGGTGGCACCAGGGGGACTCGTTAAGCGTTAATGAATTATGACACGACCTTCTGAGAACAATGAGGAATTAATGCAAGCTGTGACAGACAGAAGCTTGCATCTGACTAAGTCCTGTATTCCAAGGTCCTATACAGGGTACTGTAGGTGCAGATTTGGATTTGTAAGGCTTTGTATGTACAGTATGTTCACTTAAAAATGTAGTTATTTGATTATTTGCTGTCCTAAACATGCAGCACCTCTCTCCATAACTACATTGCAAACATCTAACACGAGAATAGTGTGACAGAAACCAACAGTCCTTTACAGTGTCTTCAATGCACTGACACTTAAAGTGGCACATGAAGTCTAGGACAGATATTTTAGAGAGAAGACAGCGTCTTCCCTTTTTCTACAAAATAGAAATATAGTTTTTCTCACTCTTTTTGTTTTAATATTCCATTCCTGCTGTAGAATTATAAACCTTTTTACTGTATAGTTATTGGAGTAGGTGAACTGACCTTTACCTGTGTATTTGTTTGTGTGTGGGTGGGTGCAGGCAGGAGTGGTGATCTGTTAGTGAGGGAATGACAGAGTCTCTTGGTGTAATTACCCTCTCCTGCAATGATGCGGCCCTTTAACAAATCGCTCGCCGACTTTCCACATCTGCTCCATGTCAGCATCTGGCAGAGGCGCTCAGCCATCCCGGACGCAGTGAAGAGCCCTCATTAGAGCCACTGCTGAACAACTAGAAGTGCTAGGACAATTATGGGGCAATGAAGCTGACCTTGTACCCACCTCAACACCCTAATTTTTTTTTTTTTTTCATTTGTAGTAGTGAGTTACAAGCAAGTTACTGTTTATCTTCACATTCATAATTTGAAACACACAAAGCAAATGAATTTATTGATGCTTTAACACAGTTTGCTCTTATTGTATTGATGATGTATAGTCTGCCTCATTTATAAATGTGTTTATCTGTGATGTCTGTTGGAGTCTTCAGGGCATCTACTGTCTGCATGCCTTTTTATTCAGACCAGGATACCTCATTCAGTATTTCCTGTTCTGGTGTTTCAGACTTCAAAAGACAGACACAGTGGATCCTCTATTCTTTTGTCCAGACATACTTTGTACATGAACAGAAGGGACACGGGCTGACAAAGGGAATAGCTCTGTCTGTGACGGGACCCACCCAGTGATGTGAATCCCACCATTATACAAATTATCCAGTGTTTAGCAGACTGCACCAGTCTTCCTGGTGTGCCACTGATTTTATGGAAGTGGGAATGCAGAAACAGTAGGAGAGATTGTCCATAAGTGTGCCCTCTCCACAGGCACCCTTGGTCCCTGGCTGTGAGCTCTTCAGATCTTTGCTGCCTGGAGCATCCCTCTGTAGACATAACTGCTCCCAGCAGCTGGTGCTCTTTTTTTTTGGGAAGCCTCCTTTTCCCTTGCAACTTTTGTACTAACAATACCTGTATCCTCATTGTTACTGAGACACACTTTTGTTTCCTAGCCCTGTGTATACAAATGTGTGTGCGGTGTGGTCCACAGAGAGGAAGTTGTAAACCATCAATAAGAGCTCATTCGTATTTTCCCAGTTACTGGTCTTACATATGCTAATGAGGACAAACAGCACACTCAGTGGGGAAACAGACTGGCTCATGTTTGACCAGGTTGCAATCAAGAAACATGGTGGGTCACCTACTACTAGAGAACAAGGCAGAACAAAACCCCATGAGACAGGAGATTAAACTCCTCTCTAACATGAAGCATAAGTGAAGTGGGGAAATATCATGCTCAGTGAAGTGTGCAAGGAGCCTACAGCCTGAGTTTATTTCATTTTATAATAATTTTCAGACATTTCTACTAAATTGACTTGAGGAAGAATACACTTTAATCATAAAACTACATCAGAGGCTTTTTCTGGGATTTAAAACTTACAAACTTCATTTGGACTTGTACTGTATGTGAAACTGAGTGTATCTTCAACATAAGTGTATTATCCAGGTGAATTGACTTGTTTAACATCCATATTTCATATATATCTATAAACATAAGAAATATTACAATTCTGGGATTTCTAGCTTCTAAGATTTTATGCTTGTCTTGAGATAAGATACTCATCCAATATATTTAGCAATCAGATACTAACCTTTACTTTCTTTACATGTTGAAATCCGCCTGAGTGAAAGCAACCATAAAAAGCCATATAAGATACAACATTTTAGACATTGTGTTTAGTAAGTGTGGGAAGTGAACTACCTAATCGTACAGTCACACGACTTAATGGTTCAATGGTAAACCCCTCTTTAGTGAGACCAAGCATTATTGGGCTCTTTTTATCAGTGTTGGACAGCCGCTGAGCGCATTGATCCGCAGTGTAGGTGACCTGAGTCCTAGCAACAGTTACGTTATAAATATGATCAAAACTAGTCAGATAGTACATGGCAATGCAAAGTGATCATATTAAACCTGAACATATTTAGTAGATTCAGTCACTGTGAATAATAAAAAAAGTAGTGCTCTCTTACATATACCCTTGCTGAGGCACCCACATGACAAAATGTGTACACCTCTAAGATTTAGACATTTCCTGTCATGTCATGACATATGGTATACTGTGATTTTTTTCTTCAAATTTATTTATTTATTTTACATGATTGCACACAATGTGTACATGAAATTCAGGTTCATTCCAGATGTGTAATGTATGTGATTCTTCCATTTTAAAAGCAAAACAAAAAAAAGCTCAAGATTTATTATGTGTAAATTATGATTTTTATTTTTACATCTGTTTGAAGAAGAGTCTTAGAAAAAATTGTCTTCAGCGGTTCTCATCATGTGTTCTGCTTGGAACATTTTCTAAAGGGAAAATATGCTACTGTTGTGGGGTTCATTCTAAGGGACAAATACCCAATCCTTAAACGTAGTGATCTTTTTCATAAAATAAAAAATAAAAATTCCTGCATAATAACAAACACTGTTATCGAATGCTTTGGTTTATCTGTGCTGAAGACAGTTTGTGAATTTGACTTAATTTCTATTGATGGGGTTAAACGGTCCAGTGCTCTCGTCTTGCCACCTGCCACTCCAGCCTCCCTGTAGAGCAGAGCATTTTATTGATTTAAATGTGTAGGAATTTAAGCGCCAGCTTGTTTAAGCCAATTAAGAGAGACCGGCTTAACGTCTAACCGTCAACTTGTCAGTCACGTGGCCTGAGAGCGCGCGTGTCTGTTTGAAAGCGGCTCTCAGTAAAGAGCGCGCGCCTCTCCATCTATACATTCCGCGAAGTGGGCGCACACCTCTCCATCCACACAGGCAACGGGAAGAGCTTGCATACTACTCCGTTCATACACACTTTACTATTCACAAACGCACTGGGAAGAGTGGAGACACCTCTCCACACACACATTCACACCTCTACATCCACCGTCAAGAGCCGCATCCGCATATCTCCGACGTTAATCAGGAAAAGGGTTAGGAGCGCGAGGATAACGAAGGCATATCACTAGCTTCCTCATTCTCCTGCCCAATTGCCCATTCTGGCCAGCGCGCCCGACTTAAGATGTTTGAACACCAGGAACCAGCGCTGAAAACAACGGCCAGTCACAGAATTTCCTTTTCAATTATGGACATTCTGGACCCACACAAATTCACAGGTAAAAAACTAGATGGACTTTTCACAGAAAACAACGAGACGACTTTCTGGAGCACAGAGTTTGGAAACATGTCCAGTTCACTCTCTGGCAGAGAGACTCCTTCTCAAACTGAGTCATTAATGATCAGGAATAATCCAGGTAAAAACACATACTCTTTTCTTCTTATATGTTGCATGGTTTGAACTGTGCGCAACAACCTTAAACTCCGTTAAGGTGAAATTGCATTAAAGTTTAAAGATGAATACTGCTTATTCAAAGTCAGGACTTTTTTTTAAACGCTATTGTTTTAGTAAAAATGTTAAAAGGTACCCCAAAGTACTCAGCAGTGGTTGTAGGAGAAACAGTCTAGTTTTTAGAAGTATTTATTTATTTATTTATTTATTTATTTATTTAATTTAATTTAACACCTTAAATAATTTTTACCCGTCTGTATATGACCTTCCCCTAATTTCCAAGGCCGTGTTTCCTTCCCTAGTCACAAAGAGCCCCTTGCTGCAGTTGAGAGTGTGATTGGCATAGGGGCAGGGAGGGCAGATAATTGTTTAAATCGTCCCATTGAGGATGCCTGCGCTCACTTTGATCGATATTCCATTACTGGATCCTGCATATCTCCCTCCAGCACCTTGCAGGTAGCTACAAACTTTAAACCCCCTTCCATGTCTGATCCCAAATATCGCTCGATTAAAACTTCCCTTTAAATAGATGACATTTATCGATTTGCCGACAAATATGAAACTCTATTAGCACGTCACGGGTAGATGGTAGGTCTGGATTTAACCGGGATTTCTTTCCGCGACATGACATTTGAAGCGATGTGTAATTTATAAATTATTACGGGATTATAGCTCAATCCACCCAAGTCCCCTTCTTAACCTTCGCTTCGTTGCTCGCACATAACTCTCGATCTATATACCCACCTGGTCCATAGTCCTGGTCCTGCACTACCAGGGGAGAATTTCATTACAAATAGACTGATTTGCTAGAAAGATATGTCTTTATTTTTTTTCTCTGTTTGTGTTTTTGTTTGTCGAACACATTCCATACAATTGTGTGTTTTCTTTTAAGCATAATACAATTTGTTTTGGGAATTGTTTAAATATAATTTTCTCCATCTCCAGCACCTTTACATTAGCAGACATGGTTATTGTTATTTTTAACATCATGCTTAATTGTTGTTTACCCATGCTTAATTTTCGAAGCTGTCAAGCATTGCTAGGAACTGAGCAGTTTACTGTCATATAAAGCAGAAGGTTTTACGTTCAAGATTAATAAAATCAATTAAATGCGCAAAAAAGTTACACCTTTGAGCGTTGTGAGTCAGCATTGCATTACGTTTGCAAATAGATTGCATTAAAGTTATGAATTCTTGGCGTTATATCGAGCTGGTGCCCCTATTCTGACAGTAAGTGTTTGAATATTAACAGGTGGGTGCACAGAGGAAGCGCAGTGTAACTCGCCCCTCACACCTGATGAGGAGACAACCACCGCCCTTGGAGACACACACACACGACTCTCATGTCCCAATGACCCGGATGAGGCGGACGGCGATGAAGAAAGCAGCAGTGTTAACAGTGTTGCAGACGCGTCGGGTACGGAGGATCCCGCACGCCGCCGCCGCCGGTCCCGGTCCGATCACGGGAGCGCGCGTCCACGACGCGCCAGAACCGCGTTCACCTACGAGCAGCTGGTGGCGCTGGAGAACAAGTTCCGCGCAACGCGCTACTTGTCCGTGTGCGAGAGACTGAACCTGGCGCTGGCGCTCAGCCTGACAGAGACCCAGGTAAAGATTTGGTTTCAGAACCGCAGAACAAAATGGAAGAAACAAAACCCGGGGGCTGCAGACAATATCCTGCAATCGCCGAGCTCGAGTATGAGTCCGGGTGGGGGACTTTGCGGGTCAGCCGTGGCGGGATTTCACACTTTCCCACCTTTCAACGGCGGAAATGCTATTTTCCACCCTTCCAGCGCTGTACCATTATCATCATCTGGTACGCTCCTGCGTCCGTTTTTTTCTAGTGGCTACCTGCAGCCCACCTTCTTCCAGCCTCATTTATAAAAGTCAAGGTGACCTGCTAAATGAAGGGAAGTGGAATGACGAACTTTAAAGTTATGACATAACTATAACAAAATATAATCACAGGACATCAAACTGGTCTTTATCATGCCATTCTGGTAGCTCCAGGACACATGACTATGCAGAACGAATGCCAAAATAGTTCCAAAACACTTACTTTAACTCAGCCATGATTAGCATTTTACAAACGACCTGTTAATACTTGATACGTTTGCAGCAATTTTTTTTGTTGCAGGATGCATTAGCAAATCCTTTAATTTATAACAAGTTTCAGTGATTTAAATCATGTATGTGTTATATATGCCATTAAATCAAACTATTTAACAGTATATTCTGAAAAACTGTGAACAAAGTAAATGTATAATAATAAAACCAGATTGAGTAAAATGGTTTGAATCCTTAATTTCACGTTTGGTTGTACCCAAACACTCAAACACACACAGACACACACAGGGTAAATAAATAAAAAAAAAAAAAAATGATGCAACCAATCAAGCATGCGTGCACACACAGGCTTACACAGAAACGTGTAGTACACAGTCGGTTTTAGTAAGATGTCTAAGGAAATAGGTAATAAAACTCTTAAAATACAGAGATTTCTGAGTTCTAATACTACCGTGTTCCCACTGGGTGGCAGTACAGACTCATTTATATTGAAGCTACTGCAAGAGAGCGTTCATTTAATCTAGACACCTTTATTTAATCCAATTATTTGACTTCCAATCTTTACTGTATAATATTGTACAGTAACACCGGTGTACTATGGAGTTAACCAGCCAGAGCTTTATCTATAGGAATTTGTTAAATTTAATGAAGAATGAGGTATCATAGTTATTATCCATTTATACTTATATTTAATGTTGTAGAATATCTGTCAAGAATTCAACAGTGTGCGACGAAGCAAAATCAACAAATTAAAAAACAAAAAAACAAAAAACATACAAAAGAAATAAAATGCATATGTTGTCTAGCTCTATTCATTGTACTCTCTGCCAATATTTCTGTGTGTGTGTGTGCGCGTGTGTGTGTGTCTGAGAGAGAGAGAGAGAGAGAGAGAGAGAGAGAGACTAAGAAGCTTTCTGAGAACAGTGTGATTTTGATTCTATTCTTCTTATCCAGTCTGTTCTTCAGTCTGGGGCCTTTTTATTCAGCCCACCTCAAGCTGTTTCATTCTGCCTTTTAAACCACCACATGGTCAGAGCTGTAAGATATATTATATAATAATAGTTCACATCTATCAATCTGTATTCAACAAATTATATTAATAAGATTTATCAAACGGTATAGAGTAAAGGTCCCTACAGTTTGTCTCTTTTCTACACATTCATGCACAACTCTACACTGTAATAACAAAATCATTGCATTCTGCAGTATTGGATGATGTGTGTGTGTGTGTGTGTGTGTGTGTGAGAGAGAGAGAGAGAGAGAGAGAGAGAGAGAGAGAGAGAGAGAGAGAGA
>JAOTRN010000041.1:12949712-12962683 GCA_028566695.1 Bagroides melapterus | reverse complement strand
AACAAGCACATATGAGTCTTATGCTCAGGGGTGCACAAACTTTTGGCCATATAGTGTATTTTATCTCCAGGCTGCTGACCTCACATACACAGAGAAACAGAAATATATTTCTATAAATAACCAAAGATGGCTGTAGAACAGGAAATTCGCTGAATAAAACATCTAATCTGTAAGCACCAACTATAAAATAAGAAGCTCACTGCATACTAGGTCATAAAACTTGATATTGTACATTCTCACATTAATAGACAGTTTCCTCCATTTGAAGTGTTTTGCTTCAGACTTTAAATGACATTGAATTACGTTGCCATAAAATATATTAAATGCAATTTAAGGACACCCTTGTAATATGTTCAGAATAATATAACGTGGTTGTCTTCTTTTAGTGTCTTCCTGTTAAGCATGTCCCTCTTTGGGGAAGAAGATGTGTAGGGGTAGAGGGAGAGGACGAGAGAATTTAAATATTTATGTGGATTGATTAAAGTGCAGTGCCAAAGATGCCATTTTTGGTATAAACACCTCAACAGAAGCTCATCTCTAGCCTTACTACCACACACACACACACACACACGCACACACACACACACACACACACACACACACACACACACACACACACACGCGCATACACACACACAGTATTCATTCTCCCTTCTTTTCACCGATCATTCTGCTGAAAATGGCAGAGGGACTTTCATCATAATTTCTGATGATCATCATCATCATCAGCAATAATGATGAAAGTCATGCATAATTGAAGATTCTTCTCTGAGCATCAGGAAACACCTATTTTAATTAGGTCAGTCTTTCAAATTTATTTTTGCACCTTGTAAGACACTTTACCTTTTAGTTCAATAAAATCAGTAAAATCCTGTAGCCTCCTCGTGGTCCAGAAGCCGGCTCCCATGCTCTCTTTGCCACAACCTGGGGGGTTGCGTTAGGAAGGGCATCTGGTATAAAACCTGAGCCTAGTCAAATTTGAGTACCAGATTATCTGCTCTGGCGACCCTGGATAAGGAACAGCAAAATCAATAAAATCCTGTGATCCTTCATTTACTTTTTCTTTTTTTATTCTACAAAACCATCATTTTATATTCTTAATTACGTTTTGTGTGTGTCATTGTTCACCTTTCTGAAAAATATTTCAGCCTCATCATTTTGTGTTCTAGATCTTATAAACACCTTATTGGAGGTTTGGAGGATGTGTCCAGCAAAGGATCAGAAGATGCAGAGGCCAAAGCAAAGTAAGCCCGTCTCTTAAGCTCTTATCTTATTATTATTGTTGCTTGTATTAATGTAGGTCTCCAGTGTAAGCTCCTGGAAAGAATATCCGTCCAGTGCCATTACAGGAATTGTGCTATATAAGAAGTGCTATATAAGAACCGCTATTCTGCTGCGTCTGAACGAGAGACAAAAGGTCAGCATCCGCACAGCTGTGTTATAGCCAGCTACCACTGACACATTGTTTTTAATGAACAGTAACATGAGAGGAGAGACAGTGACCTCTCAGGCAGTTTGAGGTGATGTGAAACCAAAGAACCGCAAAGGCTAGAGTAATGTGAACTCTCAGAAACATCATCAGCCAACAAGCACACGCACGCATGCACACACAAAGAGAAATGATTGTCCCTACAGTAATTACTCAGTCGAGGCTTGCAAATGATGTAAGTCTCAGCTCCATCGCTGTCTGCAGAACTTCCTTCTATTAGATCAAAGCAGCAGTAGAAACTTTCTCTTTCCTCATCTGCATTGTAAATTAGCCGAGCCAATACATCAATGATGTACATATCCGAGATATTTTTATTGTCAAGATTACACCGTTTCATTTTAAGTCTGGCTTTTGAGAATCATTCACTAACAGTTTATCATGTTTTCTTTGCCCTAATCAGACACCATATTCTATTCTTGAGATAAAATCTACTATTTAACCCTAAAGCAATCAGAGAGAATATCATGAACAATAAATTTACCTGACAACTAATAAAGCCAGTTTAATTTCATTTCTGAAATGGGCCATTATTGTATCAGCTACGTCGGAGTGTACATACTTAATTAGTTGAGCAAAGGTTTTTTTTTTTTGAAAGGCAGTTAAAGTCGACAGCTGACATCCAGCTGCACTGATAGACCACTGATCTGGTCTCTAGTGGCCTAAGAGTTCTAGTTAGGCAGCTATGATACAGCAGAAAGCCTAAAGCCTGAGCCATTAGGGAGCACTTTCAGCCGTGCACTCAGATATAGAAGCCAATAATACCAGCACTCGGTCCTGAGAGACGGATCAAAACTCTTTAACAGTTCATCTACCGGAAACACATACCCAAAGGTATTACATCATACACCATGAGCTCATAAGAGCTCCTTAGGCACATGCATACATTTATTTCAATCCTCTTTTTTTTTAGATTACTCTGCATTAATAACTGAAACCTGATTAAGCTACTTGGGTTTACATTTTCCTGACCTCACCTTTTATCCAAGTGTGTGTATATACACATTAGTCTTTTCATCATGTAGGCGAAATCAGGAACAATTGTAATGTTCATTTTTCAGCATGAGTTTAAATTACACTTTATTTTTTCCAGGAAGATGAATTTTTTCACGTTTTCTTCTTTATTCAAGCACATGTTTATCTAGAGTTCTGTATATTTTTACTGAATAGCAAAGAAGTGCTGTGTTACAGATGTTCCCTCAAAGTGCATGGGTCAGTAGTATCACCACTGTGTCCTTACATGTACATGAGGAATAAATGTAATTAAACCATCATGACAGAACTTTATGGGTAGCTTTGAAAATAGTAAGTGAATTCAATAAATTATTAGATGTCCATTATGAATGTATAGGAAGCTTACGCTCAGTTTCATTTTATACTTACCTGAAGTATTCATATATTTCTGATTATTACTTTATTTATTAACAAATATCTTCAGCAACAGTGGACAGATCAGATGACAAGGAGAAGTCGTGAATGTCTAGCTGGATGTACTGAGATAACAGTTTGCCTGTGTGTGTGTTTGAAGAACAGAGTGTTACACCTGTGCTGGGTCTCCCGTATAATCATGTATCACATGGGCATAGAATGAATGATTTCTAGAAAATGAAATACTGCATGATATCATGACATTAATACAATGATTTTATGCCTGTAGCTGTCATTATAATAGCCCTTTGTTATTTGATAAATCTCATGCTAATGCGCGGTATGTACAATATGTGAGTTATATGACCTTCCAATAAATTGTTGAGAGACTCTTCCAAACTATTTATGTGTTAACAACTGAGGAAGGGTTTCATACAGATACACAGGCTGAGGAACACAATATGGTGAATAGAAGCAGTGAAAAAACTTTCCAAGTCTAGTTGGTTGCATCTGTTGGCAAAATTTGAGAGGATGCTAACCAGATGAACCTCACATGATCACAGAGCAGAAAGCATGAGGTAATTTGATTTGAAGTTTTCTCAGTGAAGGAGGTAGAAGAAAAAGAAAGTAATAAAATAAATCTCTGTGTCACATTTTTTTTATTCAGAGTGTCAAATTGTTAAACAGCGTGCCCTTCAAAACATCAAACCAAAAAAGTCAGGTCAGTGTCTCCACCATGTGGTGAAATAAAATTTCACACCTTTAAGGTGAAAAAAAAAGTTGGACTCAAACAAAGACAATGTGTCTATTTGTTTAAAAGTTACATAAACAGAATGTGTTTGTCACTAAAGGACACAGAACGCTGCACTGAATATGGAGATTATGAGGTTTAGAGCCCTAGCTTATGAGCTATTTATGCACTGTTCCCGGCATCTGTGCATGATAAGCATTATCCCATCTTGTCGCCATGGTGCCAATAACAGCCATTTATTGAATAGAGATATCTCGTGCTATCACGTATGACCATGTAGCTAAGCTCTCTCTGAATATGCGCAGAGCAACATGCTAACATTGCACAAACGCTTCAGCTCATTACAATAGTAAAATAATCTTTAGTTTGCATTTTTAAGATCTCTTAAATCTGTTTCCAAGACAGTGTAGTAGAAGTAATAATTATCATTATTATTATATATGGAATAAATAATAGTAAACAAATAGTACATCATAATATTCTGTCCTACAAGATTAAAAAGTATTTCTATTGTGACGTGCATAGAATCAGGGTAAATCCCTAAAGAAGTAACTTCATTAAAAGGACCATCATGAAAAGTATATTTTACAAGAAAGAAGACCAAAGAACTATGAAGTATGCTGTAAATCTCGAGCTAGCACTCCTAATTCCATAGTTTTAGGGCAATATTCCACTGTCTGAGTTCTGACTAATCCTTGGGATTAACAACAGCCTTGTGCTTGGGCTTGGCTATGTACCATGCACTATCCCAGTCTTTTTATTTTTCCTACTGCATTTAGAGCTCTCCATCTAGAAGCCAAGTTGTGAACTGTGTGCTACAGCTGGAGCTCAAGCCATTCTCCAGTGTGCCAAACTTATATTTATGTCTGATGCAAAGAAACCTTCATCATTCACAAGACAGGCATCTAGTCAGAATAATAACTGATGAGATGATTGAGGATATTGTGTGAGTGTGTGTGTGTGTGTGTGTGTGTGTGTGGTAGTGGTGGTGCTGGGTGCAGGTTTCTATATCTTTTTAAGAACTGATGTCCCTACAAAACTAGGAATATCTGACAGTCATTCAAAGACAAAGGTCAGGGTGATCTTTAGCTGTAGCCAAAGTATTAATTAGCTGCATTATTAATGATGTCTATGTAAGGTCCTTACAGTGATTATAAGACTAGTGTGTGTGTGTGTGTGTGTGTGTGTGTGTGTGTGTGTGTGTGTGTCAATGTCCTTGGCAGTGTACTTGGAAAATAATGACCTCTGTTTGACACCAGGCAGCCAAACACAGCCATGAATGTGTTATTACTCACATGCTCACGTGACTGCTGTTTTAAAAAGACCCAGCTGGAGTATCTGCCATCTCTCTCTCTCTCTCTCTCTCTCTCTCTCTCTCTGTGCTTATGGGATGTCACTGGCTGTAAGCAATAAGTCAAAGATTGCAATCAGACACAAAGAATAATTACAGTATTCCAGGAAAACCTAGAAATGTTCTGAAACTTGTGGAAATGAATGGGTTTAGTTCATCTGTACTTTAGTCTTTTTCCCTATAAGTAAAGGAATGTACCGAGAATTTCTTTCTTAAGAAATACTTAACCATTCTTAAAGTTTGAAGGACATACTCATGCTTTTCAGGTAATTACATGTCTTAAAATTTGATCGAAACAATTTTGTTGATACTTGAGTTGGTCAGAGCAGATCAAATAAACGATATCATGTTAGTATAATAATAAGTTAGAGTCTAAAAGAACATGTAGTTTGAATACTCTTTATAGCACCGAGCAGGTTGTCTTACTAAAAATACACAGACCAAATGGATACCGTGTCAGTGAAAGCACCTCTGTCAGCTCAATGGATTAAAGAGGAAGCAGACTGTAGACTGTAGTTTTGAATTCATTAAAAAGATTGATTGTTGGCCCTGAGTTTGTGCAGAAGTGAGACAAAATGAACGCGTGGTTCCAGGTGTTAAAGGATAAAGATGAAAAATGTTCAAGTCCACCTCTCTTTACCTTCCGGTTAAATTCTTCTCAACACTTCCCATTTTTCTGCTTGGTGTCGTGCAGGTACGATGCAGAGAACGCCTTCTTCTTCAACCTGCACCTGTCAGACTTCAACATCATAGACACACTTGGAGTTGGAGGATTTGGACGTGTCGAGTTGGTAAATATAAATTTTGATCTTGCTTGCAGACTACTTTTAAATGAAAGGATATATCCCTGTGTATTCACTATATTCTGGTGGGTGGAGCACGTATACAGTGCTCATGCCTTTGAGCTTAAGTTAATAAACATAACTAATGAACTAAAAGCGTGTATTAAGAAAAAATCTCCATAAGGGATTACATGGAACTTTGCTGCCTAATTTGTAATCCTAGGTGCAGCTGAAGAGTGATGAGTATAAGACATTTGCTATGAAGATCCTGAAGAAGCGCCACATTGTAGACACCAGACAACAGGAGCACATCCGCTCAGAGAAACTCATAATGCAGGAAGCTCATTCAGACTTCATTGTCAGGTACTAACAAACTCAGATCGTGTACATTAACACCTCAAAACTCTCACACACTGCAAGGAGAAATTAAACTATGTGATCAATCAAAGGAATCAATTACAGTTTAGGTACATATTTTAAATAAAATGTACAACACACATTCAGTAGTTGCCTTGAAATATTCAACATGAGCAAAAAGAATTTTGTTTCATTTATCAACACAGAGAAGAACACAAATATAAAATACAATATGTAAACACAAATATAACAGATTTTAAAAACCATTTTTAATACTTGCTTTGTTTATTAATCACGTTTTACATGATTTTCCAGCATGGCTCTTGATAATTCTTCAGTCAAAAGGGGATTCAGGCGTCATAGGCAGACACAAAATACATGTGATTGGCTAAAAAAATTAACAAGTAGGCAGTCAGTAGATGAAAATTCTTTTCAAGCATTTTGGAAAAAGTCAGCGGTGAAGTTGATGATACGCTGTGACTCGTTGTGAAATGGTAATACCACAATCTTAATATCAGTGTTTTTTATTATTATTATTCTTTTTCAGGCTATACAGGACCTTTAAGGACAGTAAATATTTGTATATGCTGATGGAGGCATGTCTGGGGGGGGAATTATGGACCATCCTCAGAGACAGGTCAGCTCTACATACCTATACTCGCTCTAGCTCCTCAGTTACTGTTTATTTCTGCATTTCCACAATGATCCACTGTGATAACTCTGACTGGATTCTTACAGTTGTTTCTTTTGTCTAATCCAGAGGCTCATTTGAAGATTCTACTACACGGTTTTACACGGCATGTGTAGTGGAGGCTTTTGCCTATCTGCATTCCAAAGGCATTATTTACAGAGACCTCAAACCAGAAAACCTTATACTGGATCACCGGGGCTATGCCAAACTGGTAAACTCATATCAGATTCTGTTGTGTATACAGCATCTATTAAATGTTGAATATAGAAGGAACTGTAAAATATTTCCTTTACCTTCTTGAAGGTGGACTTTGGCTTTGCTAAGAAGATCGGATTCGGGAAGAAGACTTGGACGTTCTGTGGTACACCAGAGTACGTGGCACCTGAGATCATTCTTAACAAAGGTCATGATATCTCAGCAGACTACTGGTCCTTGGGCATCCTCATGTATGAACTACTAACAGGCAGGTAAATAAAAGTGCATCGTATGGTAAATAAATAACACCTCGTTTAGCAGGCATATTTACAAAAAAAATAATGAAAAAATATTAACATCTCTAATCATTTAACCCCCAAATATATTTTAGTCCTCCTTTTTCAGGCCCTGACCCCATGAAGACTTACAACATCATTCTAAGAGGCATTGACATGATTGAATTTCCAAAGAAGATTACAAAAAATGCTGCCAATCTCATTAAAAAGCTATGCAGGTGTGTTCAGGTGCACATGTAAATAACTCCTGCTGCTGTCACAATAGCGCTTTACTGATGGTGTTTTTTGGGCTGTATAGTTTGTTTGATTTTATTTACTTATTTTTTTCAATTTCAGGGACACTCCTTCTGAAAGATTAGGAAATTTGAAAAACGGAGTCAAGGATATTCAAAAGCACAAGTGAGTGTATATATGGGTTTGTGTTGTATATCTAACTTTTGTGCGTAGATATCTTATTATTTACATTAACTTACCTAATTAGCTTCACTCGCACTGTAAAAAATTGTACAGTAATTTTCTGACAGCAGGGTTGGCAATAAAGTTCTATAAGAAATTATAATAAACACACTGTAAATATTTATGTTAAAGTAGTGGAATATCTTAAGTTAGATGCCTTAACCACTGAACTACCCCTTATGAACACATAAGCTTATACATTTGGTCATTTGGTTAATGAAGCCTATAGTGGTTACAGGCTGCACATGAGCAGAAGATTAAGTATCTTGCTCAAGGACCCAATTGTAGCAGTGTTAATCCTTAACAACTGACCTACTGCAACCAGTTTGTACTGATTCAATGCATTCGTTTAGTGTGTGTTAATTCTTTGCCTGGAGTTGACTCAGTGCAGGCTAGTTTCAGTGGCTCAGGCTTTGTGTTACAGAGCAGAAGGGAGTGTGTTTAAATCTCAGCACTGTCAATCTGCTATCGTTCTTATTGCCAAATCTGTGTATAGTCTGTGTATAGTAATTACTGTAAAACCATCAGTTCTTTTTTTATAGTGGAGTTATTCAGCATTGTTCTGGAACATCTTATGAATTAAACGTTTATTCACTTCTATCAGTGCTTACGATTGCGCTTTGTACAGGTGGTTTGAAGGCTTTAACTGGGACGGCTTAAGGAAGGGAACGCTCACGCCTCCAATCATCCCTACTGTAAGTGCAGAACTACATACTAATAGAGATGGAATCCTTAAAATGCCACATAAAATACTACACGCTTAAAATACTACACATTTATCTGAATTTGGTCTCTCTTTATATTAAAGGGGGCCTTCAACACCATTTGTTTAGTTTGCACGAAAAATTGGTAATGTGAAAGGTGCCATACAGACCAGGAAGCACAACTGACCTCAACTCTGGGATCTGAGTAATTTGGGTCTGCACTTGCTCAGAAATTGAGTTAAACTGTGCATGATTTAGCCCATGATGTCCCAAAACAAAATTATTATTGGCAGGGAATGCTGTGGGACACAGAAAAGACAATAATAATATGGTGATTATGGCAATAATAATATCTCTATTCTGGGTTTGTATTCACACATGGTAAAGGGTAAAGGGTTTACTAGAATCAAGTGAGTCCAGACCAATGCTACAAGTGAACCACAAACACTCACAGTGTGAAAACCTCCTAAATGTGTCTAATAACAGTATAGTGATTACTCTGGATGGTGGCACTGTTACTGGTCGATCTTCTGTAAATATAATTTAACAGCTTCAGCTTTGGCTTGTGATTGCTACAGTTTCAGTATCAACTTCTAGCTTTCAATAACATTTTCTTTTGGGTTGTGGAAATATCCAAATACCAGCTCCACAGACTGCACAGAAATGTGCCTATAGGTATTGTATAAGTATAAAGAGCATACAGATTTCTATTCCTATAGCTGAATTTGTTGGTTTTAATTAGCATCTACAAGAAAGCAGATTGACCAGCAAGTACTGATAACAAAGTGTGCTTGAGCTTTTATTGGCAAACACAAACTAGCAGCACAACAGACTTGGTGGTTAGCTGCAGAACTGCTAAAAGAGAGAAACCCAGCAGGTGGTAACAAAACCCACTGTGCTTCTGCTGAACAGTAAACAAAGATCACATACCAACGTGTCTGGCTAAGAAATACAGGCACAGATAAACCTGTAAACACCAAGACTGTTATGTAGCTTAAAGAAAGGCATGTACCATACAGCTGGGGAGGCTCACAGGGATGCAGATGAGCACACACTGCTCTAGAGGCAGAAACTAAAGTGACATTTCTATTTACAAAAAGCATGCATGCTACTAACATTTTACTAGGACAAGCTTTTACAACCTACTATATGCTATGCTCCCAGGTCACATCAGCTACCGACACAAGCAACTTTGACAGCTTTCCTGAGGACAATGAGGACCCTCCTCCTGATGATAACTCTGGCTGGGATATAGATTTCTAAATCTGCACCAAACTCAAGACCTGTTCCTGTTGCCTGGAACAGAGCTGCTTCTTTTGGGACAGGCTGCATTTAAAACTGCTTGGAGAGAGAGAGAGAGAGAGAGAGAGAGAGAACAGACCAATCAAGGGAAAGAAAACAAATTCACTTTTTTTGGTCAAATCTTGCAGGAGTAATTAGGAGGAGGAATAATTAAAGTCCCTGTGGATTTACAATACACTGGACTGCTTATACACCAGTCCTAATGACAAGGTGGGATAATATATTCATATTGTGGGTGAGTGTGTGTATGCGCGTGCATGTGTGAGTGTGTTTGTGTTTGTGTGTGTGTGTGTGTCTGTGTGTGAGCATGTTTGTACCTGCCACAAGCCCATCTTAACACAGTATATTGTGGACATGTTGTAGCAGGTTGTGACCTCACTTGATTGCTGTTACTCCATGATTGGCTGCAAAGTCTTTTCTAACTCTCATGCAGAATACTCAGTAATGTGTGCTACAAAAATTCAATTCAAAAACACTACACATGAAGGCCAGGAATCTGGGTGTCCAGACAAACCTGTAATTTATGATTATAGGTTATTCCAAAACATGTACATAGTAATATATTACCCTAAAATGTTATACTTTAGCTGACGAGGCAGACAGCTGTATAATAATGTAAGAATTAAATTATTACATTACACACGTTGAATGAAATTGAAGGTTGAATGCTTTGTGATGTAACCAGCCTGTTTGGTTTATCTCAACCTCCAGTCTGCCTCAGAGTCATGACATTATTAATATAAAATGCCCAAGGAACTCAATCAATTTAGGATAATCAGCTTTGTTTATAGTAAGATACAGCCTATTAGGCTGCGTTCACATTACAAGGTTGAAGCTGGCCTAGGTTTTTTATTTCTTACTTACTTTTACTTTCCATAGATCTAATTGTAACATTTTTAGCTTATAGCTTGTTACCTTAAATCAGCTACACAAATAAAGTCAGATTCTTTTACAAGATTTTTAATTTTTTTTCTTTTAAATGTATATTACATTATGCATGCACACATCACTGCTGTCTCTGCTCTCACACTCACACACCTGTCCACACAGTCGTGCCAGTACGAAGCGGGAAAAAGTGCAAAAGCTATGCAGCAGGATATTTTCTGCCTTCTCAAACCTATCGTGAACAGCCAACAAGCTGCCTGTTGAGCACATGAGCAAATAAACTTTGTGCTGAATTGATTGCCTTGGTAATGATGGATTGTCAAAAAAAATAATAATAATAATAATCATCATTTAGTTTATGTTTACGGCGCATGCCGATCATTATTTGGTCGCTGTGCGTTCATGCTGATTGCTTCAGGGTCTTGTTCCGTTCATGACAGATACGGGTCACTAAATTACAAATGTGAGCCATCAAAGCTGATCAGACCTAAGCAAAGAAAAAAATGGAATTGAGCAATAAGGCTTGTAATGTGAACACAGCTGTAAGGCAAGGCTGAAGAGGGAAGTAATTGTTTGTAACCAGTAACCACTGTGATCAGGCAGGTTTTTAACAGACCTCTGAAGGGAGTTTTGAAGAATTGAGCTTTTAACAGCCTCATATATGGGTGCATCTAATGATATGATCAAATAGCATTAGATGAATTCAGGTGTTTTACAGATACAACATTTTACTTTAAAAATGAGCTGACCATATAAAGAAACAGTGCCTTAAATCAATGGCATCCTAATCCTCTCGATTGATCTGTGTGCTGCACCAAAGCCTCAACGCTCACCATCACAACACAACAATTTCCTCTAATACTGCGATCATATTTTAGACAATCTAGAGTGAAAAGTCACTTATCTTTTTTTTTTTTTTTTAACTTAATCTGCACACAGCTTGACACTGTGAAATTGGACAGAGACACAGAATTATGTGTCACTAAGGCATAACGATACTGATGCCTCAGTATTTTTATGTGGCTTGACTGGCAGCGTTGATGAAAACTAATAGCACTGCATTATCTGTTTCATCCTGTCTGTGAATTTGTACTGTGCTTCAGAACCCAGTGCTGAATCTTATACCATATATCATACCATGTCTTATGAAACTGCATTGAAGTGCCCTCCTCATCCTCCTCAAGTCCTCCCTTCTCTACTTACTGATCTGACATAGCCACTGCAACTAATCCGAGAGGAGACGGCAATCATGATTTGCAGTACATTGAATCTAATGCTTACTATATAGCACACAATGGACACAATATAAATCTGGGGCATTATTTATCAATAACCACCTTTTTTTTTTGACTGCCTGTGTTTGGCACGGACATGATTCATCTGTTGAATGTCAGAAGTTTGATTTCTACCTACTTCAAAATGTTCCAGCCCTGTATGAGGATAATAAACATTTCTTGATAATTTGTTGTAATATTGTACATGTTCATCACTTCAGCCTTAGCAGGCACTAGCAATGTTATTGAAAAACATTAATATATAATGCCTTAGACCATTAAATATTTGACATTTATTTATGTAGTAAAAGACCCAGTCTTAAGTGTCTTAACTCTTTCGATTGCCTTTACTGTCCCATTGCATTCTTTTTCTGTTTTTTTTTTTTTTTTTTTGGTTCTGATTGGTGTGAATTTTTGCCAAGATATTTATTTTATATGACTGTATTCTGAGGTCCTGGTAGCGCAATGCCACTTGCAGAGTGCCTGCTATTAACTTTATAAAGCTGAAATAAAGATAAATTACTTTTAATCGTTTATGTAGCCCTGTCTCTGTCTTTCGTGTAGCTTATTATTTTACGCCAACAGAGGGAGACAGACTATAAAAAATCAGTGCTTTCATTATGTTCTCTAAGAATTTCACAGTTCTATACAGTGTGGTGAGTTTTGCTGTTTGTTTGGGGGTTTTGGAAATAATCTGGTGTGATTATTTTTTTTTTTCAAAGCGTGGGAAACAACACACGCACTTGAAATATGAGAATTTATGGTACTTAAAAATTTCGTGACAAACTATCAGAACTTTGATATCTGTATTCATTGTTCACTACCTTAACTAAGGTAGAGCAAAATCTGACCCCGTGCACTGGTAGTCCTGATACAAACTATCTTGAAAATGTGCGAATCTGCATTTTATTTTTTTTTACACAACAGGGTTTATGCTAGGTTAAAGATGACAAAAGACAAATTTAGATTTCAGAAACTATACAGATTAAACAGACAGAGAGACAAACAGATCAATGGATAGATAGATAGATAGATAGATAGATAGATAGATAGATAGATAGATAGATAGATAG
>JAOTRN010000041.1:12895949-12907825 GCA_028566695.1 Bagroides melapterus | reverse complement strand
AACTTAAACTCTCTCTCTCTCTCTCTCTTTTTCTATCTCTCTAGTTTTGTTTTTTTTTCTTTTTTCCAAATTTATGCTGCTAATTGTTTTTCTTAAAAAAAAAAAAAAAAAAAAAAAACACTCGCTCCACCAGTAAATCTGAACAGAAGCATATAGTCAGTCTTTTAAAGACTCTCATGACTCACATGTCTCACATCTACTTCTTAAATAATTGAAGATGAGAGAGAGTGTCAGAAAAAAGTCTGACCCTCCCACCCTTTCCTCCTCCTCTCCCTCTCTTTCTTCCCCTGTCTCCCTCCCCTTTACTCCTCCGGGGACCACACAGGCTTTGGACCACATCAGAGCAGTGTGGTGGTGATGTATTCATTCACACTCAGTGTGTAAAGTGTGGAGTGGGCCCTGTCTGCCTCAGCACAGCTCAGGCTTTATGGGAGCCAGACACAGTAAGCCTGGAATAGCACTCATACGCACATCATCTTGGACCTGGCCACAGACGCCAGCCTCTGCCGGACTGCATCCACCCCAGAACACACACACACAAAAAGAGTCCATATACTGTAGAATGCTATAACAGAGACAATGAGAAATCCTGTAATAATTATAATGTGATATTCCAGTGGACTTCGGAGTGTGATCAAAAACCTTCTAAATATTATAAATATTATAAATGTTGTTGTTCTAAATGAAATTAACATCAACAGGAATCTAAAGCTCCCCATTCTTTAGTTTAGATACGGTGGATTTATGGATACACTTTGGATTTATTACATCATTGTAATTACTTTTTGAAAAAGACTCAGTACAACACAGTGTTTTTCCATCATCCCAAATTAAAGCTTAAAACCTAAGCCAAATATTACGTACGAAGAGTACCAAGTCTCGAATTGATCACTTGTGCCTAAAACACAGCTCTGTTCAGTACAGCTCTGTCTTAACCACACACAGTATCTTGATATAACAGGCTAGTGTTCAATGCATAAATACACACAAGAATACAAACCATGAAACTAAACACCCACTCATTAACCGGGCCAGACTGTGAAATATCTATTTTTCAACACACCCAGCAGTTCAGATATAATAAAATGCTTCGGGTGGGATGACTCCGTGAATAGCTGCTCTGGATTATTTTGTGTGTGTGCGCATGCTTTTTCTGCCTGTCAGTTAAAGCATAAACTTCTCAAAAATAACTACGCGCAGTTCAGAAATTACAAGTGCTCAAAACCAACAATGTATATTTTACACAGCCAAAAATTGCTTATTTTGAAATTGCTTTGAAAAAAAAAGAAAAACATCAAACAGGGAAGCTAAAAATAATCCCAGTGGATGTCGGGGGTGCACAAACGTCAAAACAAAAACATGTTTCTGAAATTGCTAAACAGTCTCGCTGACCTCATTGAGACCATTGCAGACATCTTCACCTCAAACCACATGATGGCTGAATTCATTTTGACAAGCCATAAATTTAAAAACATGGGACAGAAAACAGATGATGTAATAAGATTTATGACATGAATAATTCATTATTTTCATTCATCTTCAGTAACTACTTTATCTTGGTCATGGTGAAAATACAGCTGCAGCCTCTGCTGAGAACACTGGATGGGACACCAGTTCACACAGCACTGGAGCCAAGTTTTTGGACAAGGGGAGGAAACCTATAAGGACACAAGGAGAACATCCATCCATTTTCTATACCACTTGCACAGGTCTGCAGGAGCTTGGAGTCAATCTCAAGGCCACAAGGTCACAAGGCCACAATAGCCTAGACAGTGTGCCAACCCATCACAGGGCACAGGGCACAATAACATACCCACACAATATGGAGAATGTAAATATGCCATCAACTAACGTCTTTGTCAGGGGAGGAAACTGGAGCACCCAGATTAAACCTCCAAAGCAGGAGAACATGTAAACTCCACATACAAAGGGTGTAGGCAGGAATCAATCCCCCCCCACCCCCCACCCCAGAGGTGTGATATACATGCTAACCTCTAAGCCACCATGCATTATACTATAGATAAACTCAACTGGGATCATCAGACAATACGCTAAACCTCTACTGAAAGTAAAAATGACCCTGAAGTTCATACTATATAAATTTTAAACATATACAAAAGAGTAATGATCTAAAAATCACACTATCCAGTGTCACCTAGTTGAGGATGGGTTTCCTTTTGAGTCCTCTCAAGGTTTCCTCAGGGAGTTTTTCCTTGCTAGAGTATCTGCATGATATACTGCATCTGGATATCTGTAAAGCTGATTTGTGACAATTTAGATAAATGATAAATAAATTAAAACTGAATTCAATAGAACATGTGAAACTAGACCAGACAGAAATATAAGCTGAGAACTGAATCAGGAACTCCTAGAGCTATAATGCCACAATATGACCCACTGCACCACCATGGTGATTAATTACATTACATTAATTATGATGAAATCAATACTAAACCATATTATTAGAAATGCTAACAGTTGAAGCCACAGTAGGTGGCAGTAGATATATGCACATATAGTACATAATCATATTGCAACTCCTGGTTTAAACCATTTTTACCAGTTCATTCTGCTGGTGGATTTGAAGATGATTATGGGTCATTTAGTATCAGTTAAAACAAGTGAATTATTTAAAAGGGACTTATTGAATTATTTATTTAAGTCTGATATAGAATGAGTCAGGACACTGTTGGATTTCAGTGGGAGACTTTTTATATGCTTATGAACAAGCCCTTGGCGCATCTCAGAGAGTAGACTTGGGTTCGATGTCACCATTTACTTCAAAGAAAAAGGCATGTGATAACCTTTTTAAGCATTTCTATGAATATAATGCACCTAGTGGCAGAAAGCAGAAATAAAACAGAAACAGAAAACAGACTACAAATTCTTAAAGCCCAGAGTGTCTACTTTCATACTAGTAATTAAGCACCGATGTGGAGTGTAACAGGACAAAGAAATTCAAACCTGAAAACAGGGACACCAAAACAGGCCTCTGGTAAAATGAGCTAGCAAAAATTCACATTATTCAATTGTAATGATTTACAACCCCACCCCATGTTCTATTATGTGAATAATGTTTGATCATGTGAAAAACATTATTCCTTAAAGGAAAACAATATGTAATGTGAAAAAATATTCATTTTAGAGTCATGTGTGAGAGTGATAAAGAATCAGGTGAATAACAAACATATGTAATGCGGCGAATTTCAACATGAAACATAGCATGCAACGTGTCTAAACGTGTGTGTGGGGGGGCGTGATTATTTACATTCGTGTAACATTTCCGTAAGGCGAGCCTCATTGAAAAAGCGTTTGTTAAATAACTTATATAATCAGCTGCAACACGATCCAGCATCAGAGCATGAGAACCAGTAATCACCTGAAGAATAGCAGTTGTCCAAAAAAAGGAAATCTAGACGAGAAATTAGAATTACGATTAAAATGAATTTCACGTGCAACATCCGTATTTACGCTTTAAGACAGCGGCTTACATTCACATATATACATGAACATATACTGTATCGCAGCTGTCATATGCTGTGTGCTAGATTAATACAGTTTACGCTAATTCAAAACATTTTTTCTGACATCTCTGCAGATATGTAGTATACAGATCTCTCATCAAAACTTGTGGCGGAGGAATGGCTGTCTGATATGAACACAAACAGGACCGTGAGAAACAGGCTGACAGCTGCTGCCAGTCCTCAGGCGAGCATGTGTATGTGCGTGTGTGAAATTAAAACTGCCTTTTCTTCTCTCACTGTGGTTATCCTGCAGTGAGAAAATTAGTTTTCAACATTTTAACCACACAATTATCCCTCACCACCTCACAAGCTGCATTTATGTCTGTCTGTCATGGGCCTAAGAAAGGATATCATTTAGACACGATGGCACATCAACACCCATGCATGCATCTCTTACGGGCGCGCACGCCCACACACACACACACACACACACACACACACATACACACTCGTACGGTGTAAACATCGTACGGATCAAGACACCCGCATACACACAGGCACGCACGTGGACGAGCGCATTCACACATTCACCTGAGTGTGTCCTCCTACTCAGCACTTTGACGTTTGGAGCCTAATCATATAATTTTGGGTAATTATAATAATAAGTCATTTCATTCGGCAGTAATAGTAGTTCTGCAAGCTGCTGTTTAAGCTGCAGTCTGCATTTGAGACTATTCAGTCAAGGCTCATCTAGGCCTGATCAAAAGGCCTTAGCTATGAAGCCAGGGCTCCAGGAGCGCATTACAGCAGCGGGCAAACCACACAGAGTCTGAGCGCGTAAGCCAGCCGCTTCCTGGAACGCCTATTAACATCTCCTCTGATAGACGGCTGGGAACAGTGCATACTGCTAGTCTGAAAACTAAATAATCATGATCGTGTTCACAAACAAACTTTCATAACATTGTATTGGTGTTGAGGAAAAAGTGGTTGGTATTTAACACACCTCCTAATTTGTGCTTTGTCCTTATCCTCACTAAATCAGCAGAGGAAGAAGTACTGAATCCACTGAGCCTTTCGGAACGATATGGCGCAAGTCTCCGACACAAGCACAGCATAATAAGAAACAGAGCCAGGTGCACAAAGGTACACAAACAGGCACATGGTACTTGCAGCCTGCTATTTGACGTTTTCATCTAGAAAAATGACTGAAAAATACTGGCTAAGAGCCAAAGTGAACTCGACTCAGCAATTACTCTTACTCACTGAGCAAATCACTTAGGAATGATCAGCTGTATGTACCGTGTTAAAACTATGTTCAAAAGCTGATCATTCACTGAACTATTTTCAGTTCAGCTGGAAACAATCATTTATTTGTATTACGCTTTTAACAATATCACAAAACAGCTTTATCCTTCGTAATATTTCACCACTGCCACTTAACATTACATATTTACTTTAATTTACATTAATGAACAATAATCAACATCAGTTAATTATATTAAAGAAGAATTAGTAGTAAAGATGGTTTAAGTACTGCTGGTTATGTCACAGCTCTTAGCAGTTACGGTATCTCTCTGAACTCCGACTGTGGCCAACTGTGAGCATGACATGTGTAAGTGAAGACTGCCATCTAGTGTTTATCTTCCTTCCTTCCTTCCTTCCTTCCTTCCTTCCTTTCTTTCTTTCTTTCTTTCTTTCTTTTTTCAATTTTAAAACCAAACGACAATCATGTAGAGGACGTTTCATAAATAAACATAAATAATTTCTGGTATTGTCTTCAATGTATTGAGACATTTGGGACACTGTGAAGATATGGATATGTGGAGCACTAACAATATTTGATGTCATTTAAAAAAACAAACAAAAAAATATCTATAAGTAGATATTTGAGTTAGAGCTCCAGTATTTTATAGCTACAGGGCTCCAATTTAACAGGCAAGTACACTTACTTAAGTACGAATACTAACTATTTCTAAGAACTAGTCACTATACCATAGATTCAGTGTGCTTATTAATATGATGATTGTATTGATTTCCCAGTTTGTTCCTCAGTTCAGTTTACTGTCTGTTCAGATTCTTGTGTTCTTTCAGTGTTTATGTGGGTTTACATGTGGTCCAGATCCACTACAACCCTGTTCAAGAAAAGAGCTTAGTGAAGATGAATGAATGAATGAATGAATGAATGAATGAATGAATGAAAAGATAGCAAATCCTCTTATAGAAAACAGGGCAATCTCTCCATTTGCAAATGAAAGGACTGAAAGTGTTATAAATCATCTTGGCTCAGATCTAAAAAGCTTTTCTGTGTGTTACTATCAGCTTTTATTTCCCTAGGGTCAGAAGGTGGCATACAAAATTCACCACACGCCTGAGACGCTTTCAGTCCCTGCACTCTTAATGTGTGTGATCTGAAACACCATCAGTGGTAAATGTGTCCCACAGAGAGCGAGACAGAAGCAATTTTGATGATGAGGATCTGGGAAGAGGGGACAATCTCTCAGTTTTCATCAGAACCAGTTTTGTGTTGCACTGTCTTTCTTCTTTTTTTTTTTCCCAGAGCCACTACCATAGTTTGACTAGACAAACATTCATGCTTGACAGAGCAATCAGCTTCTGATGGGCAGACGAAGATTGTGCTGGTAGATAATGATATGCTGTACTCATATGCAGTGTGCGATTCTGCAGTAAATGGCCTTGAGATTCCAAAAAGCATTCTTTTTCTTTTTTTTTTTTTAAGAACACATTAATTTTGAGGCATTACTAATCAAATGAAGCCCAAGTCAAGCAGTGTAGCAGGATCCATGAAAGCATGTAATCACTTATACATCTCAGCCATAAATAAGCAAACTGTCCATTTATTAACAAACAGGTATGTGTTTCATACTTACTATAATAATAATAATAATAATAATAATAATAATAATAATAATAATAATACACATAGAAATATAAATTATATTATAAATATTTGATACTTTTTATAAGAAAACAATAAATGCATATAAGACAAAAATTAATTTTTGTATCTAATCCAAATGCTTTAAAATATACAGAACTGAGGTTATGAAAATACATGTATTTCATATATGTTCTCTTTTTTTTTATGTTTCTTCAAAATATCAGGGCTATCACAGCCATTCATATTCTAAAATGAAACTCTGTTAAAAATCATCCAAAACAATTTCCCTTCACATATTTGGGATGCTAATTTTACTTTTCTGTATAATAAAAAAATGAACATTTATCTATCTGACTGTACTTGAAAAACGATATAAACTTTTCAATCCTGCATGTAAAAAACACCATCTGAAAACATCTTCAGTTAGCTACATGTTCGTTGCATATTAAAAATAATATCAGAAATATAATATGCAAATAATTCTTCTTTTTATCACAGGGACGGTTTTTAACCAATGTTTTCGAATTTGTAGTAACTGCTCTCTCTGCCAAAACAACCAACAATTTAACTAACACTAACCGATTAGATGGAATTCAGTACAATTATATATTGGTTGTTGATAAGCATTTACAAAAAGATGGTGAGAAAAGTGAAAAAATGAAAACAACAATTCAACCCAAAATAGAACGAATAAAATTTGAAAGACATCAGAGTTTTGTCATTGGTATGTGAAGGTTGTTCCAGGGGCCCATCCACAGCTCCTCCTCATCAGACAGTGTGTGATCACTGGGAGACTCAATGGTCTCTTTATCCTCCCCATTGTCCACTCTGGACTCCTGCTCCTGCTGACAGCGCCCCTGCTCATTGTCCAAATGCGCTTTAATGATGTTAGACTTTGGCCCTATACTAGACTCTATGGACCAGGTTAAAGGCCTGGTGTCGAGGTTGTTGTTAGTCGTAGATGAAAGTGTGACAGTGGTTCCTATAGTAGGTCCATTATCCACTGTGCTATTTAAAGGCAAATGTTCCTCCTGTGTAACACCTAGCTTGTCCAGTTTCTTGAACTGTTTTCCTAGCCGCCCGGGTGAAAAATGTTTTATGTTATTAGGATAAGGTGGCCGTCGGGTTCTAATGATCGTACCGTTCTGTGCCAGGTACACCGAGCCGTTCACGTTGCTTTGACAGTTTACATTAGGTAGACGGTTCCGCTGGATGTCTGGACCACTGTCTTCACCTGTAGTCGTTGACTCACCTTCTTTCTCCTCAATTAACTTCATCTGTTTCTTTCTGACAGCCTGAGGAGCAAAGAATGGAGACAGATGCATAAAAACAGCCACTGATTAAACAGTTGAAGTACAAATGTTTGATTTAAGCTGAGGTGCAGTTTGTAATTTTGAAAGTGTCTTTAAAGCTGTAACAAGAAAATACTTTCATGTATATTTTACTGTATGTTAGTGTATTATAATTACACAAATAAAATAGAATAGAAGAATAATAATTCCCCCTTTCATAAGCTCTGATTGCCAATTATGCCATGCAAAAGATCAGCAATTAGCAGAGAGCCTAATAGCAGAGGGCTCTAAAGATGATAAACTGCTCCTTTAATATTTGTAGAGATAACACAGACAGACACATTAGGTCCAAAAGTTGGAAGTAAGAGAACAGATTCAGTTTTGTTTATGCTGCATCCAGTTTGTAGAAAGGAAAGAGGAATTTCGTTCAGGAGACATTTCATTAAAGCAGATGAGGAGTGGATGAAAGATTCACGCCCATGCAGCAGAAGTTCAAGAGCAAACCAAGATATAGGAAAAATCTGAAAAGTTGGCAAAGAAAAAACGGATATCACTGCACTTCTAAACAGAAACAAATTCAAATCAGTCTTACTTTGTAAATGCACATAAGCTCATTATTTTGCTCCTTAGAAAGCTGTGGAACCTCCTGATTCTATTTCTGCATCAGAATTTTCTTCAGTTTCTTCAGCCTCTGAGCCATTGTCAGATGTTATGGCTTCTTCATCCTCCTCAGCGATGGAAGAGAGACCTCCTAACGCATCTTCTGAGCTCCTTGTCACACTTCCCTCAGATTCTGAAGTCTGTGATGCTGCTTCATCACTCGTCTCACCTGATGACTTTTTGCTTGTTTCTGTAGTTTCCTCTTCTTCTCCCTCCTCCTCTTCTTCCTCCTCCTCCCCCTCCTCTTCCTCCCCCTCTTCTTCCTCTTCCTCCACCTCCTCTTCCTCCCCCTCCTCTGTTTCCTCCAGCTCTTCTGCACTCTCTTCTTCAATGGTGTCCTGTGAGCTACGTGTGATGGTGGATTTGCGCGAGCGACTTCCTGTTGCAGATTTGGATGTGGTGGTAGAACCTTTCTCACTGCCACTGAGTGAACCACGGTCTGATCCTGCTTCTTCGGATGCTGCAGATCCACTAACCTCTTCCTCAGACGCTTCCTCAGACCCTCCACCTGAAGAGCTTCCAGATCTCACAGAGGATCGAGTTGATGACACCTGGGATCCTGAGCCACTGATCCTGCTTCCTGAACTGGATCTTACCGAAGATCCTCTACTGGCTTGAGTTTGTGATGATGATACCTCTGATCCAGACTCAGCCTCTTTAGATGCTACACTTTTATCTTCATCCTCTTCAGATTCCTCCTCAGAATCTTTCTCTGTGACAGAGGTTTTCTCAGCACTTGACTCTTCCTCCTTCTCTGAAGATGATTCTTCCTCTGATCCTGATTCCTTCTCGGTCTCTTTTCCTGACTTTGACTTGCTTTCTTCCTCAGATTCCTCTGGTTCCTCTGCCTCTGACTCTGAGTCAACAGTGCTCTCAGTGGCATCTTCCCTATCCAGATCCACTTTTAGGTATTCCTTATCTTGTGTAACTACGCTGCTCCGCTCTGATGCTTCAGATCCACTTGGTTCCGGTTCACTGACACTGATGGAAACTGGTGCCTCTGTTATACTCTCTTGACTGTCAATACGGCGTGCAGATGTAAGCTTGGCATAATCTTTGTCCTTCTTACCCTTTCTAAATAGCATTGGGAAAATTCTGGCCTTCTTCCAAGGTGATATGCGAGGTGGTTTGTCTTTCTTCCCGACAGCAAGCAGCTTGCTGAGTTTAATGACAGATTTGAGTCTCTTTGCAGCTTTGGACTCCTCTGTTTCAGGTTCTACTTTTTCTTCAGAGACTTCAGAAGGAACTTCTGGCTCTGCTGATTCGATCTCCTCCTCTGGAGTTATATCCTGGAATTCCACCTGCCTACCATGCCCACGTCCCCGCCCACCTCTGCCTCTGCCCCGACCCTGTAGTGAGACCATTTCCTTTAAAAAACTTGATATTTGATGATTATCAGGGTCAAGCAGATAATACACACATCAAATGCTGTAGCTATTAGAGTAACAGATAACTAAATATATAATGTAATGTAATGAAAATTTCATGTGTCATGTTTCAACTGTCTGACACTACATACAGATAATGTAAAATTAATTCACAAACTGAAATAAATTTGATTAACCTTTTGATCTAGCAGTAATGAGAATGTGCAATATTACCTCTGGGCCATAGGCACTGTAGTAGTAGCCATCATCGTCCATTATGGCCTCTCCGTACTCATCATACATGGGAGATATCAGCCTCCTGCGGCTGCCGTAAGGAGGATACGGATCATACCTTTATGGGAACATGAGAAGGTAATAAGTAACTGCTTGGGCTTAACAGAACACTACTTAGTGTCAGGCATTGGTCCAGTGGGTAATTAAACAGCAGTGAGAGCTGAAATACAGTAAATTTGTTATATAATATAGTGCATATATATTAAATACACTTCAAATGTACACTTATAATGTCTTTTGACTTTGTATTTATAAATATGTAACCATTTTTTGTAGTTCTAACAAATTTCACAAGGAACAAAGTCTTTGGATGAAAAATAAATACGTTATATGAATATAGGTTACATAGAAAATTATATTAACTTCTACAGAATACATAAATACTGCAAAAAAAAAAAAAAAAAAAAAAAAAAAATATATATAAATATATATATGTAATAAAAATATATACATATATACATGTCATATATATAACAGTAATTCGGTAAACAAAGTTTCCTAAAGTTCTCATGGACAACATTAGCGAAGAACATGTGAGTGGAAAAAGCTAAAGAACCATAACAAAATCCCCAAACATCCTTGTCGCTACAACTGATTTGGATTTATGAAAATGGAAAGTTCACAGAACTGAAAAGACTACAACATGCTCTCAGACTAACGAGAAGAACGGCCACTGAAAAGCCAGCATTCACTCGAAAACAGTAGCAGGACGACCCGAAAGCAGCAGCAACTACAGTTACCCACTGAACAATAAGCAATGAACTGCAACACAATCACTTCTGTTCCACACACACACACACAATATAAATAAAAACTGAATGAAAGATGAAGCACAGAGACTCACATCTCATAACATTTAGAACAGTAAAACAATAAACATTTAATTATTATTATTAAGTATGGATGTGAGAGCATCATGATGCAGTGCTGCTTCTCTGCAAACAGCAGTGGGGCATTACACGGCACTGAAGGAAGATGAATGGATTGAGGTATCAGGGAATATTACACAATATTTAATCTCACTGACTAAGAAAGTGATGGACGTTTCAACAACACACACAACCCCATACATGCAGCCAAAATAATTCTGGACGTTCTTGTATGACCTAGATAAGTAGAAAGTCATGCCATTATGTGTACAGAAAAAGGTATCTGAAAACGTACTTTCTCTCACAGTGTTCAGTAAATGACTTTGTATCTTGACTCGTTCACTAATTTAGATGTAACGTTGTAAGATAATATCCACAGAATGAAAGGAAATAACACTCAGTTAAGCTCTTTCTTGCACTCAAAGCATTTCTCTTCTTTCTCCAGTGTCCACTTAGCTGATGAAGTAGATCAGCAAGCTGTTTTGTATAAGGAGAGTAAGGTCACTGACCTGAATGGCTTTGTGTGAGTCTCAAAGCTTTGAGTCTCAAAGCACTGCAGCGACCATGACACATATAATGCCTATTGGTACTTATCTTATAGTTAGGTGAGTGGACAAGCTAGCGAGAGGTGAAAGGGGTGAATCCTGGAGGCATCCTAGTGAGAGAGGAAGCGCTGCTAATTACACTACCTGTCCTAAATGAGGAAAGTGTGGGAAGCTAATGATGGTTTAAACTGTTCCACATGTCTCCTGAGTGGCAGATGCTAACCCTTAAACATGCAGATCAGCTCTCAGCATTTGCTCAGCATCTGTTCCTTGGCTTTCTAGATCTCTCCGCTCATAGGATGAGCTGCTATGAGCTGCCACAACTGGTTAAACAATTGCTAATACCACTTTTCTACTTTCTATTTGTGCTGCTTTCCCTTTGATTGTATGTTTGCACATCAGATGCTGTTTATTGTGTGCTCTATTTGCAGCAAAATTGTTTTCCATCTCCCTCTCTCTCTCTCTCTCTCTCTCTCTCTCTCTCTC
>JAOTRN010000041.1:12846295-12859557 GCA_028566695.1 Bagroides melapterus | reverse complement strand
TTATTTAATTATTTTCCTGCCTTCACATTCCACAATGAGCTTTTTCAGTTAATTTTAAACTTTTAAAATATGGATTATTTTACCCTGATACAAAGTTTTGATCGGCCAATTTAAAATCCATTTATTACTCCAATTATTACTCCTAGATACAACAAATAAAGCATAGGGATGTCATCCTCTCCCGTAGTCTTTTTTCCTTGGTGACTGTTAGCACATCAGGAAGAGCAGTACAACTGGAGCAGCACTTCACATTCCTCACATTCCTCTGTCTAGTCCTTTATATAAGGAAATGCCTTTATAACACATTTATAAAACAGCACCGCATAAAATACTAAGTCAAAATCTGATGAGGTGACATTTACATGAGTGTCTTTTTGACCTTATATTAACATAAACTGAGAATAACCCTCAGTTTTATAACCCAGGTTTATTTTAGAGCATTAAAAAGATTCATGTCAATGGTATATGGGCTTTATAAACTATACTTTGTAGACTTTATAAAAATGGGATTTCATAGATATAGATTTGTGTGTAAATGAACCATCAGTATCTCCATTCTCCTAAAATATAAGCTTAAGAATTGGACAGTTAAACACACGTGCAGAAAGGTACGAGGTGAGGTTCACACAGACAAACACACAATGCTAAATGTTATTTCTTCTGTCTTTCATGTAAAAAACAATACTATACTGCTACGTGTTTGACGTCTGTGTGTGGGCTGTGTGTGTGACTGTTTAACTCTCCTGGTCATCATACTGTACCACCTACTGCTAGACGATGCACAGTTGCCAGGTCTGCTACTTATAAATAGTCGTCTTTGATGTTTTATTGATTCTTAACTGAAGTCTGATGAATAGACATAAACAGTGTTAATATTCACTAAAATGGGTTAGAGATACAGGACAGGTCTTCTGCCCTTCATTTGTGCTTGTAGGGAGTCTGGAGTAGATGTAATGTAAACACAATTTTGAATCAGCATGGGATTGAATATCCCCCTGCGGCATATTTCAAATGTCACACCTGTTGCACCATTTCACCCACATCAGCGCAAATGAATTTCTGTCCACGTCGCAAAAGCACAAAATGAGGAAAAATGGGTGTTTACGCTCAACCAAGTAAGTAATACTCTGGCATAATAGTCATTAAAAGAATCAGTTTCAGCCACTTGTTTACAACTGTAATACATATAACCTACAGACAGAAAAATGGAACTGTATGTGCTACATTTTTAGGTGTGCTCTAGATTTAGATTGGTGGAGCTCTAATTTATTTAGATCACAGACTGAACTGGATACTTCATTGTATTTGTGTGGCTCAAATTAGAGTCAGTTCATCACACTGTTGAAATCTCTAGATGGTCAATGCTATCATTAACTGCTAATGTAGTTTATATATCAATATATAACATGTATAAGTCAAGACTAATCTGTCTCTTTTCTGCTCTTTAGTTTTCCCCCGATGTGAATGATGAACAATTGCTCTCTCTCTCTCTATCTCTCTTTCTCTTGCTCTCTTGTTCTTTCTCTCTCCCTCTCGTTCTCTCTCTCTCTTGCTCTCTTGTTCTCTCTCTCTCTCTCTCTCTCTCATTTTTTCTCTCTCCGTTTCATGTTCTCTCTCTCATTCTCTCTCTCTCTCTCTCTCTCTCTCGTTTTTTCTCTCTCCCTCTCATGTTCTCTCTCTCTCTCTCTCGCTCTCTAACACATGCTCCTGAGATACCAGTGATCCT
The DNA here is from genome assembly GCA_028566695.1 of Bagroides melapterus. Lineage (NCBI taxonomy): Eukaryota > Metazoa > Chordata > Actinopteri > Siluriformes > Bagridae > Bagroides > Bagroides melapterus. The sequence goes on along the minus strand of JAOTRN010000041.1, from coordinate 12,857,831 downwards.
GTCCACTTCTGCTCTGTGGAACTTCCAGATCCATCCTGATGCCTTACTCCTGGTAGGAGTCTGATCACTTGCAGTCTGCTGGCTGCTGCTGAGGACTTCCTACATGGACAACCTGGAGATACATGGGATTTCTGTGGATGGTCTCAGAAACCATGCAGATGGCTTTGGGCTGGAATCGATACAAACAGTTTTACACTCCATTAGTGAACAGTTGATAACTTCAGTAAGAAGAGACTTACAGAGACTTACTGAGACTTCCTTTTATAACTAGAATGAATTTCCCGGTTACACAACTGCACTTTTTGACCAAGTAGTACAGTTATAGAAACCTAGATGAGAATGGGTTCCCTTTTTAAGTCTCCTTTCAATTTTTCATCTTAATGATGTCTCAGGGAGTTTTTTCTTGCCACCTTCGCAATGCTATTGCTTCGCAATTAAAAATGTTTCTCTGATTCTCAATCTCCTGGAACAAAAAGATTTATTCATTATTAACAATTTCTTTGAAATGTAAAATATTTTTAAAAGTATTAAGCATTTGAATTCAGGTCAAATATTTCTATGGGTGTCAATAATTTTGAAAAATGTGCAACAATAAAGCACAGGCCATTTAACTGGTATTTAACGGGTATTTAGCTCATATTGTGCATAGCCATCAGCAACAGTATTAAAGCTGCAATTAATTTGTTTGCTTTACTCAATGCTCCTTGTGCTGATTACTCACCGTCCTGGACCGAGCAACCAAATCTACATCAGGATAATTGCTCATTGTGTATTTAAATTCTTCGCTGCTAGACGATTAATTATCCCATTATTAATAATGAATCCAAGGTGGAAGCCTGCTGACATACATGTTCAAGAGCCTGGATGCTGTTTAATGTGTTGTTCTAACGGCATCATGTTCTGTCGCCGAGTGAAGAGAACAGCTGTGTTTAGACGACTGTTTTTTAGGATTCCTAATTTCACCAATGTTCACTTGTGTCTAAATGCAAAGTGTTGATAACCTCACCGTTCATATGTAGCATGCTGTACAGTGCATTAGTGAGAGGTTTGCCCTTTAATTTACTATCACTATGGAAACTGTGGTTATGTGCGAACGTTATGATGTTGAATGGACGAGCAGTAGGAGCAGTATGTGGGAGGAAAGAGAGCAGGATCCACAGTAAGAAACGTCCCTATTAAAGTCAGAACTTTAGCTGTGCATGTTAGAAACGCAGTGTGGCTGTTATTAGGGTGAGTCCAGAGATTGTAGTCAAGGGCCATAGCAAGGATGTAACTAAACATGATTACATTTTTGTTTAGATTGTACAGATAGTGTGTTTTGAAATGGATACAAATATAGATGTGAATAGGAGCCACACTATTATTATTATTATTATTATTATTATTATTATTATTACAGAGTGTACCAGAATGGTTTCCCTGGCATGTGGTTGAGACTATACACAACAAAAAAACAAAACATAAAAAGACACGTCGTACAATCATTAGAAAATGATGAATATGGAGGGCAAGTACAAACAAAAATAATAACCCTGCAAGCGTGATTAAAATCCAACACATTTCTCAGGAGTGTTATGAGGCTTATGAGTTATTTGATTCTGACAGTGCTGGCATTTCTTCTACAGTGCTTTCCAGTGTTTCTGGGGACATACTTGTAAGGTCCAGACTTCAGGCCTTAGTCTGGAAATTCAGAACATTAAACAGATACAGATTGTGTTAGTCCACAGCAAAAGACAGAAGAGAGGACAAATCTATAATCAGCGATACGGAGAGGAGGAAAAGGTCAAAACCAAGGAGTACAATCAAAACAGGATTAAACAAGACTTTGGGTGCGTTTCTGTCATCTCCCTAGCTCCCTAAGTGATGAATCAGTAGATTGTGTACACGAGCTAGGGGCACTGGTAAAGACCCTGACTCAATACACACTGGGATACTGATGACTTCATTTCTGAGATTCAATATTTAATTTGCCATAGAAATCTGTTAGCTTTATTAAATACTTTACCCATATGGAGCAGGATTGTTGCTGATAATTAAAGATCACATTTGTAGATAAATTGTTAGACTTTTTTAGGTGTTGCATTGCTGCATTACAGTGCACTGCAGGATTTCATGATTTGGAGAGAAGTAGCCCTTAATCTGTACGACTCCCTTATTAGTGCACTGACTACTGGACTGTGGAGCTGATAGAGATGCACCGTATGTTTGTACACTTTAACCGGCACACAGGTAAACGTGTGCTATTAATTATTTTATAAAGGAGTCAAAAGCAAATTAGCACACTTGACTCCATAAACTATCAAATTGATGTGGTATATATTTGAATTAATATTATTCACTGACTAAATTATTTGAAATGCATGAATTTTGTCCAATTATTGGAGTCCCCTCCATTGGAAAATTCGAGAACCGTCAAGCATGGTCAGCAGAAATGAAATATGTTTTATGTGTTTTATGTGATTTGTTCTGTATTACATGATATTTATTATCAACTACGTGATAGCTAGTAACGTTATTAAGGATTTCTTCAGTTACGTGTTGACTTAGGAAGAGGTTGACTTGAGGAAATTCTTTAGCTGGATGTTTCTCTTGCTTCTGTTCAAGTATTCTACAGAACACTTCAAAAAAAGAGCATGTTTCTGGTGTTCACACTTGATCATTCTCTTCAGTATATATAAAATCACGCACTACATTGCAGAACTGAAAAAAAAAAATCAATTAACAGCCATGCTTATGAAGAAAAACTTGTTATGATAATTGAAGGTAATTATTTGAGTCAAGGATTCTCTGTGGATATAAAATGGTAGGACACATTATTAATCACTGATGAGAGCTATTACCAGGGCAGGCACCAGAGGCCATAGAGCTAATCCAAATCACTGATATCCCATGACCTCTGTTCACCTTAACACAATCCATACTGCAAGCTCACCAATCATATTCTCTAAAACGCTGACCCATCACTGAGCCCGTACAAGCCCCCGCAAGCCAAATATCAAAAACGTGGTAAAGGGGGAAAAAGAAGTCTCAGAAGCTGCAGATTCGGCCCTGCAGACTGCTGTAGAAACAGAAGACTGCTTCCGCATGCCCAGCAGCAGCAGCTGCTCTCAAGCTCTCAGCACTTTTAGTTGCATATTCATGCAGAATTCTCATTAAGCACACTGGGATTTAGAGTGTGCCTCTGAAAACAAACAGTGACTTATTCTTAAGAAAAATCAGAAATAGACTCTGCACTAACAGGAGAGGAACAAATTCTAGGATCCTTGTATATATGTTTGTTCTGTTCAGTGTTAAAAACGCATGACTTTTAAGTATGGAGTTTCTGAGTAATACCTACACAGCAAAAAAATATGAAGAGTTATAGGAGATTAAATTCATTCTGCCTCATCCGCAAGCACCTAAGCCCATTCATTCTGAATTTGTTGAAATATAGTTCAGTGAATTATGACGTTATAAAACACAGTATCGCACTCATAGACCCGCTGCCATAAAACACGGGTAAGCACAAATGACGCGTTCGTTCGGTCACAATTATTCTCAGCTCATTTTGCACTCATCTGGTCCAAGAATAGACATGGTCCATAGTCCATTTTTCCTCACAGTAGTTTCATAAGGGTTACACTGTGGGGAAAAAGAACCCAATTAATTAGAATAATAAAAGAATAAAATGAATTAGAAAATATGGAGGGGAAGTACAAACAAAAATCATAACCCTGCAAGGGTGATTAAAATCCACTCACACATCTCTGGAGTGATATGAAGTTGATGAACTGTGAGAGACAGAATTCACAGACCAGGCTGACAGTGCTGGCATTTCTGCCTCAATGATTTCCAGTGTTTTTTTTTGGGGGGCAGACTTGTGGAGTTCATATTTAATAAAATAAAATAAATAAACAAAATAGGCCTTAGTCCTGATATTTGGAGCTTTAAACAAAAATAAGACCACTTCTGCTTTTTAGACCTGCCTGATTCATCCTGATGCCCTACTCCTGGTTGGAGTCTCATCACTTGCAGGCTGCTGGCTGCTGCTGAGGACCTCCTACATGGACAAGCTGGAGATACATGAGATTGCTGTGGGTAATAGCACTGAGAAACCATGGAGGCTTCAGACTGCAACTGATACAATCATACACATACAATCTGAACTCAAGACTCCATTAGTGAACAGTTGATAACTTCTAGATAGACTTTGTTATAACTAGACTGACTTTCCTGGTTACACAATTTAAACTTGTGAACAAATAGTACAGCTATAGAAGAAGAGAATTTGCTGATATTCACACTCTCTGATGTCATTCATCCTGGTTCCACTCAAGGTTTCCTCCTCATATCATTTCGCAGAGTTTTTCCTTATCACTGTCGCCTCTTTCTTGAGAGTTAGAGACACGTTGGAATTTAATGATGATAGTTTCTGAATTTGTACTGTATGTTTATGTAAAGCTTCTTTGCGACCCAATGCCTGTTGTAGTTTGTTGAATTAAACAGATACAGAATGCATTAGTCCACAGTGAAAGTCATAAGGTGGAGGCTTAATGCACAGCAAATCCATTATCAGAGATACAGTGACGAGGCAAAAACGCAAAGGTCACACCTTGTGAGTTCTTCACAAGGAAACAACAGACAAACTAATCAATGAGCAACACAGAAAAGGTGAACACATCTGAGTACTGTTCTCATATCCTGCAAAGAAATCAGCTCAGATATTAATATCGTATGAATTATACACTGCTAATCACCTCAATTTATAGCGCCTTAGATTTACAGTTCGGTGGCATACGTATGTACATTTGCTCAAGGTGACAAAACTAACAGAGCTATGTGACGACGGGAAAATGCATTCATAAACTTACAAGTACTCCTCCTCTGTAAAGATGGGTATTCTGGAGGGCTGCAGAACGGTGATCTCCACTAGCGTTGTATTCATCTTCACTGGGTCACCCTCATCATAAGCGATCACTATCAGCTACACACACAAGATGAAAGAGGTATGTAGTGTAATAAAAACAACGTTCCCTCTGTGTGTGTAACTGAAATCAGTCATTAGTCTGAAACTCACTCTAAAAATAGTACTGGGTTCCTCATTCAGGTTCACTTTGGTGATGACTCTGCCTGAGGTCTCTTCTACATCAAAGATGCTGCCGCTGTAGGGAGACTGCACCTGGTCCACTCTGTACCGCACCCTGCTGGCTGGGGTCCCCTACAATCAAATATAATTTAGCATTTACACATATGTAATAAAATAGCATATTATACATTATTTATTCATCTGCTAGGAAGAAATTTCAAAATAAGTGCCATAGTGAGTGTGTATGTCTGCCTCTGTGAGTGTGTGTGGGTGTGTATGCTGGATAAAAGTAATCAATTTCTTTTAAAGTTGATTTTAGGGATAGAATTAGGCATAGCGTCGACTAGCTGCATTAATAATAATGTCACTGGAAAGTTCTGATGAGCACAGTAAGAGAGAAATGTGTGTCTGAGATGTTAATGCCGGAGATTTCTGAACGAGTGTGATTACAACGTCAAAGACAATGGGAGGAAAAACACAGGCCTTAAACAATTCAACTCATACAAAACAACCTCATGAAGATTGCAGAAGAATCCTAATGAGACAGAGTAAATTCCTCCTGAGGGATATGAATGAAGCTGGAATAGTAGCTACGATTACAAAAACCAACCCAGTCTAATAACCTTTTGTAGCTTGTATAAGTTTACAGCTGAGAGACTACTCTGGCCAAACTGGTGCACTCAAAAATCCGAAGTAAACTGTCTACCATTTTTTTGGTGTATACGTAACTAAATACGGTATGTTACAGGTACAATACACACTTATACAGATGAAAGGCAAACATCATGCAGCTTTTTCTGTCATTGTGCCAATATCCTCCTACTAGCTAGCACTTCCTCACACGACTGCTGCCAAGCAGGGTAAGGGCGAGCACGTGCTTCCTTCGAGAAATACGAAGGCAGCCAACACATCTTTTTGAACCATTGCTCATGCTGCTTCACGGGGCACTTGGAAGAAAGCGTTAACTGCTCTCTTCCACCTTCATGAGTTCACACAGGTCCATGACTGGTTAGTGTGTCTGTAATTGACAGGGAGGAGAGATTATACCATCCCTGCCAGGATTTATGGAAGTAGACATTTATTAAACATTTTTGGAAGAACTTTCAGGATTTGGCATTTTGTACAAGTCAGCAGCGAATCTGTTTTCCTTTTTTTTTCTTTAGGATAAAGGTTATTCTGCTTTCCTGGTAAGATGTATATTTGTCCGGTTAATTTCGAGGGAGAAAAAATAAGAAAATGGCCACAGGAATATACTGTTTATGAGACATATACTGTTTATACATAAATGATAACAAGAAGTACCTTGTATTGTGGACATGAAGTGGTGGCTGAGTGGTTAAGGCACTGGGTTACTGAACAGAAGGTCAAGCCTCTGAGCAGCCCAGCTACCAGTGCTGGCCCCCTGCACCAGGTCCCTAACCCTAACTGCTCCAGGGGCACTGCACTGTGGCTGACCTTGTGGTCTGACCCCAGCTTCCTAATAAGCTAGAATAAACGAAAACTATTGAATTTCCTCCAGGATCAATAATCTATCTTCCACAACGTGAAGGGCCTATGAGTCAGTCACTCGTTCACTTTCAATAACCTCTGTCAGTCTTAAGCCTCTAATGCAGGAACACATTAAAGAGGTGGGACTACACCCGGGATGGGATGCCACAAGCTACTCTGCCCTTGAGCAAGGCCCTTGACCAGTTGTATAAATGAGATGAGATAAATGAAAAGTTCTGGATAAGTGCAAATGCCATAAATGTAAAAAAAATAAATAAATAAAAAATTACTCATGAATGGAATTTATGTAAGCATTGCTTAAGGGCCCAGCAGTGACAGCTTGCTTGACCTTAGATTTGAATTCACAACCTTCTGAACATCAAAACCACCAAGCTACAACATCCCAGTCCCAATTTCCATGTTTTTGGGTGGTGGGAGGAAACAAAAGAAGAGACGAGAACCCAGCAAAAGTAGAACATACACAGAAACTCCACACAAAATTCCCTGAACTCACCACTGTGTCTCCAACACCTAGGACCTGTTAAATAACGTATATGTTTTTTAGTGTAGCACATACAAAATAAAGGAACTTGTAATGTATGAGAATTCTTTAATAAAAACAAAAAAGTTAAATGGTATAAAGGAAGTAAAACACTCCTTGTCATGAAGTTATAAATACAATAATGAAACTCTGGGATGGTAACAGATAATGTCATTGATTATTTTCCTCTAACAGCCTGTTGCTTTTTATTCTTTATCTAAATCACATCATTTGTAAGAAGAATAAAAAACTGTGGACATCAGGTCAAATGTTTCTCCACAAATTCAAAAGCAACAAAGTGAATTAACAATTCAGCAGCAGCTGTGTGAGTGTAGCAGGTTAAAGGTGCTTTTCTTCTCTTAGTATTTGGGGCTGATGCTCTCAAACTTTAGCTTACTGAAAAAAAAAAATTGGTGTGATTTTTTAGAGCTGTATAGAGTGCAGCGCTTGCTCAAGGGCTTGTTTTTGGTAACGGATAACAGCTTGTTCTATCGCTAACTTCATCTCTTGTCTGAGTTTAACAGCTACTCCATAAATGTTTCATGTTTCATGCTATGGTAAACACAAACAGTCATTAAGAGTGCAGGAGAGGGGGAGAAACACGACACTTCACACCTCAAACAACAAAGTGGTAGCTGGAAAAAAAAAAAGGTGTCTCTGTATAATGTCAAGTCTGTTTTACTGTGTGGCTCTTTTTCCTTTTTGTTTTTTTCTTCTGTGGAGCATTTAACATAAAAACCAATGATGTATGAATAATGCAAACTTTCCTGGAGCTTAGTTGGAAAGGAAGATAAACTAAGCATATATTTTCAGAATGGCATCACGGGGAAGAGACAGCACGTAGATGGCAAGGATGGGAGGGTCAGATTTGACCTCACTTGACTACGAGGTCACAGATCTGCCCCTAACAGCTTGCTTTGGGGAGAATTATGGGTGACCAAATGACTGGTCATTACTGTGCTGTTAGATGATGGTGAAATCCTGTAACCTTTTCCGGCCTGCGTACAGTTTGGGGCAGTCATGAAGAGGTCGATAATGAGATCTCTCACATCGACGGTGGCTAACTCACCGTTTCATCTGCACTTGAGGAAACAGCAGGTGTTGGAATGGCAGCATCACTCAGTTTAATGAGTGTAATTAAGGAGACTTTCGGCACACACACATCTATTGGTAGGCAATTTTGTATTTTTGATCCATTCCCACATTATGAGTTCAGCTCTCAGGCAATGCCAACAATATTTAATAATATCATACAAGGCTCCTTTTCCATTCATTACCAAAAAAAAGGCAATCCAAGGTCAACGACAGAGCAGCACTTCCACCAAATTAAATATGGCAATTTTTCCAAATCAGAGCAGGAGACAGAGATATCCCACTGTGTAATTGCAGGCTTTACACTCCACTTGCTCTCTCCAACACTTTAGGCCTAAAGCTTTTTGCCAAGATTCAGATGGCACCTTACACAATCCAGTCCCAAGAATCTGTTTGTATCCTTTCTGGTATTCAGGAACTCTGATTTATTACTGGATGTTACACTATACTGAGTGATATTACAGTGAGAATAAAAAGGGCTATTCAGAATTAAACTCATAAATGAAATTATTCATAACTGGTGTACAACAAAAAGACATCACGGCACTTACGGCGGTTTCAAAGACAACACGAAAGGGCAGAGCTTTTATTAGTTTGTCTTTCAATATTGTTCCCCTTCAACCTGCAGCAATTAGCTCATCCTCTCTCACTGCCGCAAAGGTCACTTATTCAAGTTCAGAACAACATTGAATACATAACATTGGCGTAAACATAGATACTTTCTCTACAGCTGCTAACCGATTATGCCAGGTTCTGTGAAAATAAATCCTGTCTACATATCTGAGGCATATAACTGGAATAAGTGGACCATTTTCATACTTTCAGCTTTTTTTGTAATAATAAATAGCTGTTGTTGAGTGGATCATGATATTGTGATGTGATAACAGTTTTTCTTTATTGCTTGAACTTTTTATCTATTAGCAATTGAGGGTTAGGGGCCTTGTTCAGGGGCCTAGACTGGTGGAACTTGGATTTGAACACACAACCTTCTGATCTGTAGTCCATACACCAAGCTACCACATGCCAATATTTTTCCATAGCTTTGAAGCTACAGGTGTATTTGCAATTGCTCTCTGCAAAAAAAAAAGCACAATTAAAAGTAAATCTCCAAAGAGTAAATGATTATAAATTAAGCAACATTTAAGATCCTTAATGTCGTGAATGTCACACACCTCAGTAGTTTAACCAGAGAACCCAGAAAAAACCCAGAGATTAGCCAACAAAGGTGCACAACATACACTGAATCTCCACACAGACAATTCCCTGAACTCAGGATTGATGTGTAATATGTCATTCTTTAATAAAAAAAATATCTGTAAATTGTATAAAAGGATTTAAATACTTCAGTGACAAACTTTGTAGCTATTCAATTCGTCTACATTATGGACAGTCACCTGTTACAGTATGTCAGTATTACAGAGCGTTGGTTTCCGAGACTAGCCTGCAAATGCTAAGCAGGTGGGGTCAGAGCAGCATTCAGTGTGGCTCATGCCGTGTATCACAGAAATAGAATTTGCTCCGTAAGAAAAGAAAAAGAGAGGAAATATTGGCTGGTGCTTCATGCAATACTAACAGCTGAGAGTGATGAATTAATGATGATTTAGCCTCACCTCAACACGTCTGTGTTTATAGCTCTCCTGGGAGATTCGAGATCTTCCTAACTCCTAGACAATTTGAGCACTGAGACTATTAGATGTCTATCAGGATCAATTAAATCAATCCAAACATTTTGGAGGTCATGAGAAGGACGAAGAGCACTAAACAACATGAGAGCTGACATGCTGTGTGATGAGTGACATCAGCACGGTCATACAGGTGGGCAGGTGGACTGTTACAGAAGTGTATTCATCTCAACTCCCTCTCACACCCACATAACAACACATTAGGGACCTGCCTGACTAATCAGATTAAAGAAATAGAGTGATGTAGATGTAAATGAGTTGTCCACTAATGGGCCGTGTTAGTGCTTTATAGTCATTATGTGGTGCTTTATTAGTCTGGGTTATGAAATTATCTAACTCTGTACAAGAACACGTAATGATGGAACACTCAGGAAACAAACACATCTGTATGATTTTAGGTGTTTAGGAGAGAATGTACTCAGAATGTCAAATAATGTATCACAGATCAGAAGTTAGGGAAGAAATGATATCGCTGGACATAGTAATAATGTGATACAAATCTGTTTTGTTCTGTATGGATTCATATAAAATGTATAACACACATGTCAATGCTTTGCTTCAGTCAGTTGGCTTGTTTTCCTTCTGCTGTCAGCTTGCTCGTTTGTAGCCACACCAACAAGTTCCACGTTAAAAAAATATACTAAGCACAGATGGCAGCGTTAACTTCAGTGTGTTTGACGTGGGGAGTAGGATTGATAAAAACAGACTGTCATAAGTAATGTGAACTGTAACAGCTTTATTAGAAACCTGGTATGCTTATAGGAAAAAAAAACAATACTGAAAGCATCTTCTTGCTCAAACTATAGATATGTACTGTACTACATTGCAGACGGTTTTAAATAGAATAATCACAGTATAATGTGTAGAATAAATAGTGTGAGTAGTGTGTTCACACTGAAAAGCCCAAGAAGAAGAAGAAGCACATTTACAGTATTTGGCAGACACACTTATCCAGAGTGACATTTATCTCAATTATACAGCTGTGGTAGTGGTAGCTCAAATGGTTAAAGTTCTGGGTTGTTGATTGAAATGTCAGGGTTAAAGCCAATGTCCTAGCACTGCCAAGCTACCACCGCTGGGCTCCTGAGCAAGGCCCTTAACCTCCTCTGCTCAAGGGGCGCTGTATCATGTGAGGAAGATTGGTTGTGTGAAAAGATTTCACTGTGCTGTAATGTATATGTGACAAAAGACTTCATCTTCTAGCTGAAGCACACTCTGATATCTGTTAGCTTGGTACAACTTGACTTGGGAATATTTAACCACTCTTGTTTTCCATAAAAGTTCCATATCTGACAAACTTTAAGAGCATTTCCTGTGCAGAGCACGATTCAGGACCCCACACAGGGTCATTCCAAAACATTCTTTCTTTAGTTTGTTATATGGATGTGTGCTGTGAGTCATTTTCATCTTTCTAGCAGATGACAGAAGGTTCTGTCTTGGAATTGATTGGTACTGTACTTGTACTTATTCATGATTCTCTCCACCTTCACTGAAGCCTCAGTTGGTGCTGAAGAAAAGCATGGCATGATGCTGCCACCACAATGCGTATGATGCTGTTTTATATTTCCACCAAAACATAACTTTTACTATTTAATAACATTTAATCTTCGTCTCATTAGACCATAACACATTTTTCACAGTTTTTGGGAAACTAGATTCTTTTGCAAA
>JAOTRN010000041.1:12755467-12765889 GCA_028566695.1 Bagroides melapterus | reverse complement strand
AATTTAGTGATTAGAGCAGTTGACAATAACAAACCTTTATTTTGATTTTTTTGGTTTTGTGTTGTTTAGTTCTTGTTCTTCTGTGTTTTTGACATTGCCTGTGGTAGCCTGTCTTGTGATCACCTAAATTTAGATTAGTTTAATTCTTGATATTTATTTGAACTGTTTACCTGGATTGTTGTTATTTTTCTTAGTAAGTTCACCTGCACTTGCATCTGCAAGTCTGTTCTAACACGTTTTACCAAGTGAAAGCTTTATTGTTGCCCTATAGTTTACAGCTTTATTGAGCTTACTGTCACTTCTATAGCTCACCTTTATGCTGTTATTTTTTTGGTGGTAAATAAATAAATAAACACACAAATAAATAAATAATACAGAGAGTTGGTAAAATGTTTTACATCTGAAGTACAACAGTACCATAATAAAAATCTCCCCATTATGTGTTACATCCATCTTGTGAGAATGCATAGACCCAAAATTGTTAGCATGACAGAAAATATATCACCAGGTGAGACCTCATGACTCCTGAGATAGTTATTCTTTATCATTTTTCTAGCCTCCACACTGCAAAATAATGTTCTCCCACTGTTCTCACTGTAGCCATGCAACAATACCCTTCCTTACACAATAAGCTAACAGCACCCGTCAACCCCACAACACCTCCCCACCACCACCTCTCCTTTCACACAGCACACAACTATCAATATGAGCAATCCAACAGCAGAACAGCATTCTGCCTTTGCAAACCCCCAACCCCTACCCACCTGACCATTGTATCTTTACATAGTGAAGCTAGAGAATATCATTCTCCCACAGAGACAGATTTGATATTCTAGCTCCAGCTCCATCAATTCGCATTCATCCCTGCGATTATGGCTGGCCTAAAATCCCTGAGTGCATGCCGAAACAAAGCTACAGACAGTGTGTGTCAAACACAAAAGCAGCTGTGTGGCTTGACTAAGAGAGACTGATGTATGCTCTCATGGAGAGACTGAGTGAGGGTCATGGTATGCGTACTGCGGCCTTTCATGACTCACACCATTAACCAAGTTCAGAATGATGGAGGAAGAACAAACGAATAGAGGCCACAGTGGAGCCCTCAAAGTATACACCTACGCTAGTCTAGATCTACTCTGGCTGGAACAGCAGGATGATTGAACTTAATTGTGTTTGATCTCAGAGAGAAGTATACACAAAGCTGAGGCTGCAAGTCAGTCAGGCTACTACAATAGAGGGTCTGTAGGGCTGGAGATGTGGACTCGTGCTTGGTGCTGCAGTGCATTCACACATTACAGAGACAGATGAGCTTTCCAGACCACACACACACACACACACACACACACACACACACACAACCACACCTACACAGTATCGCTGCAGGCTTCTGATAAACCTTTTCACACTAATAACTAGGTGTGAACATGTTCTCAACACACTTACACTTAAGTCCTAGATCGTGACCTTTTGCCATATGTCTTGCTGGTTTCCCCAAAGACTAAGCAACCACATACCTTGTCTCTGTCTGTCTGTCTGCTTCTCTCTCTCTCACACACACACTCAAACACAAATACGGTTAAAAGTCTGTGAGTTCACATCCCAGTTCTGTCAATGCTAAGCCCTTGCAACCCAAAACTGACTGATATATAAATGTAAAATATACCTTTCACTTCTGTAAATTACTCTGGATACGTGCATCTGTGGAATGGCATGAATATATTCATTATAAGTGGTGTTTAATGATTACAATACTTTAGACTACAATAACTTACATGAATTGCATAAAATTCTATTTTATTTCTCTCTCTCTCTCTCTCTCTCTCTCTCTCTCTCCTACACACAAACACACACGAACACAAACAAACACAAGTATCCTGCAAAAGTTTCTGGAACGGTTTGATTCTGAAGAAGTCATCTTCTGTTACTTTAAACTTTTAAGGTTCACAGAAGAACATACCAAAGAACTGTTTATTGTGCTTAATGGGTAAGCTTAACTGTTTAGAAGTTAAATAGCTGTAAATAATCTGATTTTAAGGCTTAAAAGTTGTGTGGAGGCAAAGAGTACCACCTCTAGCTATTTACTTTGAAAAACTGGGTAGGATATGTGCTTATATGTCACAACTCTGCCACTCTGTCCTATAGCTAAGCTTTAAATAATGTGTGTGTGTGTGTGTGTGTGTCTGTATGTGTGCGTGGCTTAAGAATGGATTATATATTCTTGTACTTTATTTTGGAAGCTCTTATCAGAACTATAGTTATTTTCACATTTTCATTCTATCTTCATTACCTCACCATGCAGCCCCAATAAAAATGGATATGTCTCAGGTGTCACAAATGATTAATGAAATCAGATCATGATGATGAAGCAAAAGCAACTTGGATCAAAAATCAATTTTAATCACTCAATGTGATAGCCATATCTACCCCATGGCTAAACCATCCTTATGCACCTGCTAACAACTTTCCCTTTTGAAAGCCAGAGTACAATAAACATGATGAATAAATAAAGCTTAAGAGGTTCTTAAAATGCGTATTAATCGTACAGTGCGTGTTGTGATGTGTATTAATTATCTATGGGAAATGTGTTTTGTGGATTTACTGCTGTTTATGAGGCAGGTTTTGCCATTTGTTTGTGGAAGACAGTTTTAATTTGGAGAAGCAGCTCAAATGGAGGATAGATGTAATGAAAGATGAGGAGGTCAGACAAAGGAAGTGAAGCTTTTAACAGCTCATCTATCTTATCTAAATGTAAACAAAAACAGGCCAAGAGCAGGCTGGATGAAACCACTATTAGCAAAGACTCACATCAAATTAGTCAGTTTTTTCTAAAAACAGAATTATAACAATCCTATTCCTTAGAAATTTGGATAAAAATATATATCTTAACAAAGAAATCAATAAGCATTAAAAACCCTTCCTTACCCTTATCTACAATACAGTAATCATGTCTCATCAGATGCCAAAATAGCAAAATACATGAATTATATAGTTTTATAATGAAAAGAAACATAATCCTCTTTCACAGTCATTGCCTGAGCTGCAGTTCATGTTGAGGTTGAGTATGAACAAACATCTCCGTATAATGTCCAGAAGGAAACTCTTTAAACAACCCAAAGGGTATTACATTTAACAGAAGTACACAGTGAAGATAAACATCAACAAAACCAGAGGAGAAATGCTCTTGAAGGCAAAGGAATGTTTTTTTGTTGTTGTTTTAGGCAGGGCTTAATCCATCAGATGGTAAAGAACAGAAGATACACACACTCTGAGAAATGGAGGAGCAGCAGCTGCAGAGTGCTTTGAGTGGGCAAGGGCTGGAATTGCCTCGATCTAATCCAGAAAAGTGGCAGGTGCTTGAAAATAATCCTACTTTCAACACATTCTCTAATTACATCTTTCTCTCACTTACTTGCTCTCTCTCTCTCTCTCTCTCTCTCTCTCTCTTTCTCTCTCAGACACATGCATCCGAACACTTTGTTTAACAGAATTGTGGAATGTGAGTTTGGCTGTATTAGTGGAACATGATACAGGTTTAATATTCAATAAACTTTGTATATATGCAGTACTAAATCCAGTAACACATTTTACACACAAAAATAAAACAGAAGAACTTTTAGATTTGAGTCCTACCTACCACCTAATGAGTGTAAAAATCATACCATGCATTAGGTTTCTAGGTTTACACACATCATTCGATCTGAATCTGAAAATAAAGACACAAGCCAAATTCACTCGAGAGCACAAGAAAAAGAGAGTCGGAGAAAATGAAGAGTGTACTACCTTGATAAATATTGTAAAAGATTTGGGGCATGCTACATGCTCTCTAACATCTGAGTCAAAATTCAAAAGTCAATTTTTTTTTCAATAAATACAAAGCCAGATTAGATCTCACTCTAATTCTGTTAGGGATGAGCTTTATTCCACCTGTTTTTTTGGCAGGCGTATACAGTTCAGAGAGGTTACTGAATCTGCCTGAAGCAGCACCTGACACAGAGTGAATATGGGATATGTAGAATATGCAGATTAGATAAATGTCTGACAAAACCTTTTACACATCTGAGTTTCCAAAGATGTCCTTACGGAAAATGGGTAGAATGTAGAAAACACACCGGGTAAGCTATGCAATATTCAGTACTTATTCTGTATTGTAAAATATATAGGTGGATTCAAACCCCACTGAAAAGCTGTCTTATTTTATTTAAAATTCAGAATGGAACTGAATCTTTAGACTCTAGACATTGAAGAAAAATAACAAGTATCCAGCCCCATTTTTAAAATTAAGCATATTTTTTGTGATATGTACCATGTTGTACAAATGGTTAGATCTTTTTTCAGCCGTATCCTTTCCATAAATGCACATGTTCAGTTGTTTCAGATGTTACACAGATATGTGGAGTCCATGCCAGCTCGAGTGCGCATTATTAAAGCAAAACACGAGCATACCAAATATTAAGAATTCTTTAATTCATGTGTTCTCTTGAGTAAGCACAAGACATTTCTGAAAAAATAATGAAAACTTAATATCTGAGCTGCATGAGACTTCAATACTTTTTCTAAAAAAACAACATGGCAAATGATTCTATTCTGCAACATCTGGTGCTTTCAATACTATATACAGTATATTCTGAGTACATGAATATGTATACTGAATAAGTAAATCAAATTGCACAAGCTGACTTGATGGGTGACGCTCATTTTTGAGCCAACAATTAGCTGGCTCAAGCAGCGAGGAGGCAGTAACCTAGCTAGTATGTCTCTGCCAAAAAAACAAAGATGTTCTCTTATGTCTTCAATGTGCAGAAAAAGCAGGCTCAAGGAGAAAAATGGACATATTTTGTCTACATCACTGTGTATAGAGGGTCTGCAGGCTGCAATAACTTGTTGATGTGAGAAATTAGAGGAGAATAACAAGACTGGAGGTCTACAGTAATTCAAATAATCACTCTGTACAACTATGGTGAGCAGAAAAGCATCTCAGTATGCATAACATATCAAACCTTGAGGTGAATAGGCTATAAAAGAAGCTGAGGTTTGATGTTTTGTGCATGGTGAGATGCTTTTCTGCTATGAAATTCTGAAAGAGTGATTATTGGAGTTACTATAAAATAAAATCACAGGAGATCAGAATACAAAAAAAAAATTAACCAGCCCATTTGTTTGCTTTGCACAACTGCCACATGACTTGCTGATTAGATACATGCATGAATGTGCAGGCATATAATTATAATAAAATGGATGGGGTGTGCATATTTGACAGAAAGTACTGTATGACATGCCTGCTAGTTCTCTTCTGAGGAAACTCAACATTCCACCATGGCTTAACTCTATGGGAACGCCCTTGCGGAACCGGTGTCTGAACCACGTGTGAACACGCCGATTTCGGCTGAAAAGGTCATGGTGACATTTTTTTTGTTGTTGTTTTGTCTTTAGGACGTTGTTTGTCTTTCTGTTTTTTGTTTTTTTTTCTGTACTGTTGTACTAATTGTCGCTTGGTTATATAACAAAATAGACAATACACTCTTTAAGTTTTTCAAGCCAGGTGTCAACCCACAAATGGTGGTGCATCAGCTGTATCTTGGAGGAATCCATACCAAGGATCACATCAGACAAAGTCTTGGAGGAACCCATACGCGGCACACACCACTCCCCTGCTGCATCTAATAAGCACTTGTGGTGCTGCCAATTATCAATCACTTTTGGGGAGGGACTATCTGAAGATTGTTATATTAAGGGGATGCCATAAAAAGACCTTACATCCAAGGGCTCAGGCCTCAGAGAGCAGTCCCCATTTATGTGGGTCCAAACTTACTATTTCACCATGTCTCCAGCACCCCATGACAACCCTGATGCCTTTGGGGCTTCGAGGAATATGTGTGCCTGACAGCTCGTCCACCCTAGGCTAGCATCCCAGCAATCAACCAGCATGGCAACTTCTGCCAAATGTATCTTGTAGGTTCTAGTAAAGGGTTACAGAACCCAATTAGCCTTTTACAGCCATTACTTTTTATTACCTGAGAGGGATGGGAGCTGTGGCCAATTTTAGGTCTGCAGACTTTGAATTGTCCTCTGAGGAACACAGGAAGTCCTCAGGTTCACTTTTGGAAGGGAAGCCTTCAAATATAGAGATGGTCGTTTTGCACTAGCTCAGTCTCAGTCTCCACACACTTTCATGAAGTGCATCCTCCTATGAGACTCCAGGGCATCAATGTACTGAATTATATTGACAACTGGCTCATCTTAGCTCAGCATCAAGGCATCAAGATGTCATGTTTGCCCACATCAGATGCTCGGGTCTTAGGTTGAAAAGCAAGAAGAACGTACTTTCTCTCACTCAGGGAGCCACTTTTCTGCTGGGTAATTTTGGATTTCACCACAATGCAGGCACAATTATTTCCTGCACATGTGAATTTGATCCCAACTGCTACAGTATGACCAGTTTCGGCTAAAACTTACTTGTCCTCTGGATCAGAGGTTATTGAGTCTCTTGGCAGCAGCAGTCAATGCTTAACCATCCACTCAGGGTTATACGAGCACCATGTGCTAACCTTGGGTTCCACTCTTAGGGGGTACTGCCAATGCAAAACAATGCAAAACAATGCTTTTGGAAGACCCTCAACTCTCATTTTGCATAAGCTGCCTGGAAAGTGTTGAAACGGTTTCTCCTGCAAATCTAGAGGCACCAATTGTTGCCCCACTCAAACAGGTGGTCGCTAACCCCCTTTTCAAGTTGGTACAGCAGATTCAGCTCTGGGCACAAACTTGCTCTCCCTACATTGCTGTCTATACATTCCAACGTATGCAAATCTGAGAGGAGAATTCCTATTGAGGCAGAGGCTGAGACCCAGGGGATGGTGGATGGGCTCTGAGAAATTGACCCTTTTCCCCAACGATTCACCTTAAAACCTTCAGCTCCATTAAGCGGTTGGACACCATGTATATGCCGTTCCCCTAATAGCTCTGTTCCCAGAAGTCCTAGCTAGGTAGCGCCATGAATGAGTCCATCAACTGTATATTAGAGGCTCTGTGCTGGCCCACCTGTATTGGGTATTCTTGGACTTAATGTCTCACGGGATATTCCTGTCTGGGGAGACCTCCTCTCTCAGATTCAGGGTCCCATTATTCACCCATGGCCAGAAACTTGAAACATTTGTGTCCGGCACAGAGTGGTGCCAACTCATAGATTGCAGTCTCCTGATCGAGGGTAAAGAGATTATACTGAGCCCTGGGGCACCCTTCACTAGTAAACTGAATGCCCTAAAATGGAGGCTCTTCCCATCATAGTACAGACACTGCCACTTAGACCCAGGCCACTGCCTGGTCAGTACAGTGCTGAAGTTCCTTCAGGAGCACCTCTCAGCAGGGCTAGGCCCACTACCCTTAAGATGTATGTGGTGACTATTTCAGCTAGCCACAATCTCCTCCTTGGGGCCTCCATGGGGAGGCATCCTTTGGTCTCTCATTTCCTGCATGATGCCAAACAGCTGATGACTTTCTTTAGGCCACAACTCCCTTTTAGAGACCTCTCTGTGGTCCTGAATGGGCTATCATTGACCCACTTTGAACCCTTGGTGTCAGTCACAGGGATGCTTTTGACCATAAAAAGGGCTCTCCTAATTTGCAGAACCTCTCAGTAGCCTCCTCCTTTCAGGAGTTCACTCTTGGTTATAGAGTTACATCATGAAGGTGCCAAAAAACTTTGGCCATCTATGGCCTACACCCACCACTCAGATTCAGTGGTGTAAGTTCCCTCAACTTTTTTCTGCTTTGGTGGCCACAACAGGGGTAATCCTATCGCCAGACAGTGTCTCTCTCACTGGGTTATAGTTGCCAAGTTCTGGCTTCATTAAATTAGAATATTAAATATTAAATATGCAGAATAGTAAAATTGTAAAAAACATTTTTACTAGAGATCTCAGACTTTTCGACCCCAATGTTTGTGTATAGAATATATCAGATTCCTGCTTTCCATTTTAAAAATTCATCAATAAAAATGATGTCTGTGGTAGGGAAATGGTTGGGACTACAGTCTTTTGTTAACTAAAAAGATAACAGAATGTACGTAATTTGCTTTGTTGGCTTGTCTATCTACTTGTTACACCTGGAAAGCAGGTTTTTAAGTGACATTATGGCTTTTGTTATCAGTTCTGGCAGTGAGTCAAATTATTATGCTATGTGCATCAATACAGAAAACACAGAAACAGGAAAAATCTTCAATTCTTTTCCAGTACATAATGAGTACATATATGTATTGAGAACTGTAACAGAACACATGTTTTATATGTTGCGATTTGTGCTAAATCTATTTATCTCTATACTTAATAATATACATAATCTGCCTATTTTGCCACATATGAAAAGTGGAAATGATCTGAACAATGTAAAATAGGTGCAATGAATACATTGCACAATCCACTTTATTGGGCAGCAAAATACTAGGAGCCTTCATTTTAGTCTTTTTTAATGGTAAGCAGGAAATGGTGTCAAATCTGTGTTTGATTAAACTTTAATTCCAGCGTCAAGGTGTAAATGCAAAGCAGAAGTGCTCTCTGTCTCTCCACAGGAAAACGAATTGTGTAGCCAGAGCAAAGCTGATTTTGTCACTCCTCATCTATATTCATCCGACTACCTGTGTGGAGGGACAGTTAGCTTAGCTAGTTTAAAATTGCCTTCTGAGGATGTAAAATTAAGTAGGGATGTAATGGCGTAATGTCAGGGTGTACCTGCTGAAGTAATTTTAAAGTGTCACACTGCATCAATGCACACTCTACATTAAATAAAGGCTTCAGTGTTTTTTAATGTAATTTTGCCTGCATAGTGGTATTTAAATAATGCCTTTTTTATTTGTATTTATTTATTTTTTAAGAAGGATATTTAAGATAGAATTTGTGATGAAGATTTTGATGGTACAGTCACTTGTCTATCTCATCTCTTCTCATCTCATCCCTTTGCTCCTCACTGTCCTGGTCCTCCATCTACAAATTAAAACGTTAAATTTCTGCTCAAGTACTGGCCCAATCACAACAAACACAGACTTCTATTTTGTCTACCACTGCAAGATTTGGATGTGCACTCCTCCTGTGCCAGCCCGTGGAACGTGATCTGGCCTTTACTTAAGGCACTTTTAATCAGCTGTGGTTGCCATGGCAACCCCTCCCTCCAATATGGCTCAATGGCTATTTCTCATCAGCTTATCTGATAGCCCCTTATCAACACAGCAAGATAGAGATGTCTGTTCCTTCATAAGTGAACACTGTGTACTAGGGATAAGTTTATTTTTTATTTTTTTGTAGTTTTAAAGTACTAATAAATCAAGTAATAAATTATTATTATTATTTTAGAGGTAAAATTTAAGAGAAATCACAAGAGTCGTGTGTATAACATGGTTGCCAGAAAGGAGCTGTATGAATATCTGAGTGTTTGGTTTATATAGTCTCAGAGTAAATTACTTAAAAGCTATTCAACAGTTTATGGTTTCAGATTCAAAAAACATCTAAATTTATGAAGAAAAACACATCAGGACTACATCAGTGTATCAGTCTCATGTCTAAAGTCATCATTTTCACCGTGTCTGTTCAAAATTGAGACTTGTCACATCTCATACAGTGATTTGTCTCAGCGGTTGATCTTTGAAAGGTAAGTGGCAAATAGGGTCAAATTTGTGTTGGATTAAACTTTAATTACAGCTGCAATTCAATGCAGGACCTTGCTCTATTTCTTCATAGGAAAATGATGGCTTAGCTAGTGCATTGCCTTTTTTTGCTTCTCATCTGTATTCTGCCAAACTATGTAGCAGTATGATAAGAGGACCATTAACTTAGCTAGTTAAACATTCTGTAAGTAACTCACCACGTCTTGAGGATTTAAACATGGAATGTTTGAATGCTAATGAGTTTAAAGTGTCACACTGTAGATCCATGCAGAGACGCTGAATGTTTGGTTACATTAGTTTGTGTGCATATTTGGATTGAATATTCCAATTTTATTTCAAAAACCTTTAAAAATTCCATTAATTACAAATATTTCCAACAAATATTGCTGAGACCTAGTGAATAATTGTTGCAGTGAAAACACTACTGTAGTTATTAACAAGAAAAACACACACATTTCCATTGTACACTGATTGACTGGTGTGGTCTTCTAATAGCATTATAGCAAAACTCAAATGTAAACAATGCAGTAATCACCATGCAACTTAGCTAACATTATCTTTACTAAGTAAACTTTGCAAACTTTAAACTTTAGCTGTCAGCTGTAAATTCACGGTGCCCTGAAAACAGCTTCAACAAGTTCGGCCCCTTTCTTTATAGAGGGCAAACCACAAACCACAAAAGATAAACCATTAGCTGTCTGTGTGCATTCACACAAGACCAAAGTTCAGCATTTTCAAAAATGGTGCCATGTTATCGTAAAACGTTTGTCAATATA
>JAOTRN010000041.1:12736690-12751169 GCA_028566695.1 Bagroides melapterus | reverse complement strand
AGAGAGAGACATACAGAATAGCAGCAATACCAAACACTGCAAAGTGTAGTATCAGAAATGGAAAAGAACAAGCGTTTTATTGCTCATATCCTTTGAACCACAAGATGTTCAAATTCTAAAGTGAAACTCATCAGAGAAACAAACAGCAATCCAGACTGAGCAAATCAAACTCATTAAACTCATCTGTCCCAATAATACATCTCTCAGTAGTCATTTGCTCAGTGTTATTGAAGCCTTCCTGTGCCAGCAGATATCCTTTTTTTTTTTTACTTCGAGCCTTCTACCCAGAGATGACCAATATATCTTCAAGAACAGAAAATGAAAGAAGAAAGTATTTGAAAAAAAATGTGAAAGAAGCTATAGCCAGCTCCTGTCACATGGCAACAAAAAGACAGTTGTGTCAAACGCATGGCTGGGTTCTGGTGTTGTCCTGGCAGGCATTATGAGTGTATTATGCAGTGTAACAGTGCCTACTCAGATCACTTTATGTGTTAATGGGCCCCAGTGTGCTGTCACAACAACAAAACACCATCTGCAATCTTAGAAAGGACATACACTCAATCCACTCACACAAACACACTGCCAATCATCACACAGGGCCATGGCACGAGACACAAGTTGCTGTGCTCTCTGATGATGATCACTCTACTATGATGGCTAATATAGTAGTGAGTTTGTGACAGTAGAGACAAATTTGTCAAAGCCAGTATATTTAACTGGTTCAATTCGAGTTCAATGTTTCAGCAGAAAACCAGGCTGGAATGAACATCAGGCTCTTTGGGTTATCAAAAAATCAAAAAATCTTTTAATATATTACAATATGACAAAGTACTTCCAAAAGTGTCCCATGTCATGTTTCTGTTTTTCATCTTGGAAGGTCTGGACAGCTGTTTTTTTTTCACCAGGGAAAGAACTATTCTGTCATTCATCGCAGAGTTCATCATTGTCAGTGCTTTTTTTTTTTAAGGATGTACCAAACAGATTATTTGTCCATACCTAGCCATACTTGGCTATCTTCCTGATGGATTTATTCTGATGTTTAAGCTTAGTGATAGCTTGCTTCATTGGCAGTGACAGCCCTAAAGACTTCACACTGAGATTCAGTTGAGCAATAGATTCCTAAGGCAAATGCTGCACTTGAAATCAACATCAAACCTTTTATCTACTTATTAAAACACCCCTGGACATATGACAGCTAAATAGCCAATTGTCCATTTAGTTTTACTAAAAACAGGAAGTGGACAACACATCACGTATAAAAGTGCTTTAATAACTACAACGTTTAACAGATTGAAATGTAAATATTTAAATGATTTAAATATAAATGTAAATACCAAACTTCAAGGTCTAATTTGATTTATTTGTTGTATTTATCAATGTATTTACTTATTGACCCCACACAGATTGGCATATTTTTCAGGTGATCACTAGAAATTTTCCAAACAAATCACTAATGTAAAATTAGCATGATTTGAAGGTAACAAGCAAATACGGATATATATGACG
Source organism: Bagroides melapterus (assembly GCA_028566695.1). Taxonomy (NCBI): domain Eukaryota; kingdom Metazoa; phylum Chordata; class Actinopteri; order Siluriformes; family Bagridae; genus Bagroides; species Bagroides melapterus. The sequence continues at coordinate 12,749,663 of JAOTRN010000041.1, read as the reverse complement.
TAAACAAAGAAAGTGGTAGGTACATACCATTTGGACTCTCTTCATCAATGGTGACTATGGTGGCAGGTGGTCCAGCTCGATATAACTTACACTCTATGTGAAAAAGAAAGGATGAGCACAGAATGAGTCAGAATTAAAAAACACTCTGGTTTACTCTTTCAATTTCAAACAAGAACGTGATGTGGCTTTCACTTAGTGATAAAACTGGAATTTATGACTGAATGATACACTACATGGTCAAAAGTATGTGGACACACGACCATCACACCCTTATGTGGTTCTTCCCAAAAACTGCCACATATGGTATGTTGTGTTCAGCATGTTGTAGTTTAGAACTTCATTTCACCGGAATTAAGAGACGCAGGATGCCCCTGTGCACATAGCCAGGTACATAAAGCATGGAAATACCTGCACAGAGACCTGATCTTAACCAATACAGGGTTCAAATCATTCTTAAACATAACTGGTGTACATTTGGGAATTAACTGAAGCACACTCAGGCCTTCTTGTCCAATATCTGTGCCCAATCTCACTAATGCTTATGTGACTGGACGGATACATCGCCACAAACACATCACAAAATTAAGGGAAAGGACATCACAGAAGAGTGAATGTTTCTATAGCAGTACAGAGCAAAAACAACTCCACAACCAACTCAATACCCACTGGTTTAGAAAAGAATGTTCAGTAAGCACATCTGGTGGTGATGGTCAGGTGTCTAAATACTTTTGCCCATATAGGATAAACAAATACTTAAATACATTAAGTGATGCAATTAGGATATGACTTTAAATGTATACATTTTATTTTTTTAAATTACACCCCATTAACGCACGAGAAGTGCCTGACAAAGAGGCATCTCCTAAAGAACGCTAGAAACTGCAAGCTCCAGTCTTCTTTTCTTTAGGTCAGATAAAAACAAAGTCTATGGTGGACTCCCATTTTAAGTTTATACTTTGCAATTTTTAGCTTCAAGATATATATATATATATATTTGCTGGAATGCTAGAAATACCATAAAAAATACACACTGGAATAGAACCATAAAAGATTATTTGGCAACAGAGGAGGAAAAAGAAAGTGATAAAGAGAATGAGTAACACCTTACCATCATAATGCCAGTCTATGTCAGAGACAGGGTTAGTTTCAGCAGCAGGGTGAAAAGACAGAAAAGCAAAAGAGAAGAATGAGAAGCTTGCTACAAAGATGTGTGAGATTATAAAGATCCATAGGCCATAAGGAAAACACACTTTTCTGTGTAACAGTGGAAAAAAACATGAAAGATAGAAGCTGCTTAGGAGATGTCACAATTTTGGACTGAGATTTTTATTTTTAGCATGATGCAACCAAACACAAAAGAAGGAATTCTATCTTAATTAGAGAAGAAGACAATGACATCACACAGACAGACACACACACACACACACACACGAGATAAGGTTCCCCTATTTGCATGAGTCACAACAAACATCTGTTGCCAGGTGAGAAGGAGAAGATCATTTTCACATTAAATATGGAACATCACAGTGGTGTCACCTTAACACTGAGCAGGACGCCGTGTCACAAAACACAACGCACAGTTATGAACAACATTCTCTCCTGTATTCACAGGCTCCTTTGAAAAACAGAACAGGATTAAAGTGATTACTAAAGATGAATGAATGAATGATTTTGAGTGTGTCCAATGTTCCCTTCATCTGTATATTGTATAAAACTGTCAAAAATAATTTTCAAGATTGTCAAGGCTTCATCCTACATTCATACTTTTTTGGAGGAGTACTGCAAGTTACATGTTACTATAAACCCAGAGGATTAAAACGGATTTATTTTATACCTCCATTCATTCTGACACTTAATTAACTGCATAGCATTTCTTCCATTACATGTACTCTGACAAGGTATTAATATGCATTATCCTCCAGCATGCTGAATTCTCAAATCTGAAGATATGGACTCCTTTTCCACAATAGCAGGAATTTACAATAATGTCCATGTTTCAATAAGCCCGTTCACAGGGTCTTGGATGGCAGACAGTCCGCATAGTGTAAAGACTAAAAACAACATGATTAAAACAGTGTGTTGTTATTTAACCAAGATTATAATAAGATATAGTTGTTGATGTTGTGTAGCTTCCGGTTAGGAGATATTTATTATTATACAGTTGAAGTGGTGACCAGTGTCAAGAGAGAGAAAAAAATGAGAGGCTGGTAAGCAAACAACTGTTTGTAGCTGCTATATACTGATCAGTCATAACGTTAAACCCACTGACAGGTGAAGTGAATAACACTGAATATCTCATTACAGTAGCGCCTGTCTAGTGGAAGGATAAATTAGGCAGAAAGTGAATTCAGTTCTCCAAACTGATGTGTTGGAAGCAGGAAAAATGAGCAAGTGTTAGTTCCTGAGCAACTCTGATAAGGACCAATTTGTGATGGCTAGACGACTGGGTCAGTATACGCCTTGTGAAGTGTTCCTGGTATGCAGTGGATAGTATCTACTAAACGTGGGCCAAGGAAGGACAACCGTTTGAACAGAAAACAGGGTCAGAGGCGTCAAGATCACTGACACGGATAATGCACCCTGTTACACTGCAAAAATGTATCAGGAATGGTTTGAGAAACATCATTACAAAGAGTTCAAGGTGTTAACTCAGCCTCCAAATTACCCAGATGTCAAGCAGATCACGCATGTGTGGGATGTACTAGGCCCCATCTCACAACTTACATGAGAAGGCTGTGCTGCTCACGTCTTTGGAGGTCTTGTAGAGTCCATGTCTTGATAAATTGGAGAGTTTTTGGCAGCAAATATTAGCTAAGTGATGTTAATTTTACGGCTGATTGATGTAAGCGATAACAGGAACAACCTTATCTACCATAATAATTACAATTAAATGTTAAACGCGAAATGCAAAATGTCATTCATTAATAAATGAACATTGTGTTCATTGGCAAATATCTGTGGCAAGAAGAAGAACGGTAAATGGCCCAACAGCATGTAAAATCTGTCCCATTTGCTTAGTACTCAAATATAATCTAATCAAACAAAGTCTAAAAAGCACACTGTGGGACTGTCTGAGTTTGTTTTGAGATTTATTTAAGGGGCACTATTTTGCAAAATAGACACATGAACAAATCATTTCTGCTGTTAGTACAATAAGTCTCCATCTGCTAAGAGAAGTAAAACTCTATGCTTGCTTTGAAATGAGAGAACTCCATTGTAGGATCTAGGATATTTTACACACATCAAACACCATCCTTAATCTGTAAGATGCTTGCTACAGTAGTGTTAAGTAAGCAAGTACATCTAAATGAGCTTAATTACCCTTTTAAAGAGAAATGCTTTCAGCTGGGCATGCCATTTAGAGACGTATAACGGAATTATAAGTGACATATGAAGATGTGGTGGAAGATGAAAGAGGAAAGGAAAAGTGGGAAGTGGTACACACATTACAGACCTCCAGCTGTGAACAGGCAGAGAGAGAAGAAAGATACAGCAGCTGCTCACATATGTGTACATATTCACAAGCAGAGCTAAAAAAGCATTGAGGATCACTAAAACGTCCCAGAACATGAATACATGCACATACTGACACACTCTCTCTCTCTTTTTACTTCTTACACACACACACACACACACAGTGTCACAGCTCTGACAAGAATAAATAAGAAACCAGAAAGATTATTCAGTCCAACTAGAGGGTTATGATACATGATGCAATGACTTCTTAAACAAGGCAGGCATGCACACACACACACACACACACACACACACACACACACACACACGTGAACACACAGCATGATACACATTTGTCAGCTTTACATTCCCTGTTCCCAGTGATGTTACTGTTGTCATGATATGTGGATTTAGGTAGGTTCCAAAGTTCTAAAAATCGTATTTAGCACACAAACACACACACACACACACAAACATACACCAGTATATTCGCACAGACACACTCACCCCCTAGTGCAAAGCAGCTTATGGTTTGATCCACTTATCTGTAAGTCCAAAGCAAATCCTGAAACGCTAAAAGCTAAAGAATGAGGGCTGGAATTAGGGTGGCTAGAGAGACAGAGAGACCAAACTCAACCCTAAAGCCTGAAACAATTCTCTTTGTGCATTGATGGGAAAAAGGCAGAGCATGCCTGTGGAGAAAGGTCTGAGGCCAGCTAGAAGAAAATGATTAGTATAGTAGAATTTCACAACAAGTCAGTCAACTCCAAAAAACAAAACAAGAGTCCATCAAGGAGAAGAGACCTCGGAGTGTAAAATATAGAGAGGAAAGTAAGAGACAAGGACAGGCACAAAAGAGGAACAAAGAGCTCCCATATGTGTAAAAGACAGGCTTTCAGAGGATATACAGCAACTCTACAGAGAATCAGTCAGGTACATCCGATGTAGCAAGGAAAGTATCAGATCAAACAGGCTTGCTTTAACCCTCTAGGTAAACTAAAGTGTCATTCTGAAGGCATCAGTAGCTGACGTAACCTGCTGAAACTTTCAGCTAGTTTCCTAGCTTTCTAATGACCAGTGTTTAAGAAGAGTTTATGTCATTAATTAGTAGTGTAAAGGCGTTCTATCTGATGAGAAAAGGGTGATAGTGTGATCTGGCAGTGTCTGTACTTTAGAGGCCTGGACCATCGTTTTTTACTATTTGTGTTTGCATACTTCTTCCCTGAGCAGAGCTCATGAAGCTGCGCTTTATATTTTCCAGTGTGTTTCATCTGAGTATCAATGTCTATTCCCATGTTACAACTATAATAGAATTTCTAGCGGTTGCAACTTGTGAGCTTTTATGGAAGATCATATGGGCTCCAAGCTGAACGGCTTACAATCTATAAAATAAACAAAATGTGTCAAGCCTAAAGCAGTTTAACTCAGTAGTCAGTCTCATTTCTCATGAGCACAATTATTACTATGCAAACACACAAGGTTAGTTTAGGAAGGTTAGGAGGTTTCTCCATTAGAAAAATATAATGGATTTCAGAAGATCAACATTTATCCATAGTTAGTGCTTTAGATCAGGAGAATTATTTTGACTTTAGACTGGAGAATGGGGAAGACTATAAAAGTACAAAAGAGGAACCACAGAAGACTTGAATTTGCACGAAATCTACAAATATTAACATATAAAGTATAAGCATGATATAGCATATTTAACATAATATATACTGTATGTGTGTCTCTGTTTCTTGATAAAGAATAACGAAAGAGGATTGGCATCTTTACTTATCTATATACTGTATACTCTCTCTGTCTATAACCAGTGGAAAAATCGTAGACACATCAGAAGAAAGATGCTCAAAAACAAATGAAAATAACTACAATTACTATATTGAGCAAGTGCCTTATTAAATGATTGTTTAATGAAACAAATAGAGCCTGATGGCAACAGTGATGACTGGGATACCATCCCTTCCAACAAGTCTGATCCTTCTAGTGGCTAAATTGTATGGCTAAAATACCCTTAAAATACACTTCCTCAATAAGGAAGCTACTAAGAAAAAATATATAGATTTTAGACATTTAACCTTGCCGTGACCTTGACCCTGTTTGGATCTATTCTGAAATACATAAAACATGAAGCCATAAAAATAAATCACTGAAATGTGTAGATAATAATCATGCCAATAGAGCACATGGAACTGAACTGAATAAAATAATACAGAGAGAGAGAGTGAGCGAGAGAGAGCGAGAGAGAGAGAGAGAGAGAGAGAGAGAGAGAGAGATACTGGCTTGATTTATATGGAATGAAAATGATGGGAGACCAGCCTAATCTGTCTCATCACCATGGTAACGAGGGGGCAGGGAGGACGGTCCCCATCCTCTTCTCACTGTAGGTCACCGATGATGTACCCTACAAACACATCATTCCACACACACGTACATCTGCAGGTACAAATGTGTCAATAAAACTTTGCTTTTAATGGAAAAATTTCACTGGTACTGATACAAAGTGTTATTTATGTATCAATTATCAATTTAATTCATTACCCCCTTGATAATGACAGAATCATTAACTAGACTCACTGATTAGTGCCTACTTGATACTGTCTATAAAATTTAAATCAATATTCTTCAACTTAATCAGTGATTCAAGAAATGAATTAAGGTGATATTGGGTCTGATTTTGTGTATTGCGTATGTGCATTTATTTTATCAGTACCCCACATGAACTATTTGCCAGTTTACCATTTTTTTGTGCTGATCCTTGTAAGATACAGCATCTTTTGTAATGTGCTGTTATGCATTATGCAAAATGCATAATGTAAAGCATCACTCCTGCAACTCCTGCGTCTCTAATCACTCAAGGAAGTGCACTGTAATTAGCTGAGATTTGCATTTATTTAAAGAACAGTGTATCATCTTCTGAGGTGCACAGCATGCCCTGAACACACCAGTACACATAATGCTCGGCTTGCAGCTCAAGCTTCGCTCCTTAATGTACTAAAATCTTGTTGGAGTTTTTAAGAACTCCAGGTGTCTAGAAGTGTAGAAATGGTGCTATGAGGTTTTACTGTAACCATGCTGAATCATGCAGGTTTTATTCTCGTGCACCTGGGTTCGTGACTTCTTTTCTGGCCTTAAATACGGTGCTAGTTATCGGACTATCCAAGTGTTCTCACGGTGCTCACATAAAAGCCCAAGTTCACATTAAGTCATGTTAAACTACATCATGCTACATCACATTGTGACAAGGAGTATACACTCAGAAACATTGTTTCATACATAAAACAAATAAATTCAATAATAAAACGATAAAAATAAGCAGATAAAGAATTATACAAACATCAGCTCCTCTTTGCGAATGATAATAAGTGAAACTATAAAGAACCTTGTGTATGTTTATATATTTGTAATAAATAGAGGGTGAACGTGCTAATGTTCATGTCTTATACAACCAATAACAAAGTCTTGATATTCCAGCACAATCTACTGTATCTTTCTTGTTATGTACTCCTTTGTCCATCTTTTCAAAAACATTTCCACTTGGTACTGCATCTGTTTCCACATACAGATGTGGTCATTAAGAATGCGCGTCAGCGGAAAAAAAATCCTGCAATCTCCCACAGTGTGCCGCGGGATTCTCCAGTGCCGGAAAAACATGACCAATAGGGGGCTGTGGTGTTTCATTCTCAGTCTTGTCGTGTTCTGAAGCCAATAATATGCTTGGCCAGCGGATCTGTTAACGCATTTCAGTCGCATATTTACGGCAAGCCACAGAGCACATAAAGGTGTACTTTTAAAGCCATATTTTTAGAATATCGTTTATGTACTGCTGAAATGCTCAAATGTAAATAATATATATTCACACATAATTCACATGCGTTTGAACATTACTGTAGCACTGTAAATATTAAGTGTCTAGATATTAGACTGCTAAACATACCCAGAACAGTGTTACAATAACTTTGTGTTGTATTCCTTTAAATGCAAATATCCCGTCACACTTTAGCAACCTTAATTCCCGCATTCACTTGTGAGTTTAGACTGTAACATATCTTTAACATTAAATAGTCTATGAATTGGGGTTAATGCCTCAGGATCATGTTTGTCATCCCCCAGCTATAAGAATTGCCTCTATGTCACAAAGAAGAGTTTGTGTAAACTTTCATCATCAAGGATGTCCCGACATGGAACAGAACAAAGACCTCGTCTTGCAATATGAATTTGCCTTTTTCCACCTTTCACCATGATGTGAAGATGCTGGAGAATTAAAGCTCTTCTGAATTCCTTTCTGAAGCATGGCCTTTTCAATCTTATCACAGTTCCAGGCTGAAAGTGACTCAGTCAGTGTCCAGTGTGTGATCTCAACGTGCACTGCGCTACGTGACCTGCTTTGTTAAGACTGTTCCTCAATCTTACCTCTAACACGTCGGCAGATCACACATCTGGATATAACTTTCAAGCTACAGAGTTGGCATTTATGAGCCCTATCTTTTCCTGAGATGTGACAGGACATGATTTCTGCCACTGTGAATGTTCATCACTGCCTGATAAAATATAAAATCTTCATTTTTCTTCAGGTTCTCTGTTATCTGTATGTGAAATGTGGGTTATACTCTCTGGATTTTCAAACGTTTAGCATTTAATGACCAATGAAAGACTATTTTTTTAAACTAGTATGTGTCCACTATAGAGGTATATCTCCTTTCCCTGTGTTCAGATACATATCGAGCTGTCATAATAAACTGAAATGTGTGGGGATTTTTTTTCAATTAATTGTTAAATGACTGATCTGAAAGCATATTTAATATATAGATAAAGTAAAGACATTGCCTCATATGCTTTCTGTTCCTTTGTTCACCATGTACAGCCTGTGAAGTATAATCTGTTTTACTTTTTTGTGTGATTTACAGTTAAACAAAATCCAGCCAGCTGAAATACCTAATCAAATATTAAGACAGCATAGCAGTATATCTCAATATACATGGATTAAATAAAAACAGTACGTGTTTTTTGACTAAACCTTGTTTCATCAAAAACATTAACACAGATCTCTGCTAATGTCAGAACATGAATTAATAGTGGCTGTGTTTTAGTAATAAATTTTAAAAAAATGCTTTATTGAATTCCAATCCAATCTTCAAGCCATACACATTCAATTGAAAGTATTTTGACACTACTCTACACTGACTAGCTTACAGTGTTTTTAAATTCTGATGATTCGGATTTATTTTGTTTGATGAAAACATCTTCCTGGAAAATTATTCATTAGACAATGATAAAATGACACAATATAAGAGTGGTGATCTTTTGGCAGAGTCATTAGACATTTGGTTTCTTCAAGCATAACTGATTTCTCTTTTCATCTGGACCAGGTGCTTTGCTCTGTATTTCTTACAATAGGTAACTGTGTTGAGATTAAAACTGCTTCAGTTTCTATGGATTGCGTGACTGAAGGTTGCTTGTTATATTTAAGTACCACGACACTGCCTTCTTACACTTGATTCAACTTGAAAAGCAATTAAGAAGATGACTTTTTTGGGATTTGTATTCTGTCTGATTACAGCACCATACACTGTGGTGTTTCTTTTGAGTTCAGGGTCATCCAAAAGGAGTGGGAAGGAATTTACATTTACATTATAATCCATTCTTTTTCTGATTTCCATAGAAACACTGGGTCATGGATCCATTACTTGCATTCCATACATGCATTAACACTAACCTCTCTTGCTGGCGTAATAGTTGAATTCAACTTTGCTCTAATATATCAACACTGTGACAGTATTTTCTCTTATAACAGCAATCTTGTCGAGCAAAATGTACCAAATCTACTGTTCTCGTCTGCAAAGTACAGCCTGGCTGTCAGACCAGAAGGTTGAAGGCTTTAGCTCCAACTCCTTTCTCAGCATTTTCTCAACTCTAACAGTTATAACAGCAGCAGCAAGTTCTTACTGTCACTTGTAGGGTTTTTTTTTTCTCTGATGTCTATTTGAGATTGTGTGTCAGTGTAGGTGTTACCAATTCACGTGGTTTTTCACAACGTGACACTTTGTGGACTTCAAGTTTTGCAAGTTTAGCTACATATTTTTAAACATGGAGATGTAACCTCAGGCATTTCCTCAACCCAACACTTTTTCCACCTACAAAACTCCAGGAGAAGTAATCCGGCTAGGAAATTGATGGGATACAGTAACCCAGGTGGGTCTTAAATTTATCTCATTATTGAAAATATATTTCTTTGAAGGTCTGGTGAATGGAAGCTCTTTTGCCTCCTGGTCTTTTGTGCTGCTGAAGGCTGAAACGTTTTCAACACTGTGTTGAATTTATAGCTATAGTGGATATAAAAAAGTCTATATTTGACTGTCAAAATAACAGGTTTTTGTTGAAAAATAAAAAATAAAACCAAGATAAATAATGTCAGAACAATTTTCCATCTTTAATGTGAAACTAATAAGTTGAAAGTAATCAGGAGCATATATTTTCCTGATTTTTACTGTTAGAGAAAATACAAATAACCTGATTGCATGTATATATGTATATATATATTAATATATTACATTACATACATTACCCCATGTCACCGCACCCAAGCCACACAAAAGCGCTCCTTGCCCTTCAAAAACTGTAGTGCTGAAGAATTTGTGAGTTTCAGCACCACGGCCAGTGCATCTAAGTGTGGCTACAAGGCAGGGGTGGCTTAAAGTGCCCATTTTTTCTTGCAGAAACTTTCTAGATCCATCAAATTTTGAGCGTATCTCTCTTCACATCATCCCACAGATTTTTAATTGGAATCATGTCTAGGCTCTGGCTCAATTTTCCTTTATTGAACCCACACAAACTCCTTCATATTTCAAAATCTTTCTAGCATACATCAGATTTGAAATATTCTAAGCTATTCATGATTCCCTCCTTGACTAAGGCCTCAGTTTTGGCTGAAGAAAAACAGCCCCCAAGCCCCTGTGCTTCACTATGGGTATGGGGCTTTTGTGGTGATGTGCTTTTTCTGTGCTGTTTTGGAATAATGGTCAAAAATTCAACCTCACGTTTTTTTTTTCACATGGCTTGGGTAACGTTTCTTGCAAAATATGTATATGTTGACTTCTGCCAACCTACTCTATAGTCCAAACAGGTTGTTGCCACAGATCATTTTTCTGATCAGTTTTCTTTGTAATTAACATGATACAGAATTCCATTTACAGTGATAGCTTTTGGCAGACACTGTGACAGTGTTTAGAGTATCCCTCTAAAATGTGCAGGCTGAATAAATCAAAGGTTAATTTGATTATACAATTATAATATACAGTCCAGGGGGTCAGTGGCTTGGTGGTTAGCACGTTTGCCTCACACCTCCAGGGTTGGGGGTTCGATTTCCACCCCTGCCGTGTGTGTGTGTATGTGTGTGTGTGTGTGTGTGTGTGTGTGTGTGTGCGTGTGTGTTTGTGGAGTTTGCTTGTTCACCCCGTGCCTCGGGGGTTTCTTCCAGGTACTCTGGTTTCGTCCCTGGGTCCAAAGACACGCTTTGTAGGTTGACTGGCATCTCTAAATTGCCCATAGGAGTGAGTGAGTGTGAATGTGAGTGTGAACGTGGCCCTGAGATAGACTGGCGACCTGTCCAGGGTGTACCCTGCCTTTGTCCCAGCTGATCCCTGTGTCCCGGGTATTCCTGGAATAAGCAGGTATGGACAATGAATGAATGAAAGCTACATGGAAAAGCCCTTCTTTCAGAACTGTACTTGGGATTATACCTTTAGCCATGACATAAATTATGTTATGCCACTTTTAATATGGAACAATAAGAGACAACTCTGCGACAGCCCTTACTACATCGATATTCTCTTCTGTTTCACGGGCAAACTTCTGTTGGTAAACTATTTTTTAAAGAAACGTGCAACTAAGTCCCCAAACCAGGACATGTAATCTCAAAGACTATATGTCCATGGCCATTATTCTCTGCCCTATAACACTGATTTTGAGCCTGTCTACTATTTCCTGTGAAACTGTTTTGAGTTTGTTCAATAATTATGATCAATTCTGAATGCTGTGAAGATTTAGTGTGTGTATGAAATGAGTACCAATATGAACAGAATTATATTTTTCAATACTGGACAATCCTGTAGTATAATGAACAGGTAGTAATCCCACTTACAGCTTTTGTTATCTGCATTTTTTAACAAATGGCTCAATCTACTTTTCTGCTTGATGGCTGGCTAGCAACACTTGAATACAATTTAACACGCAATGTCTATTCAACCGAGTGGTAGAATTTAAAATGTAGGGAAAAAATTGTAGTGTTTACAAACTTGTCAGAAATAGACAGTAGCATATTTTGCATTTTGGGTTTAAATGCACTTTGTTGTGTGCAATTCACTGTGCAGTGTGATTGGCTGTTATGTTTGCTTTCTGCCTCCATTCCCCATTTTGGCAAATTTAGATGGGAGAAAATAAAAAGTATTTCCAAGCTTCCGCATATTATCATTATTGAGAAAAACTTCATGATACAAATCAAGAAAAAAATATTTTATCACTGTCACCTGATTAACACCTTTAAACACTGTGATCTGTTCATGCTTTGTAAGCTTTATGTAGGCCATGGGTTTTGCAGTAGGATGCCATCACGATGGTCGATAAAATCTTGCACAAACAGCTAAACTTTATTTACGATTGGTCAGAATCACTTCCTTTATGGCAGGCGTGTACAAGCTGAGTTTAATAACTCAATTATTTAACATGAGTTTAAATGTGATTGGTTGATTCTGAACACATGGTTGATTTTTTGTCACATTTTATTTTAATAGAGTTGCGTATACTTTATGTCCTATGTACTGTATGTATACATCAAAGCTAACATACAGCACACACACACACAGAGCATGCAGCAAACACTCTTTTGCTAATTCATGCCACATTAAAGAAATCACCACAATGACTGCTAAGCTCAGGCACCAGACTCTAAAAAATGTTTAGGGCAACCGAGAGCTAAGGCCCATGCTTCAAACATGCTTCCCTGTGAGTCACCTCAGAGAAAGCTGGACATGTTTCATTTTGTCTTTATTTTCTACTCTAACTCAAAGCATTTTTTGCAATATCCACCATCTGACCAAAAGTATGTCGATATTTGTACCTAATCAACAATGTTTTCATCAGCTGCAGAATTAAGGATTCCTCTTTATTGGATCTATGGGACATAGTCCATGTATTTTCCAGCATAACAATGTCCCTGTTCACAAACTGAGGTCCATAACAACACAGATTTCCATAGTTCTAGGGGAAGAATTCAAGTGGCCTGTACTGAGTCCTGATCTCAACCCTTTGGGATGATCTGGAACATTGACTGCACACCAAGCCTTATCTGACATGTGTCCATGCTCTTGTGGCACAAATTCCATAGCCACTTTCCAAAATCTCATGAAAGCATTCTCAGAAGAGTGGAGGTTATTAACAAAGGGGGAGTGAAGCTAGCAAGCAGATATGGGTGTCAACAAGCACATATGTGTCCAACAAGCAGATATGTGTCCAACAAGCA
>JAOTRN010000041.1:12646367-12656707 GCA_028566695.1 Bagroides melapterus | reverse complement strand
AGATTTCTCTCTCTGAGAGCGATTTTCATCCCAGGGCATGTAAATCAGGAGGCAGACTTCCTGTCGAGGCAGGTGCTGAGGCCCGGGGAGTGGCACCTCTACCCGCAGGTGGTGGAGCACATTTGGCAGATTTTCAGCCAGGCAGAAGTGGAGTTGACCCACTGTCCACTATGGTTCTCTCTCCATCATCCAGCCCCTCTGGGCTTGGATGCTCTGGTGCAGACGTGGCCAAGGCTCCGTCTGCACGCCTTTCCCCCGTAGCTCTGCTCCCACAAGTCCTAGCAAGGGTGCACCACGACCGAGTCAACCTTCTCTTAGTGGCTCCTCGTTGGCCTGCTCAAGTCTGGTTTGCGTACCTAGTCTCCCTCCTGGAGGCACTCCTTGGGAGATTCCCATCAGGCACAGGCAATCCTACACCCCCGCCCCAAGATGTGGAAGCTCTGGGCCTGGCCCCTGAGGGGTGCCAGTTCCTAGAGGCTGGTATCTCATCTGAGGTATCAGAGTTTCTGCTGAATGCTAGGGCTCCCTCCACCAGGAAGCTTTATGCTTTGAAGTGGAGGCTTTTTAGCCTCTGGTGTAATGAGCACTGTCAGGATCCAGTTCACTGCCCGGTCGGTACAGTGCTGGAGTTTCTGGAGCAGGAGAGGCTGCATTTGCTTTGCCCAGGCAGGGCCTTGAGGACTTATGTCCACCGCTCAAGCTCGTGGCGTAATTCCTCCTCCCTGTTTGTCTGTTTTGGAGGCCAGAACAGGGGTAATCTGGTCTCCAAACAGCGCTGACGCCATTACTCAGGCCTATGAGGCACGTGGTGTTGCTTCGCTTCTAGGCGTCAGTGCCCACTCTACTAGGGGTATCTCCTCGTCCAGTGCTCTAGCCAGGGGTGTCCCCCTCGAGGATATTTGTGCTGCGGCGGGCTGGTCCTCTCCGCACACATTTATCAGGTTTTACAGCCTGGATCTGGACCCCACCCCGGGGTACCGGGTCCTGCAGGGTCTTTGATGTTCTGTGGCGAGTCTATCCGTGCTCTCTCACAGCCTCTGGCACAGTCATCGGCCGGTGTGTGGCGGCGTGGGTATTGACATTCCCATAGCGTCAACTCGATGCAGCGTCGAAGTTCCCTCAAAAGGGAACTACACCAGGTTACGTATGTACATACGTAACCTGGTGTAGTTTTCTAAACAACACCCATGATTTTAAGGGAGCATAAATCCTAATTTGTCCAAAACTAGGTACAAAATCTAAGCACATCTGTCCAGCACTGAATTCTTTTTCATTTGTCATTTCTAATTTTAGATAGAAAATTACAAATCTTAATAAATTTCCCTACACCTCCCTTCTGTAATTTATTCTTGTATATTCACTTTTTTCTTTCTGTGACATTCCAAGTGCCTGATTGCATGTGAAATTTCATGTGCATAGACACTTGATAAAAGGAAGAGCAAATAGAATATGATACACCAACATACTCCTCCAAACACCTCCAACTGGCCCAACTTTGGGGAAATAGAGATATACACTTAAATTCCTTTCATGCTCTCTTCAAAAAACTTTTTATAGATGTTTGACTGGGGTAGCCTATTGTCTAAGGACTAGCTCCCAATGAATTATTTATGCCCCAGAGGGCAAAGCAAAGCATAAAATCTGGAGTAAATATGAATAAGTTATGAATTTATTGTTCATAAATATTTTGTGGCAACGTAAGCATCAATTCTGGTCCGTTCTGTCTGTAATCTAATAGTGATTAAGATTCTCATGGTCTACCATTTGTCATCTTGAATGCCATGTTAGATCCCATCCATTTATATAATAATTCATTTATTATTTAATAATTAATTTATATAATAACAACTTGATCTACTGCACATATTATATTGTAATCTTCAGATCCTGATCCTACAGGCACTTAGGCAACAGGACAACATGATCAAGTGATGCCTCTTGTTAGTATACATGGTGATACAATTAAAGATAATTAATATCTACCCCATTGTCAAGTGAAGTCAAGAAGCTTTAATTGTCATTTACGCAACGATGAATGAAACAACGTTTCTACAGGACCATGGTGCTACATGAAACAACACAGAGCTAAGGACTGAAAAGTAAATTAAGCTAGCCACATAAAGTGCATCATGTGCTAGCCACATAAAGTGCATCATGTGCAAGCAAACAATGCAAGACAAAAGACAGACAAACAATACAACACATTACAGGGCATAAAATAGCACAGACCAGTAACTGACCATTGTGCAAATAACAGGATGTAAACAATATGAGGATTCCTGTAAACAAATGTAAACATAGAGTAGCAGCAGTTAAACAGTGGTGTTCAAAAACAGTATTGAATTGAACTGAGTGTTCAAAAACAGTACTGAATTGAACTAAGTGTTCAAAAACAGTATTGAATTGAACTGAGCGTTCAAAAACAGTATTGAATTGAACTGAGTGTTCAAAAACACCACTGAATTGAACTGAGTGTGGCCTGACTAGTGGAGGTGGTGGTGTTTTTTTTTAGCTTATGGATAACCCATTTCTAGAATGAAGATGATTACTAGGAACAATAATTTTTAACATATGCACTTTAAAAAGAATAAAATGGAATACTTGAACTCTGAACTTAAGTGAAGTTATAAATGTTTATGACAACTATTCTATTTTTATAAAACACTCCCATGAATTATTCAGTAGCATGCTTACTAATGATTATTCAGTGTGATGCGATTTCAAGGAAGCTCTCAACACTCACACACTGTTAGAAAGAAAGCTGTATTTATATTTTAGTGAGGCTATATGCAGTTGAAGGAATTGTGAAGAGTTGGTGCTTTTTTACTCCTCTTTGAGGATTTTGTGTGCAGTATATCCATGTGCTTGGCTCAGGAGTGGATAAAGTTGATAGCCTGATTTGTAACCTTCCTTGGGTGAAATTGTGTAAGAGAATAATTTGTGCACAATAAGAATGAGTTCCTGGTTTCTTTAATCTCCATCTTCTCAACAAAGTGGCAACCTTTTTCTTTTCGCCTGAGGAGATCCCAGTAAGGTACTTTACCAGGGGGGTAAAAAATATGTGGTGATTAGCTTGACATAAACATAGAAATGCCTTATCTTGTGTGAATTATGCTTAGGTGAATAAATGCCACAAAAGAAAAAAAATCCACTAACTGCAGTATTACTGGTATCATTTTGCTTTGTTGCAGTGTTTGAACAGGTTTGGAAAGACTTTCTCTCAAGTCATACATCCTAAGAACATCACTGTAGAATGTAACCATTTCCATTTGCTTTATAGACTAAACTAATATTATTTTTAAACTCTCATTCAAACTTCTAGTATATGCTTTGGTTGATTCGTGACCCTTCCAATACAGTCAGTCCTTCCTCACACAAGCCAGATGTTGTAAATCTTTCGGGTTGACCATAAAATACTGCAGTTTCGTCAGAAGTAAGACCTCTGAAGAATCAACAGAACAAGAGCAAGGTCATAACACAGAGATAGATTATTGCATGTACAAAAACAACATGGGATATCTATTGTCCAAAAATGAAACACAGCAAATTTCCATACTGATGCATGCATGCAAAGGACACTGCAGACCATATAGATAGAAAAAACACAAAAACTATGAACAAGGAAAACATGACCCAACAAATGGAGCTGCGTACCAAGAGCCAAAAGAAATCATTAAATTAACTGAATTTTGAATAATTTTGATAATTTTGAATTGATCTGAAATCATATATAAAAATAATCCCAAACAAATAATCCTACACAGTTAAATCAGATCTGTTTTTGTTTTGAAGTTGATAATGTGTAACCGGAGCTTTAAAAAATAACTGTCCTCTTAAACTGAAATAATATATTCACCCTACAAGGGTATCTGCACTCACCCAAAGCTATCATAAATGTAGTAATCACTGAAGCAGGTATCTAAAATCAGCACCAGTCACAAGAGATTGATGGTCCACCATGTGCAAAATGATCCAACCAGCAGTATATAGTGGATCTAAACACACACAAGTAATTTCATAGACAAACACTGGCTATAAAATACGGAGACACTTTGTAAATGTAGGACTTTCAAGGGGACCCATCAAAATATGACCTTTTCCCAAAAGCGACAACATGGGTCCAGAAACACATCTAAGATAGAAACAAGATCTAAAGCATTAGAACCAGGTTCTCTGGAGTAATGGACATTTCAAGGTTTTGGAAAATGCCTGGAGAATCCTACATCTGCTTGCAATGCCAAGAGATATGTGTGGTAAAGGATGAAATAAAGGTCTCAGTTTTTCCTGATACTAATATTTTAACACTCCTGCACACATATACACACAAACACACATTGTTTTGCAATGGATACAACTGGAGAGCTGATTGTGATTTACATTGCTGGAAAATTTGTATCACATGAGAAGTGATTCATGTATTTAATAAAACTGAACTTAAATTACTCAAAGCAGCTCATTATTTACAAGCTGTTTATTATTTTGGATCTGTCATTGAGCTTTCACTGAAGAGTTGCAAATTAAAACATATGAGTATGTTGAAGATGTACTGTACATTTAATTAGTAAACATATTCACTGCTGTATTTGTTGTATACCGTAGTTAGATAGGCAGAAATGTAAATATTTAAAGATGTTTACATGACATTTATTCTAAAGGTGGACTAATAGATTTAACAGGAATAAGAAACAATAATATGTGATGCCTTTTTGATAAATAAAGTAAAGCAATATGCATACTGTAGGGCAAAACTTTGTCCTCTACATTGCAGACAGACTCCTCCATAATATGCTGAATAAAAAGGCAGAGATACCTAGAGGAAATGTCCTTTAGAATATGAAGAATATCCTATCCTTTAGCCAAAAATATCAGCTTCATGAGCAAAATAAGTTTTATAATACTATAGTAAAACTGATCTCCATATAAAACACCTTGAGCTGTGTGAAGAATTGGAGTATTCTCAGAGTTGCTGCTACATATTGGTATTCTACAGCATGGGGAGCTTTGGCATCTGTCTGGAACGGTATTAGATTGAGGAAATAACTCTTGCCAGTAACGGGTGGAAGCCAATTAAAACTTGCCAAAGGAACTGGCCTTGTTCTAATATGGTGTCAGTGCCAGGACGGGTAGAGAAATGAGACTGTTAGGCACTACAAAACTGCACTATTTCAGTGTTGGACGGAGTCAGGGTTAACGGTGGTTGCTCGTTCTAGCTGTTTTCCATTCGGTATACTGTATATGCCTTCTGTCTCCTTATTCAGTCTTTTGCTGATTCTCCTTTTCATTTGTTTAGAACTTCATATACTGTATATCAGCCTTCTGTTCTATGCCCATAGGTCTAGCATCAGTCTGCAGTATGTATTTTTTTAGCATATAGTGTACTGAGTGTTTCTATCACAGTCGGGGTCATTAGCAATTTTTTTTTTCTTCTTAACGGAATTACTATAGATCACTATAAAAATGGCCTTGCATGTGTGCTCTGCTTTGTCACATGATCTACCCAAGCTGATAAATTGACATGATTTCACACAGAGCTTCAGACACAACTTCCATAAAGAAGCGATCCCATAGCGTCAGCTGTAACTCGGCGTCTCACTCCCTTCTCATTGAACCGGGTTACATACTTAACCTGGTGTAGTTTTCTAGACTAAGTATTATCTTGGGTGATGAATTTGAAGAGAAATCATATACAGTATGTGAACCTGGGAGAAGTTTTATCTTCTCTTTCTGCCTACGGAATCTACCTTAGTGTCTTCATGTTCTCTTAGCAATGAATCATACAGTATACTTTATAACAAAGTTTTAAGAACATGATGGCTTAATAATAAATTTTCAGTTTCACTAGTTTATGTCATCATTAGCATTTGCTAATATATAGACAAGTTTTGATTATAGGGATTATATGGCTTGCTATGACTAGCATATGTTTTTTTTCTATGCTAGTCAAATGCAGTAACTGGTAGAATGTGGGTTAAGTTGCAATGCAATTGATATACAATAGAATACATTTTCAAAATCATTTTGCCACAGCATGGTGATGAAACCTTATAATGCCAAATGGGGCAATGTACATCAATGTAGCTCCTCCATCATACATCATTACATCACATTAGGTAGATAAGAAGTTCAGTGAGAAAGTGAGAGGCTAAACTTGTAAGATACCCACAAACTCCCCTACACTTAACATTATCAATATGCTTGCTCACTTAAAGTGTGTGAATTTAATACTCCTTTGCGTGGTCTTTTGTTTGCTCTGGCAGTCTATGTAAATCTAATAAACAGCTACTTTATCCAGAGTTTTATAGTCTGTGTGGCTATTAGTTCTGTTCTACTATAGTGAGCTTTTAGACTGAAACTGCAGCACAGCATCTACAGTGCATAGTATAGAGTAACATTAGCAATAAGCTAGCCACCGGACATTAGCAAGTACCATTAGCAACAAGCTAACAGGCTAACATTTGTAATAAATAATTGAGGAAGGTGTTGTTAGTTAAAAAGTTTACCTTGAGTTGACAAGCTGAGATTACAATTTGACAGAAATTTCAAGAATTACAACTTCACCTTGAACATGTTGACTAATATTTTTAATTAAAAATTTTATTTTAGGCTCAGTGTGCTTGGTAGTGTTGAGGGTGAGGAAGTTTGAGTGGTTTAGTGGTTACATCATATGTACATAATGTCACATGCTTTTACTTGACATGCAATCCAACCCTTGAATAGTAATAAATGTGGCTTCTCACTTTCTTCATGGTAATTATGATATAAAGCATATGATATTTGTCCATGAGGGTTGTTTGTAGATGGTGTGTTGCTATTGGTGATTATTGTCTTTGAATTGGTGGAGGTTTAATTATAGATTATAGATTATAGATATCTATGGTTCGCAGAAACGTCTGTGTTTTATCCTTTGTTGTATAACCTGCTATAGAAACTGTGACAATGAAAATGTTGTGTGGGATAATGAGAATACTTTAGTGTAGGTGGCATAGTAGGTATCACTTATTAGCACATATGTAGTTTAAGTATAATGTGTTCACATTTAGTTCAAATGGTGACTTTTGTTAAGTAGAGAGCTGACCTTAAAGAGTCAATCACTTTTGAAGTCAAGAATAAGACGTATAACAGTGGAACACACATTTCTTGTCTAGCTACAGAAATAAATGGATTCAGCTAAAACAGCAATAAAGAAAGGATACATACAATAAACAAATACAACAAACAAATTAAATGGAAATGGCAACATAGTACAGTGCATTCAATGCCTATATACTGTAGGCGACTGCTCAAACAGAAACAACGCGTCAGGTTTGAATTGGCCTGAGTACATGATATAACACCACTAAAACATATACAGACAACCCACACAAAAGCAGGGAGTGATGAAGTACAGTTGTTACAGACTTCTTCTAATGCACAAAACTGGAAACATTTTCAGTGATGTCAGCTGTAGTCATTGGATGTTTTGTGCCTTTCGAAGGTCACATGCCTTAGTCATGCAAAAAAAAAGCTTGTTTTTTTTCCCCATAAGCAACAGGAAAACTATGTATGGGCATTCCTTAAAAAAGCTGAATTTCTGTTTCTACTGCTGTGGGGTTTGATTTATATAAGAAAATATGTCCATATCAAATGTGTTATTAAAAGTCAGGGCTACTACAGTCCATATTCCTATCAACTGATATGTAAGAAATGGAATTCATGAACTGAACATCAAAAATAGATTGTAATAGTACATGTAATAAAAAAAAAATAATTAAATCATAATTACATTTTTCATCTTTGAAAAAATACATTCTTGAACATGATTGTGCCCTTTATTGTAACCGTGTAAACTAAAATAAATTTATACAGAGTAAGTATCTTTGTATTTTCTGGCCATTTTGAGTTTTGTGCCAAAAATCAAAACATTTTTGTGTGAAATACAATTTTCAAAAATTGTGTGAAACAATTTCACCAGATTGCTCTGCTTAATTAAAATCATTTTTTTTTTTGCTGCCCCAACAAGTGGATGTTGTAGAACTACCAATAGATTTGTTATATACAGTAAGATTTACTTAGACGGTTAGACTTGTTACACAGTTCTACATTGGTAAAATTGCTGTGCTAACAGGATTATTATAACTGCACCACACAAACTTCGAAGAGAGCACAAATCGAACAGATTTGTTCAGTCTAATAAAACGTCTCAGTCCTTAAACCTTTGGTATAAGGTGTTTTCTTTTTTCTCTTTTGCGCACTCTTTAAAAATATAGATTTTAAAATCCATTATCTGTGATACTACTCTAAACTTTACACAAATATAAAGTCAGAGGAAAGTATACCTCACTTATAAAAGGAAAACAGTAAATAAAAGTAATTCAAATAAACTTCAAAGAAGTTGTTTGCATGAGCACAAGGACAAATAACAGATTTAAGTAACCCATATGTGTGGGATCAGATCAAATTTATTGTGTCCTCTGGATCCACTGCAGTCCTGAACATAAAAAAATTACAGAATATGAATGAGTGATATGATTATAGAAGAGTAATATCATCAAGCTCACAGTCATTATGGCAGTGTAAGCTTTGTGTATCTAAATAAAGGGCCAGCATGCTCAGGAACAGAGCTCTTCCACAGAGATGCAGAGAATAATGTCTGTCACTCAGAACAGTGCAGAAGACTGCATTTCAGGATATATAGAAATATGTATATGTATATAATAATGTATATCCATTCATCCATTCTCTACACCACTTATCCTACTAGATTGATGGCAAACTGAAGCCTGTCCCTGGTGACTCGGAGCACAAGGCAGGTTACACTCTGGACAGGATTAATAATGTTTATTATAATACTAATGTAATGTAATGTATAGAATTATTCATCTGATTAGCAAACATGTCCTGAATTGAAGTGCTGTCCACACTGCATTTAAAAGCACTGAAGAAGAAATGCACTTAATGAAACAATCTATATTTCAAGTCGAACCATAACCATAAAGTATAATAAGTATATGATAAAAAAAAAAGTGCAGCCATTAAAAATCTGTCAGTGAAGAATGTAGAGACAGAAAAAAGGTTAAGAAAGTCAATCTAACTAATTACTCTTATCCCTGTAAATATTGGTGCAATCATAAATCATTAATGTTTAAAAAGCTAGCAAGCAAGTAGAGGGAACAATGTGTTTCTGAAGGAGTAAAGTAAACCGGAGAAAGTAAAACTTGTTCCTTTTGTTTATCAAAGTCCATCCAAAAGCATTCAATATAAGGGATTAAAGTGCTGTGTGAGTGATGGAGGGAGAGAAAAGCAGGACACTCATTTCTGCTTTCTTGTCTCATCTGGTGTTTCTCTGTGAAACTACTCTCACTTCTGAACATCACTTGGTAGAGGGAGGTGTAAAAAATTCCATTAGTGTGTACAATAGGATCCAGTATTTACCATGAAATTGATCTATTCTATAATACATCAGAACAGAGTTAAAGGATATGCAAAGCAGTTATCGGTGTTGTCATGATTCTAGAAGCAGATACAAGTGCAGAGAATATGTATCTAACAAATAACAAAACATACAAAGGCAGGACAAGAATCAAAGACTAGCAAAAACAATAACTGAGAGCAAGACAAGGACACGGCAAGGAGAATTAAACAGAAATTATGGATAGGAAAACACAGGACTTGTCGGAACACAAGATAGATGTTTATCATCTTTGTTGTTCAGTATTTCCAGATTGCTTGAATTGTTTGTCCATGTTGTCATTTCTGAAGCTGATTATATTTTGTTGTATTAAATATTCATTGTATATTTTTAATTGTAATTTTATAGAATCCGCGAATCCAGTCATAGACTACAAGGATGGCTTCTTCGATCGACGACTCCCAACATGCTTTGCAGCATGTACAGTATGGCAATCATGGACTTCAAAAGCCAACACATGCAAACTCTGTCATGTTCCCATCACACACATGGACTCAATCCCACAGTTCTCTAAGAAGTACCTGCTCAGTGTATACTTGCCTGACATTACCAAGCCTTCTATGATGTTTTTCTGCTATTGATCTGTTTTATAAATCTCATGCCTTCTGTGATTAACCTGTCTGTATATTGCCTTACCCTTCCCAGTTATGTATCTACAATACTGCCTAATATTTTGGATTTCTTTAGCAAACTTTCAAAAAACCTTCTAGCTTTCTGCTGCCATATTTGTTCCTCACAATAAGTGTTTTTTTATTTGCCAATTGTTTGTCATGAAAGTTTAAAAGAAAGCACTACATCATGTTAGCCTTGGCACAGATTAAAAGCAAATTTATTCAGATAATTTGAAGTTTTTTATTTTTGTAAAATTATTAGGATGCTGTATGAAAATCTC
>JAOTRN010000041.1:12634728-12646267 GCA_028566695.1 Bagroides melapterus | reverse complement strand
CTGATTTAAGGAACACATAAACCTGAATTAGAGGTAGATTTCTCTCTCTCTCTCTCTCTCTCTCTCTCTCTCTCTCTGTCCCCCACAAGAGCTCATTGTCAAGTGTGTAAATCGTAGAATGTGATATAAAACTCAAATGGCTTGCCGCATAAATATTAGATTATGAGTATTACATACATTTATGAAGAGCTAAATCATAAAGCTAAATAACAGGCTGAGTATATTGCACCTCATTCTCATAAAGTCAGTACAAATCCTAGGTCATAACCTTGCACTTTTGTGGCCATGGGGTAAAAATCTGTCTTTCTGTTCACTAAATTAGTAATAGTACACAGTCCACAGTACACTGCATTCTGCATATGTCACAAGCATTCAGCAGAACATGAGACTAAGTTTTAAAGTATTGCTTGAAGTGAAATGACCCCAATTTCTGACCCTGCCCCCTTAGATCTGTGTGTGCTACTAACAGATGAGCAGCAGGGGACAGGAAGTAAAACTGCCTGGAGCAAAAGGGTATTACCATCCTGCTAAGTGTTAAATAGTGTTTATGGTTAGGAACACTTGATTATGTCATATAAAAGGGTCACAGTGTGAGCTTTCATACAGAGACATTAAAAACCCCAGATGCAAGCAGAAATCAACATAAAGACTTCTTTCATTTCAGATTTATTTTTCTCTCTGCATAATACAAGTAATCTTATTTTAAAATGTTTTCTTTATTATACTTTTCCCACCCTCAGAAATACATTATGTATGTGTTAAGAAGGTGTGGAATGCTTCATAGTAAATGTGTGCTCATGCAAGTTATGACAGTCCATTCACTAATCCCTTATTCAATGGGTAAAACTCTATATAATCCTAAATCAACTAAGGTGTGATGCCAAGGGGGTTATGCAAATAAATGTCAACATTTCTAAGAAATAAAATTAGAAAATAAAATGATATATAGAAAATATAACATTAGAAATATAAATAAACACTATTCAAGATCACTTATGAATGTTTTGTTTCCACATTTTATAAGCACTCTGGTTTCATTTCCTCATTATAAGCTATACTTTTTTAAAACTTTTTTTCTTTTACTTGTCCCTTATTCTGCCTGTTTATCCCTGATATTCCTGTTTATCCCTGTTGACCATTGTCTGGTATTACTCTGTCCCTATTTTGACTGTTCTCTGAATTTTGTCCTGGTCCTATTGTGACTTTTTCATCATTAAAAGTTATTAGTTAGCATTAGTTCATTAGACAGAATAGTATTTAGTGTTTAGACCCATCTTTAGCATCCTTTAATAGCCTTTTCTAGTCTCACCCGAACATCACATTCACACCTCTATGTCCTCTATTTACCTTATTCATTCATCTTCTTCTATCCAGCACCCCTATGCTGCCTGTCTGCTCCTTAGCCTGTCTTTACCCCTTTCCCTGTCTCTGTACTACGATTAATGTGATGAATAAGCCAGGGTTCTGCAGGCTGCACACTGTGAGATTTGAGTGGGCTAATGCCATCTCAGCTTGATGTGGAGAAACAGAAACATGCACTAAGAGATGAAGGTCTTTGTAATGCAGAGATTATCAGTTTCTTTTTCTTTTCTCTCTCCAGAATTCATGATTGTACAGAATACCACCTAACAATAAACTAATGAATATACTGAGTGAAGGAGAAAAACTCATTTGAACAAAATATAGTCATTCTTCAACACAGGTAATATTGAAGTGTGTTGCTATTTATAAATCTGACAAAAGCAGTAAATATAGCTATATATCTAAAACATTTACATAAACACTGTCAGGGCAAATAAGTTTTAAAAGATGATTTAAAAAAATTGAGGTGGAAGGTTAGATAGGCAGTAAATTCAGGGTGGCAGTTTAAGATTAGCAGAAGATGGCACAGGTTAAGTTTTACCAATTCACCAATTCTACAGTTAGATATCATGCCAACAAACTATTTGAGACATGCTGGAAGAAGACATTTCTTTTTATCTAACCAATAAAATGTACAGAGGTTTTTGGGAACACACATTCAAGATGGGTTTGGGTATAAAAAGAAGAATAGCTATGCAGAAAAAAACTACAGTGTAAAAATGTGAAATATTTAGAAAATTACTTGCAGTGCAGACAGGAGTACAGAGCTATAAGGTAGCTTGAATGTAATTTTAGTAACTGAATTTACAGCAAATTACTGTTTTCTGTAAATGTACTCCACATTACTGTAGAAGATTAAACCGTGTTGCATTTTGTTTATATTTATAGGTTGTTATTGTATTTCCAGTAATATAATATAGTTTTCACGGTTCAAGTAAAATCATTGACACAAAGACACCAGTGTATTTAAGTAAATATATGCTAGATTACTCTATATACCTGAACAAATAACAAAACAGTATCACTTTTATTCAAATCATTCATGTTTTCTGTGATACAGCTTGCTGTGCATTCTGAGGATTTTTAACATGGACACAACTACAACTGCAACATGACATCATGAAATAATCCTCCTTCATATCTTCACGTGGTCACCATTAACCTGCCAGGATAAACAAAACAAGCAAAGACTTCATGAACACGTTCTTTACAGAGCATTCAGCAGACCTCTAGGCAGATTTGTTGTTTCACAGTGAAACAGTTTATTTCAGTGGCTGGCTTTTCTAAACGAAGATGTTAGAAGTGTGTATGTGTGTGGTATGAGTGTGTGTATGTGTCTACCTCATTTACATAAACAATCACCTGTGCAGCTCCTGTAGGCTGCAGATAATGATGCTATCACTGAATAGCCACCATCCTGTTAGTAAAATAAGTGCCCATTGCTCACAGTATACTCACTGCATACTATAACAAAGTTCCTGGGTCCTTTTTTTCAAGCTGCAGCGTGCTACTGTTCATGCTACTACTTGTGGCCTCACCAATGTGTAATATTATTTGCCGTGAATCATATTTGTCATTTACATTTTAAAACAAAAAACAGTTGAGTGAACGGATTTGTCTATGAGACTTTACAATTAAGGAAAGGCCATTCTATCTATCAATTACAGAAATAATCACACATGTGATGTGCTGATCCAGTTCAATAGGGCTTTACTCAGAGTTGGTGTTACGTCCCTAAAATGTTGGCCTAGAAGTATATGAGGGACCTAAGCATAAACATTTTAGGATTACAAGACGTTGATGCTGGGGAGCACTCCCGGTGTTCTGATTCAAGTGACAACCAAGATAGACTACAAAAATGTAGTGATTTATTTCAAATGTAGGTATATGAAAAAGGGAATGTATACAATATATGCAAAATGTGACCAAGCCAGCCAGGAACACACACACACACACACAGAGAGAGAGAGAGAGAGAGAGAGAGAGAGATGATAAATCAAACTAAAACATGCTAGCTAAACTCACCCCTTCATTCTAATTTGATTATGAAAAATCAAAGAAAATAAAAGTACCCTGTCTCACACTATGCTAACTACCAGAACAAAAGTACCTGGGGTGATTCTTGATCCTTGCCTAATGAGCTACAGAACCAAACCTCTATGTGCGTGTGCACTATGTATATGACATGACATACTTTTTAGATCCAGTGTAGCACCAGCTGCAGGTAGTTGTCTTTGGACAAAGCGCAGAAATAAAACACAAAAGAAAACAAGACAAAAGCAGCACATAAAAAGAAAAAACAGTCCAAAAGAACAAAAAACACAGCACAGCAGACTAACACAAGTAGCAATGTGCAGTGGGCACAACCGGAAATCAACAATACTCCTAAAAGTAAACCCTATTATATAATTACACCTACCTATATAATTACACCTACTGACATTTAATAATACACTGAATATGACAATATCATATGCATGATAAAATTAAAATTCCAATTGAAACTTTACATTGAAATTGAACTAAACTCAACCAAGTTTCAAGCTAGCACTTGACTGAAGAGAGATCTATCCACACCACATTGCATGTTCCATACCAGATACATGCAAGACACTGACATGACAGCATGCATTTTTTTTTATCAAGAAAACTAAGGCCCATTATTCAACTACAGTACACATTTATTCAATGACCACTGGGATGAGGACAGCTAAAGCTGCCTCAGCTGTAATTACAGTAAAGCCCAATAAAACACGGTGGTGTTGGGCCGTGGAGAGAGAAGTAGAAATGTGACTCTCTTCTGTTCATCCATGAGTGTCAATTCAATAGCAAACAGACACTTTGATATACAACATTGCACAATATGGACTTCGAGGTGAAACGGTGCAGGTGTCTGAACACTAGCAATTATCACAGGACATCTTATTTTGTTGGTAAATAGACTAGAAATACACCAGCAGAAAGAATGAAACTTGACTGGGCTGATATTGGGCTGTCATCTGTATCATGTATATGATATCATGTAAATGTATAATGCATACTAATTTAATTTATCACTGTATTTAATCTATTTCTATTTGTATCAGCAACTTAAATCCAAATGTTGAATTAATATTTATAAGAGGAAAGTTACATGTAGTATGTAACCTGTGGCCTGAATGAAAAGATGACCTTGTTATAATTACAGACAACTTTACGTAAACTTAGCTCAATAATGCTCCTCATTCAAGCTGATATAACACAGGAATGGTCTACTCGAAAGGAATCTTATCATAGAAACCCAGATTTTTGTTGATTCTTTTAAATAAAAGCTCAATATAGATTGTTTAATTTTCAAAATGGACTCACTCACTAAGTCACTCACCCACTCCCAAATATTTGTCTACAATGTCTAGATTAAAGAAGGACTATATAATATGCCTGATAAAATACATACTCATTTACTTTTTTTAATTAAAATGTAATCCACAAAAGCTGGATCATATGTAATAATAATCAGCATGGAATGATTCTCATAATCTCTGATTTAAGAACTGAGAGATCAGCCTGAGAATGGATGCAGGATATGGGATACAAGGTGAGATGGAATCACAGAGAATATTTACAAAAAGAAAATGGTATAAGAACAGAAAGAGTGGGGTTGCCTCTGGCTAAGTGCTGCAAATTTAATGTCCATGTGATGGGTAAAAATCACTAACCCCAAAAATACAAAGAAAAGAGAACAGAGGAGAATGAGGAGGAGAACAGCAACAGCTCCAAAATTAAAAGCCTGTTAAACAGTGAATCTTCAGTTTTAGAGATCTCGGGTTTCATTCTCAGCTTAATTACATTACACTAAAATTTAATTCATGTTTATCTTCATATATTAGGTGTCATCTTAGAATCTCCAAAACCTTTCTAAACTAAGAAGTCCTTGACCCCACATGCTTCCATACTGCCATCATGGCAAAGATATTAACTATGTTTTAAAATACATTACGCTGTCTTATACTGTTCATACCAAGCCTAATGAACTGCTGTTCATGAATAGTAATGAGTAACAAATGATCAAGTAATAACAAAGGACAAACTATTCAAATCTCAACTGCTAACACAGAATAAATATTATTGTTGACTCAGAGATTTAAACAGCTACAATATAGTTTAGTAGTGTTGTGCAGTATCCAAGTAATAAAGAAAGAATGGCATCAGTGATCATAATGTTATCACTAATCTGTTTAGAAAATCCAATTGGCTGAACTCTTGTAAAATCCTTTGATACAAAATCTATGAAGTCTGTTTCTTCAAATTATATCTCCTGATTAATGCTAACACACAGTACTCTTACACTGTAGGAGAGAAGTCCTTGCATGATAAGTCACAGTTTACTGAGATCTGTTCCCTTTTGATAAGCTCTGTGCTGCATCTGTTCCTTGAATCTGACAATTTAATAGCCATCAGTGAAAAAATCTTTTCCACAAATGCATTTGAGCCTGGCACATTGAGAACAAATGACACAATCTGGAACATATTGGTCAAGTTCTCTTCCCCTAATTTTTTTTTTTTTTTTGGAAAAACTGTCATCTATTTCTCACTGGTGGATTGTGAGTTATCCCTTCTGGCTTTCTCAATTTCGTCCCTACTTGCACAGAATTCATTATAGAGTTGGTACATATTGACTCATTTTCAGAGCTTGGACAATTTCACCACTCGCTCTAGATCAGGGAAGCTGAGCTCATCATGCAGATCAATTGGTTTTAGTTTAATCATTTCATTATCTGATGACCATTTTTCAATATATATACTACAACAAAGTTGAAGAAGAACTCCAGAAAGTCTTGTTTCAGGTGGGACCTTTGGGCTTGGGCAGTTTGTCCATGAGCGGCCTGCTTTGGTACACAAAAAAAGCTGTTTTCGTTGCAACATTTTCATTCTCAGTTTTCTGATTTCCTTAGTGATACAACCTGTAGTGTGTGGTGAACTACAGAAATGAGAAGGCAGATTCATAACCCATGTAATGTTTGTTGATAATGGGCATCTCTGCAGATTTATGTGTGTTTGATAAGAAACCGGTTTCATTTCAATGATCATGTGTTTTTCTGTACTTCCTCTACTGCTGCTTTGTTGACAAAAATAGCCTAGATCTAGCATCTTCATCTCCATCTGGATCTCTTGGACTTTTCTGTATAATAATCACATCATTACCACAGACTTCATTATTAGTAGGTCCAGAAATCCTGAAACCATTAATAAGACAGAATCAAACTTTATCACAGGGAATGTGTCTTACTTCAGGTCCGCTGCTCTGCCTCTTTAAAGACTGACCACAAGCAAATGTGACAGGAAATGAAAGCAAAGGAAATCTCACTGAAAGGGATGAATGACAAGATCCATGAAACGTCTGTAAGAGCAGGCAAATAGTGCATATCAATTTAGCACATGGAATTTTCTTTAAATGTAGAATGATCCCTCATTCAACACCACTGATAAAGACTCTTGCTGTTTCTCCTCTGTGTTCAAGCCATTAAATTAGGAGATCTAGTGCCTCCGTTATCTCATTTAAAAAATCATATTCTAATTTTTAACGCTAAGCAATAATACCAACAGACAAAAGTTAATAGAAAAAGAACAGACAAAACGGTTTATAGATTTTAAACAATTGAAAATTGCTCAGTCAGCACTAACTGTTTCAAGTTGAAAAAGACAGCAGGGTGATGTGAGATATTTCACTGAATGGTTAATCACTCAGTCATGTACAGGCACTGTATTCACTCAGGTAACGTTTTTTAGCCCCACTCAAACTCACTGCACACTTTAGGGGCTACTAAGATGAGCTCAGAGGAGGTATGTGAGGCGCTGCCTCCCTCTGGAACTCTATCACTAAAGCAGTGATTCGTTTGAACAGCAAGCATTGTACACAGTAACTGATCTCACATTCTGGTATATTTTATTTTTAAACAATCAATCATTTATTCGTACATAATTTTTTGAGGTGGTACGGCTTCACTTTGCAACTCAAAGAAGACATAGATATTTCTTCCAGTTTTCCCACAAGCTGGTCAAAAACAATCCTACATTTTGAGACAAGAAAAAATAAGGAGTTAGTGCAGGTTTCTCTTAATTTTCAAAACTCTTTCTCTTTCTCAGGACAGGTCTCCAGTTTGTCTGCATGGCTCAATAACTGGTAAACAGAGTGGTGTTTCCCAAAATTAACAAAATCTTCAGCATATTCTTTAAATAAAAGACAAAAAGAAATTCATCAAAGATAGGAAGACAAAGAAGCTCATAAAAACTTGATGTATATCTTTTGCTGTTTCATCACTCTTTTTAGAAAACGTTATCATACAACATAAAGTATCTAAGGCACAATGGAAATTTTTCTCCTTTCCATGTGTGTCATCTGAGAAAATAATACAGGTTCACCTTCAGGCTGAAGATCATCCAAGATATCCCTTACAGTCTGAAGTCCTCAAACATTCATAGAGATTATCTCTGCTTTCATTCCTCACATACAGCATGCATTTTATGTACAGTGTTTGACTGATGAAAGGGAAAGCTGTAATATTGCCCAGATAGTCAGTATTGTAGTATGTTTATACATATTATACCCATGTCACTTTACAAGCAGTGATTTTGGCAGTTTATTATTTTTGCAATAAAGAAGCTTATGAGTGTAGCATGTGTGGCTTGTTTGTGTATCCCAGTAGAAGTATGCTGTGTCAGGACATTTTCTGCTCTGTTGCTAATTGCTAACTCCAAGTGGCATTATAATACTAAATGATTTGGTTGGATCGACACTTTTTTTTGGTTGTAGTAGTCATTTCTTGTAGTAGAGAGTATTGACAGTCATTTATTTACAACATGAGGATATTTTAAATGTGGCTATTTTTACATTGCTAATAAAAAAACTAATCTGGCAGTGATTCCAAAAAGTTAACGTTTTAATGATATTGCTTTACAAATTAGTCTAGTATAGTATGAGAAAGTTTGAACCCCAAAACGGAATGTCTCAGCTAATACGTGATAGTTGGAAACACTAGCATACAACTGAGGTTTGGTTAGGTTGGATTCTTTACTTTGTCATTTTCTAAGTATGTGTATAGAGACAATGAAAATGCAGTGAGTGTCAGACCAAATAAAAATTTTATTTGTCACATACATATGATCACACACAGTATGACATGTTGTGAGATGCTTTTATTGATTGTCTGACTCATAAAAATAGAATCAATAAAAAAAAGAATAAATCTATACTAAGAAAAGAATTACAATAAAAGTAACATTTTACCATACAGGTGGGTAAATGAAGAAAATATATGGAATCATATAAAAATGTATATGCATACATTAATACAGATAGTACAGGTAATAGTACAGTATAACTATTATGAATAAAGTGCCAATTGTGTGCTATTGTAATGAAATATATACTGTGCAGTACATAAACTTATTGTGCAATGCATTAATTAGAAGCACTATATGTATACCAAAAATGCAACAGGCAACTACATTAAATGAAAAAAAAGAATTAAGGCACGGGAAGCTGAGATAAACAGTACACATTTAGGGTAACTTGAAACCAGCTGTGTTCATAGAAAGAGTTCAAAAGTTTGGATTTTGAATTGAACTGTGTATTCTTAGAGGTTGCTTTATAAAAGTATCTCTTTCCAAGGTTTATAGTGAGCTGAAATAAACTTACACCAGTCCACTGATGTAAACCTGTCCTGTAGCTTGAACCCCATCAGACACTCTTAGCATATGGAAAGCGAGGGGTTAGGGTACAGTTCCACCCCACCTAATCTAGAACTGGAAGAAAACTGCCATGGGATGGAGACAAATCAATAACATCTCAGGAAGAAGCAAATAGGCTACCTTCAGGTGGATCAATAATACCTTGGGAAGAAGCAAATACCTGAAGAGAGATCAATAATATCTTAGGAAAAAAAGCAAATACTTTGAGGCACCCTGATCTGATTTTTGAATGATGGTTCAAGCCAGCAGTTTCATCAGGACGTTGCAATACATGTCCTGAACCAGCCAGAAGCGGCACTGTTACCTCCCACCCACAGAGTGAACCTGAATGTGAGACGTGAATAATTTTCACTTGTTGTTTCTACACTTTCTACTGATTATAAAATATTGATAATGCATAAATGATACCGTATCTAAAAGGGAACATAAAGTGTGTAGTCTTTTATTTGAATCTCCTATTATGTCAAAAGGCACCGCCACAGTTTACAAGCTCATACGTGAACACAAGCACGGTGGGAACTCTGGCTTTCACTAACCACAAGTTCACACACACATACACATACACACACGCACACACACACATTAGGAGTTTTTAATTTAAGAATAGAAAAGCACTATTTTATGCATCATTTTGAGCTTATGAGATTTCAACATAAAGTACATGGCCATACAAGCTAGGATATACATGGTGCTTGAACTGAATGCTCACAGAACATCCAGCACTCTTTATTATTTATTTATAGTATAATAGCTGTGGCCACTTTGGACAAAATCTCATCTGGATGAATTCTTCTATCTTATTCGATACAGTAATATTTTTCAAGGCAAGAAGCACTAACAAACTAATAGTCATGAATTCATTCAAAAAAAATTTCTGTTGCAAGTAAATTTGTAAGTACTGTATGTTGTCATGTGTTATATTACATTTTACACAACTTTAAAGGTCCCAGTCATGATGTCTGTCATTCACTCCTGATTATAGCAATCTGCAGGATGCGTTAATTTAATTTAATTTTAGCATGAAAGAAAAAATGAGCACTAAAACATCAATTCAGTTTCAAATGTTGTTTCATGTATAAGCTTTGAACCCACTGTGACTCTGATTAGGATAAATACATAAATAACTATGTAAACAGCTAAATATGTAAATACATAAGTACATAATTAAATGTATAAATACATAAATAAATATGGGTCTGTTGCATGGATGGATGAATGGATGGATGGATTTGTTGATCCAGAGTAGAAGAATGAACCTGAACAAACATTAGTGCTTGGAAAGGTATAGTGACATACTGGTCTGGGTCTGGTAGTTTTTCTATTAGTTTTTTGCAGCCTAAACATATGATCTGTTTCAGGAGAAACAGGCATCACTACACACTCTTCCCCTCAAAGGAAAATTATAAATGATAGGTACTTGGCGGAAAAGTACAAGAAAAAATCTTCAGTATTTTGTATCCAGCAAGCATTATAGTCCAAACCATTTTCAGCATGGTGACTTCCTGTTTGTAAATCACAGTATGCTGAGTATGCATTATTTCACTTAAAACACATCACACTATTAAACAGAAAGATGGGACAGAAAGTATGACAAAACTCTGAGAGTTTAACAATGATTATTGCGCAGTAGTAAATATTACATTGTCAGAAGATAAGATAGATTTACTTTGTGATAAACAAAGACAAAAAATTAAAACAAAATCTGATAAGTGTGCAAGTGAATATTTCTTCCCAGATGTAATAAAAGAAACTACAAACAATGGATGAAATGTACATGGTCTCAAAGAAGGATTGTGTATCAGTCAGTGACAAGACAAGAGGCCAGATTGGTAAAGGACAAACTTACAAAACCAGCAGTTATTTGAGAAATTAAGATTCAGTATAAAATAACAGTCCTTTAGCTGAAGATGGCTAAGTGGAGTATAAAGATTTAATCCAGCATTTTGGATTTACTGTCACCTTTGTAACAGACTTTTGTGAACTAAAAAAAAATTGTTCATGGTACAGATTACTTTTAGGGAATATATTTCTTTCTAAAGTTTACACATTTCTCTGACAGACTGCAAATTGTGGAAGTCACTTGGAGCTATCTGTAACTAGCCTACTAGCCTAAAAGTGTTATCTCATCTTCCTTTTCATATTCATCTGATGCGCTTTCCTGTTTAAAGTCTGAAGTAATAGTAATAAAAAAAATGTGTCATCTGCCATGCCTACAGATGTCATTAACAGTTCTACAATGTCAGCAGTGCAACGCAAAAAAAAGTGTACAGATACAGGTCTGAGGAAAATTAGTTCAAGCTGCCAGATTAGTTCAAGCTGCCAAGAAGGACCTAGACCAGAGTGGGTTCCACTCCTATTAGCCAAGAACACAAATCTGAACCCTGTGCCCTGCATCATGAGCACAGACAGATTATTATTATTATTATTATTATTATTATTATTATTA